>CAWUFW010008969.1:0-570000 GCA_963921515.1 Calotriton arnoldi
TCCTGTCCCTGCTGAACGTAAGTTACCGACTGACTTACCGCATCACATTGTTCAGCTGCGTCATGCCCGTCTTCTACTGTCGGAGGTGTCCCTACCAGCATCCCGTCGAGATATGCCTCTCCAACCCGGCATGTCTGAAGGCGGACCTGCTACCACTACTCCTCCTCTGGACGCACACGACAGGGCCTGCTCTGCCTATGGGGGCATGGCGTATGTGGCCAACATCGCACGCGCACTGAAATGGAACCACTGTGCCTCCACACGACGGATCATCGAGAACAGCTACATCGAATGTCACCCAGCATGCCCCATCATGGTCCTCCAAGGGACAACCTACGAACAACACCTTGACAGCCACCATCCGCTTCATTGGCTGGCAAACATGTACACCACCAATGACATGGAAGCCCTGCTGGACGGCATCGCATACCTGACAACCTGTAAATACGTCGGACCACAACGCAGGTTCCCCGAGTGACCAATGAAGTCCAACCCCGCACCCATGCTCAGCTTCCGCACGGACTGGCCAGTCACCACCACAACAGCCATACCAAACGACCGGCAACTGTAACCACACCATCAACGACATCGCCATGACATCGGATATGACCGGGACATGCACACTGTTCCCCATCACATCCAGGAACACCGCATGCATCGTGGGAGGCAGTGGCATGGGCTCTGTGCATCGCACCCACATGGACGGAACTGCACGAACAACCAGGACACGACATGGATCCAGCGCACATGGACACACACACCGCTCAGTGGACATGAATAGGTCGCCTGGAGTCTGTGGGTGCTGCACCCCTCCCACCCCCGCCCCGGGAATCCCATACCAGGACCTTTGCATGGACGACAAGTGCATACAACAACAACACGACCCCAGTGTCTGTGACATGTCCAGTAACCACCACAGTGCAACAACAAGTGGCACGCCGCTGCATGCACGCAAGCACATGCCCTGATGTCATCTCACATGCACGCGTGCATGAGGAACAACCGCAGCAAACCTGTCACATGGAACTGAGATGGACTGTGCCCATGATGCCGAGCGGTCTGGTAGGCTACATGTATACCGTCTGTGTCAAAGTCCGCAGCTCCGCAGCTATACGTAAATGTACATTAGCACAGCCTTGGCCAAGCAGATGTAACCCCACACCCTATCCCATTTGTGATCATGCTCAGTATATCCTCAACATGTATTCCGCTGCCAGTAGTGTCCACTATACTGCATCACAGAGGACAGAAGACTCAATATAATGTTTGAAACCAGAACTGTCTCCGCTGACTCATTTCACAAGTACGAATGAGAGAGGATGAGAGTATGTGAAGTACACGGCAGTCGTGACATGACCATGTAGTCCACTGGTATTGGATGTCAACGCAAATGAGTAGCACTACTGTGGAAGACACACATGTGTCGTGTGAAGTCGTATGGACGCAGTGCTCAGGTGGGTGGGTGCGACGGGTAGATGCGCACATGCCAAGTTGGAGCACGCCGTGTTGGGAGGGGTCATGAACAGTACACCACCGCTTCCCTGGGCATTGTGAGAGGACACCTGTCGGGGGGAGTGAACACGTGTGTGCACAGCAGCCGGGCACACGTACAAAGCGGTACCAGGCGCACCTCAGCCCACCCTCTGTGGACAAGCTGGATCCTGTTGTGCGCCCGCCATGCCCCTTGACAAGGCACACACAGCCCCAGTCGACCAGGTGTAACCCCAACATAGTCAATCCGCACAGGCGATACAGGGCACGGGATGGCAGTGGAGCATGGTGTGTGAGAGGTCTCCTCGCGCTCCTCCTGGTCATATCACGCAGGCAATAGAACCTCAACGTCTAGCATGGCACAAGTCAAATGGAAGTGTAGGGGGACGCACCACAGCACGAGCAGCACTGACGTCACGGGAGGTGGCTCGCACCATCCCATCCATTGCCCATCATACCAACCACGCCACATGCCATTGCGACTAAGTGCAAGCGCGTGCGCCACCACCCCCGAGCCCTCCCCAGAGAGGCCAAAGAGTGAATGTGTGGGCCATCAGCCACAGACGGACGCGGCCTGGCCGCAAGGGCAGCCACAGCCACTGGGTGTCGCAGGTGGCGGATCCGGAAGGCGAAGACTGTGATGCATAGTCCATGCAGGCCGGGTCTCCATTTGGGGCACCACGCAGGTGGACGGCGTCCCGCCACACATCATACCCTGAGACAGCCCACTCGTGCAACTGGACCCACACATACACTCCTTGCCCTCTCTGGTGCGAGCTTGGGGCTGCCTGTGCAAGCGCTAGCCTCGCAGGTGAGCATGCATATTGGGGGGCGAGGGGAGGACATGAGGGCTGGGGCGAAGATGACTGTATCACTGTCAGTTAGTACAAGGGATGACCCAGATGTGGAAAGGAAGAGACGTGTCCCGTGTGTACTGCAACTAGTCGCCAATCCAACTACCTCCCCATGTCCGGAATGTAAGCCCGCACCTAGGCCCGCCCATCCGCCACATCGAACATACCACCAGCACGACAACCTTCCCATTCGAAACACTGACTGGGGGTGGCGACCAGTGAACAATCATGTGTAGCCTACCCACGCGTACATGTGGGCCCTCCATGATCCATGTCACCTGCGGCAAAGACATGACATGCGCAATGAGGGAAGTGAGGAGAGCTGTCCGCCCCACGCGCAGAAGGTGCATCAGCTCCACAGACCCAGCAGCGAGTCCAGCAGGGGTCACATGTGCAGGGGCAGCTGTGCCTGGTGTGAAGGCACATGCATATAGACAGCACATCGACCAATGTGTAGTCTGCCCACATCCACAGTCCATCATCATGCGGACATAGGAATTGAACACAGGGCAACACATCTTAGTTGGTGCACCCACCGTGACCAACAATGCGCAATCATCGACGTACCCGCCCTGTGCATGGCCCCCCACCCAACGGAGGCACATCCAGTGCCACCATCCCACACACACAAGCCTTCCACGGAACATGCTGTGTCCAATGGTCAGTACAGAGTCAGCGCCCATCTGGTGGATCCTGAACAGGAGACACATGCACACACATGCCAGCTCCCACTATGTACGTCTGCCACCTGGCACGTGCAATGTAACCTCTCACCTGTGACGTGTGACTGCAAGCACACAGCCGTCTTGGCATGGGGCTGTCAATGTGGACACCAGTCAATGTTTCGGGAGCTGTGATCCGTACAGTGCTGTACATAGGGTGCAGTGCTGACACCTACTACTGTCTCATATCCCCTCGTGCCACAGGTCCCACTTGTATTGGCCGCTCAGCCCGTGCCCACATCGTCGTCGTCGTGTGCCATACTCATCCAGCCTCGGAAGCAGTTCCATGCTCAGCAGACACTCATGTTGCCGTGGCGTTGCCGCTTGACGAATATGCAGTCAGTCCCCATCAGCACGCCCCGCAAGTCATTGGGGCCTAGATCCCCATGTGCATGCACATGGCAGTGGTATGTCTCACTTGCCATTGCCATTGTTGGGAGACCTGTGTAAGTGTATTGTGGCCGTGCCGTCCCAGCTTGACAGCTGGGCTGTGGCTCATGTGCTTGCTCAGTCATGTCAGTGATGTGTATGCGAAATTGCTATGTGCCGTGTTGCTTTGACATTTGTCCTCTGCCATTTACCCCAGGCGGAGACCGAACATTGACCGCCCATACCAATTGCTGGCGGACATGGACGATACAGAGGTGATCAGGAAGTTTCGGCTGGACAGGCCAACCCTGCATCGACTGTGTGCCATGTTAGAGCCCCATCTCCGTCCCCGCAGGGTGTATCCGACTGCTGTCACCCCCACGGCTAAGGTGATGGCCGTCATGCATTTCTTCGCCACTGGGTCATTCCAGCACACAGTGGGCAGTGGAGGAGGGATGTCCCAGCCCATGTTCAGCAAGGTGCTGAGGGATGTACTGGCAGCCATGATGCTGTACCGGAACAGGTACATCAGATTCCCCAGGGCTCGTGAATTGGCGGCAGTGAAGGGTGCATTCTATGCCCTTGGCAGAATCCCACACGTCGTGGGAGCCATTGACTGCACTCATGTTGGCCTTGTTCCACCACAGGCCACTGAGCACCTGTACCGCAACAGGAAGCACACGCACTCCCTGAATGTGCAAGTGGTGTGCCTTGCGGACATGGTGATCACCCACGTGTGTGCCAAGTTTCCAGGCTCGGCCCATGACGCACACATAATGCGCAACAGCATCTTGCCACGACTGATGGCCAATCTGCAACAGGATCGTGCCTGTATTGTCGGTGAGTATGTGGAGTGGTGTAGCGTGCTGGTTGTGCGATGCTGTCCCCTGTCCAGTTGGAATAGCAACGGTTCTCTGTGTCCCTCACACCCAGGTGACTCTGCGTATCCGAATGGGGCATGGCTGCTCAGTCCATTGAGGAATCCTCGCACCCCAGCAGACGATCGATACAATGAGGCACATGGGAGGACCAGACGTGTGGTCGAGCGTACCTTTGGCCTCCTCAAGTCCAGGTTCAGGTGCCTGGACCGCACCGGGGGTGCACTGGCGTACTCCCCACAGAAGGTGTGCCAGATAGTGGTGGCGTGCTGCATGCTGCACAATCTGGCCATTCGGAAGCAGATCCCCCTCATTGTGGATGACGGAGATCAACCAGGGCCCCAGCCCGCAGACCAGGACAGCTCGAGTGAGGTGGACAGCGGAGAGGAGGAAGCTGGGAATGTGCGCCAGCAGCTCATCGCCCGCTACTTCACTTGACGGTGAGTGTCCATGTACGACGGATGATGTGTCTGTATCTGTGCAGGTGTGTGTGTGCTGTGTCAGGGTGGCCGTATGTTCACTGCGTGCAGTGTGTCAACGCTCCATGGCCAGGGTAGTATGCCACTGTTGGTGACTGTGGCATTGTGCCCTATTGCTCTGTGCGATGTGTGTACATTGCTTGTAGTTGTTGACATGTACTGTGTGATGGGTGTGTGACACACTCATTGAATGTGCTCCTGTTCTGTCTCCCACCCCTAGGTCCCTACAGGCCCTCCGGATTCCATTGCCATGCCACGCATCAGGTGCCTTTCCGCCCAAGGTGGCCGTTGTATTCCGTACAAATAAAACACAGGGCACAAACAGCAGTTAGTGTAAGAGGTGCATTTATTACAAACTGTGACATGTGATTGTGTGTAAGGTGATAACAAAAGTGGTGCGTGCAGTGACAATGAGCTGTCGGTCATGGCTGCGTGATGATCAGGGTGTACCCACTGGTTCTATGTCCATAGTCCAACACACACATGCCATCCAGATGGCTGTGTGGAGTGGGATCGTAGAGCAAGTCAATGCAGTGGCTGGTCAAGGAAGGCTGGCGGAAGGCTGGCTGGCTGCCTCACTTGCGACTGGAGCGTGCGAAGTCCTCCCGGGAGATCTGTTTCCTCTTCGGACGGCCCCTTCCACGTTTGGGAGGGGGGTGTGTGGTGGCGACCTGCTGGTGGTGGGTGAGGTGTGCTCACTGGCTGTGGACGCAGGGGAAGTGGACACTGCTGCCCGAGCCTGCGCCCTAGCAGGTGGTGGCGGAGGTGGTGTTGCTGGCCTTGCCTGTGACCCCACCGCCACCACCAGCTGGCCCATGAGGTCCACGAGTTGGTCCATACGGGACACGAATTGGCCCATATGGGCGTCCATGGACCTCAGCACCCCCAGCACCTCCCGCGTGTCAGTAGCAGACCTGGCCCATTGTCCTTGGGCCTCTTCATAGGCCCCAAGGACTCTGGCCATTTGAGGCAGGGCATGGCTCCCAGGGAGGCTGGCGTTTCCCTGACCCTGCTCCTCCTACCAGTCCTGCTGCCACCGGCCTGCCCACTAGCCACATTGCTCACCACGGTCCTCGCTGTGGCTCCCAGGGTGGATCCAGTCGGCCGGGCCACCACCTGCGCTGGGGCTGGTGCCAGCGAAGACGTGGTGGTGGTGGAGGCGGTGGTGGTCGGTGCGGCGATGGTGGCGGTTGCGGCAGTGGTAGTGGCCGCAATGACCGTGGGTGTGGCCGCAACGACAGTGGCAGCAGGGGACTGGGACTGTTCAGCATCCCTGGATGATGGGTTGGTGGGTAGGAGGGGTCCTGGGGAGCGGCTGGGCCCTGCCACGCCAGATGGGCCAGCTTGGTGGTCCGTGTCCGAAGAGGAGGACAGATCCTCCAGATCCGTGTGTCCTCGTTGGGGGCTTGTAGGCTGGCTGTGCTGGCTGCTGTCTCCATCCCCAGCATCCAGCAGTTCGTCACCTGTGGAGAGAATGAGATTTGTTATTGTGTTGCACCTGGCGAAGTATGTATTAGTCGTCTGACATTGGCAGTTCGTGCAATCTCGTACATGGGTTTCCCGGAGGCGAGTGTGTGGCTGTGGCATCTGTAGTTGTGTGTGCTAGGCAATGGGACTGTGTGCTGTGCACATGTGGCATGGGACGGATTGGCCATGCCGATGGGTGTGTTGCTGTGCCCCTACTCATTGTGACTCTGGTGTATGCGGGCTCCTGGCCCATCCTGGGTCTGGTTTGTACTTTGCTTTTGGAGTTCATATGGGAACGCTTAGGAACGCATATGGCAACATGGGGGCCATGCCCCAGATTCGCATTTGGGAGGGGATATGCTTTTGGGGTTCAAATGGAACGCTTAGGAACGCATATGGCAACATGGGGGCCATGCCCCAGATTCGCATTTGGGAGGGGATATGCTTTTGGGGTACATGCTGTGAGCCATGGGTGCCGAACGTGACATGTGTTGTGGCAGCATGACAGTGCATGGTCTGAGGTGTGTGCATGCCTGACATGCCCTGCATATTTGCTGTCTGTTGTGGTTACTGGACATGGCATTGGACGCATCGTTATGAGTGAGTGATAGTTGTGTGCCAGCCAACGTATTGCAGTTGTCCCATCTCCTTGGTGTGCGTGCTGCCCTGTGCCATGTGCATCACTGCAGTGCTCGGGGGGGTGTGGCCCATGTTGTGTGTTGTTGCTCACAGTGTGTCGTGCGCTTAATTGACTTCTGGCACATGGTTGGTCATGGGCATGTATCTTAGCGTGACTGCTGTATGTGTGGCAGCTGTGCGGATGACATGCCTTTCATGAGACTGGGGCTGACGGATGGGATGGATGGTATGTTGTATGTGCATGGTGTGTCTGTGTGTTTGATGGGTTCAGTGGTGTTCGTGTGCATTTCTGTTGTTCCGCTCTGTTGCGTCTAGTGTTGTTTGTCTTACATAGGCGTAGTTGTGGGGTGTGGGGTTGACAGGCAGTGGGGGCTACATGGACAGGACTTCAATGGTGTTTCGGTTGTGTGTGATGAGTTGCACAGTGGCTGCCGTGTGGGACTATATTCAGTGTGGCTTGTGCATGCAGACGTGGCTCCTTGGGTGTTGCTATGTCTGTGATGGGTCATGTGGGGTGTGAGTCTGTTGTTCATGTCCGTGTGCACATTGTTCACTTGTTCGTGACGGTGGGCGGTGCTGCGTGTTCGTCTGCTACGTGACATGTCCCATGTGTTGGTGGTGTTATGGTCCTCATGCCTCCAGTAATCCAGCCCTGTCCAGTTTCCCACCTGCAAGTTGTTCGTGCGTGCACTGTACTGGATGCCACATGGCTCTAAGCGGGGGTGCTCCATGTTGCAGGTCTGTGGGGGTGGGGGGTGTAGTGGGTCGTGGGGGTGGCTGTACACCCACTGACACCGATTGCTGTGGACCGTGATGTCTGCCTTTCGGCTGTCGTTGTGCACTGCGGTGGCTGACACGTGGCTGTGGGGTGTGGGGGATGCTCCTCCTTGCTGTGCTGTGGGACTGGGGCCTGGTGTGTGTTGTACTTGGGCTGTCCACCGTCCCACCCACTGCACTTTGTGTTCCTGCCACTTACCTGTTACTTGTCGGTTAGTGCAGCTGTGGCGGACACATGGGTGTGGTGGGTGCTCGTTGTGGCGCTTCTGGCATATTTGGGGACCTGTTGGTGGTTACGTGGCTGGCTTAGTGTACACATGTCCCCACGCATCTTACAGTTGTTCGGTTTGGGCTGTGTGTGGTAGTGTCTGTTGCATGTGTGTGTGATGTGTTGTGTATTGTGTGCTGGACATGGGGGTGTTTGTCCCTGGGAGCTGTGGCATGGTAGTTGCGCATGTGAGTACATAGCGGTGTGCTGGTATACATTAGTTTGTACTTACCAGCCTCCACTCCCCCTGCTAATCCGGCGAGGATCTCCGGATGTATTACGACTCGCACCTTCTCCTCCCACGCTTTGAAGGTCTTAAAGAGCGCGGGATTCCCTCCGCCAGTGACGGCAGCCAGCTCTCTGTTTTTGCCCTCCTTCTTCTTGACCAGGCTCTTTACGTCATTCCAACGTTTGTTTATCTCGACTCTGTTCCTGGGCAGGGTCCCGACTGCATTGACCTGGTCTACGATCCGGTTCCACATTCTGTTTCTGGTGGCTAGTGGTGTGTGCTGGACCATGTTCCCATAGATTTGTGGGTACACCTTGATGATCTCGTCGACCATGACCGTCAGCTCCATGGGCGTGAACTTGGGCATCCTTTGTGGTGCCATGGTGTTTGTGGTGCTGGTGCGGTGTGTGTTGTGTAATGTGCAGGGGGTTTGTGGTGCCGGTGTTTGGTGGTGGTGGTGGTGGTGGTTGTGATGTGTGCGTTTCTGTGGTGTGCTGCTGTCCTTGCTGTGTCACTGTGTCCTCTCCTCTCCTCTCTGGTTTGCAATGTAGCAAGGGGTTGTGGTCTGTGGGAGTGCTGCTTTTGTACTCACCTATGTGGGTGTGTCCTCATGGTCTGTTGTTTTCAGGTGTGTTGTGTCTGGGGTTCTGGCCTTTGTATTTTTTGTTTGTCCGGGGGGGTGTTTTCGGGATGTGTACTGTGCTTGTGTATTTGTGTGTGCCTTGCTGTGTGGACTTGTTGGCCATGTTGTGTGCTATTGGTTTTGTGTGCGGATGGTTTCTGTGCAGGTACGTTGGCGCCATGGCTTCTGCCGTGTCGATTCTCATCGGCGTTGTTTGCGCTGGCGGGCGGTATATTTGTTGTTTTTCCGCGCTCATGGCGGTGCGATCGTAATTTCACGTGCGGTGTGTCGGCCGTGTGGGCGGGCGGTTTTGTGTTGTCGTGCGTGTTTCCGTCCGTGGCGGGCGGTTTGACTCCGACTCGGACGATGGCGGGCGGTATTTTGTGTGATTTTCCGCCGATGGCGGTTTTCGGTTTGTGTACTCGTAATGGCGTGGTCGGTGTTCAGGCGGTGTGTGCGGGCGGATTTTTGCCGCTTCCATGCCTGGCGGATTCATTTACGCCGGGTATCGTAATGGGCCCCTTAGGTACACGTTCCACCGAGGAATGTGGAATTTAGGTTGCCTTCTATGCCCTGATCTATGCAATCTTCCCACCCAGGTGCCCTCAAAGTAGTCTAGTAGTGGGCTTATTTTGTCTTCGTTCCTTTTGTAATAGGGGCTTTCTATTAGAATATTGTAGTGTTCTGCTACATCTGTTACAGGTACATATGCTAGTGCTATTAGCTTTTTTATTTGGTAGGCAAAAGTACTGTCTGTAGCATATTGTACACTTAGGGTTGATTTTTGTAGATGTCTCCAGAGACTCTGATTAAAATGATAATAGCAACCCTGAATTGCTGTGTGTGGATAATTTTTTAGTATAGCATTTATCATGGCTATTTCAAAGTCAATAATTATTTTTGAAGGAAAATAATTATTGCTTTCTTCTTTTATTTGAGTGAGTATATCAATGTAGGTAGTTTGCTGTTTATTTGGTAATAGTGCGTAGATGAATGGAATATTTGAGTGTTGGTATAATCCATGTATTGTGTACAGCTGGTAAAATGGTTTTGGACAGACTTTGAAAGTTCCATCCATCATCCAGGTGTCACATTTCTGTAATTTAAGTAAATTGTTTGCAGTAGCAAACATAATTATTCTTTTTTCTGGGCATTTGTTATCAAAAAAATAAATGGTTCTTTACTGTGAGTAATGCTTAATTCTGGTGGAATAACTACTTCTGCAAATGTTTTAGGGGCAGGTATAGTAGTTGTGGTAGCTTTTTTTGTCTGGCAATTGTTCTTTTTAAAGAAGCTATGGACGGTAATTGTCCTGATGCATGTTGAGGTAATTTTAATAGTTGCTCTTTTAGTATTTGGGTAGTTGCTTTGTCAGTACTAGTGCTTGCTTCTTTTATACTTTCAAGAGCATCTCTAACCTCAATCTCTGTTATGTTTGGGGGTGATTATGTTCTTTTACAGAAATAACAGTAGTTTCCTGAGTAGTAGCTCTTCCATAGCATTTGTTAGAGTAGTATTTGCTACACTTCCAAAATACTTTATGGCCAATTTGTTTCTCCTGTGTATACACATACCCCATATAACATAATAGCATTTTATTTTTTGTGACATTACAAATTCTGCACCTTCAGTCATGTTGTTTTGTTTTATGCTAGGGAAAATTCAAAAAGAAAATATTTTAATATAATAAATACAACATGTTTATTAAATACTGTTACATCTCAGTGAATATACTTACAATGTTTAGTTTGATGTAAATGAAATTGGTTAGGAAATAATTTCAAGCTTTCTTTTCTATTTACTTGATGTAATTTCTGTTGAGAAGAGGAAAAACATATTAATAATTTGATTGTATTGTTTGTAGATGATAGGCATTTTAGGGGTAAAGGGTTATTTGGGTGGGTATTTAACGTTGTTTAATAATGGAAAATGATATACTTACTTTTTAGTTGTCTTTATTTTGTTAGTAGTTGTAGAATTATTTTGGAAGCTTTTGCTGTTGGCTGTAGAGGAGATAGATAAAAAGAAAATATATATTAGTGAATAACGTTTTGAAAATATTTTTAGGTCGGTTTGGCAAAAATAGAATATACTTACATTTATTGTTTTTTTATTGGTGAGTATTTTTGAAATAATTTTCTGGCTTTGTAGGATATATGTAGAGGTAATATAAAAGTAAGGAATGAAAGAATAGTTAATTAGGTTTTAGAAATAATTTTTGTTGCAGGTTAGTAGTATTGTAATATTTTAAAAACAGTTTTACTTACTTAGTGCAGTTTTAAATTTCTTTTTAGTAATGAAAGTTTTCTTTCAGGAAACAGTTGGGCACAGTTTCACCTTCTTCTTTGTTGTAGTTTTTAAGTGTAAAAGAGATGTATGTTTTTGATGTTTATATAGTGTTTATTTAATTGGTTGCTTTATGTTATTGGTGTATTTTGAAATGTAAGCGTTTTATTGGTTGAAGTTAATTGTTTTTATTGTTTTGGCACTTTCTTTCCATATAAGGGAAACGCTAATTAAGAAACTGTTAGTAGAAAGTAAATATTTTATCTTTTTACTTTTTGTAAATAATTTAAATGTTGTTTTTAATGTGAAATAATGCAAGTATTATATATTTAAAGTTTATATTTAATTATTGTAATACGTTTGTTTAGCCAAAATATATTGTTTTATATATTGATGTGTTTGCAAATTATTTTATTATGTTGTTTAAGTATTTTATATTGTTTTATAATGTGAATTTATATTTGGTGCTAAACATATATTTAATTGAGCAGTTTTTATATAGTCGATATTTGTAAAAAGTCGATATTATTGATGTCTATATTTTGGTATTCGATATTTTTGTAATGTTGTATGTTATAAAAATTTAAACGATATTTAATGTAACGATATTTAGCATTTCGATATTGTGGTGAACGATATTTTTTATTTACGATATTGTGTACTCGATATTTTTGTAATTTTATAAATAAGTATAGGTAGTAGATATTATTGTAGTCGATATTTAGACGCCGATATTTTGTATATTCAATATTTTTGTAGTCGATATTATGTCAGTGATCCGCTGGAATGATGCGAAGCGCAAAACCAAGAAGAAACTCGCTGACAACCATCAGGCAGCAATGCAGACTGGAGGTGGCAGTCCAGTGGAACACCAGGAGCTGGATGAGATGGGGGAAATGGTGGCCACAGTCATCAGTGGGGAGACGGTGGCAGGAGTTGGGGGTCCGGACACTGCTCGACATGACCTGACACAACAGCACCAGGGTGAGTACCGAACAGGGACTGGGGGGACGGGGGGAGATGGGTACATTGGCACACATGCACAATTAAGTAGAGCACACTGCACACCCACAATGACTCTGGATCATGTCCCTGATCCCCTTGGCAAACTGCAGCACACATACAAACAGCAAGTACACCCCCGTCCACTATGGGCACTAAGGGGTCCCTCCCCACACAGCACCAATCTCACAACCAGCCCATGCACACATGTTAAAACCAGCAAAGCTGCATGTCTGTGAGCCACACTGACAATGCAAGTGACACTGCATGATGAACAGCATGGCTGCAGTCCAATTATCATGACATGGTGCATGCCACGACACTGAGGCGGCTGAGTGTGGAACACATCCGTAAAGGAGCAGGTCACATTCTGACACATCCACATGCACAAACAACCCCTGACGTCAACAACACATCTGCAGATAAACCATGCCCAAGAGTCCAAAATCCGAACTAGAGCCAAAATTAGCCAAGTCTGCAACATCTCAGCACTGTAGAAGCACAGAAGTCAAAGGCACACCGCCTCAAAGGGATAAGGGGCAGAAAAATCACAGCTGCACGGGCGACTCTCCCACAATGCAGCACACACACATAGCAATAACAGCACATCATCATTGATGACAATGTGGTACAAAGTGCAACACTCTCACTACAGAACAGAGGACACAACTGGTTCCGCTTGTGCGTAGAAACTGGCCAATCACATCTGGCAAAGCAGGAAACTGTGAGATGATAATGTACGTGTACAACCTCACATCCGTGATGTAGTTCAAATGTCCACTGTCCCGCATCAATTAGTCAGCTCCTCCCAAACAGTCACATTGTACATTGTCATGCAGTCTGTATGTAAACTTGAACAATGCGTCAACATACATGTCAACACAATGTTAAAATGCATCTCCCCTTCACATTGTAGAGGGACAATCAACACCTCCTGCAGAGCAGACCAGACAACTCATCAGTGATGATGAAGAGGACCTCCACACCTTCGACACCGACGCCCTACAACAGCTCATAGGCAGCTACGGCAACCCACCTCCAGGAGCAGGGCAGCCCAGCTGCATCGAGGAGACCCCACCCCCTGCACAGACCACACAGCAGGAAGCACCCACCATCACGGCTGGCTCCCAGCACCTCACCGAAGAACACATCGCATTCCAAGGCCATGTGTTAGACTGCCAGAAGGAGGTGGCTGAACAGGTGCGAGTGGGGTTCGACCTCATGGCAGCCAAACTAGATGACATACGTGGGTGTCTAAGTCCCATCAGGGACCACTTACACTCCCTAACGGACACCCACAGTTCGCTCCATGATGTCCAACAATCCATGCCCGACATCGCTGGAGTCATGACTCTGAGAGGAGAACAACTGTCTAGTCAGAGTGGCCTCAGCGATGTCAGCCGAGGAGTTGGCACTGATGCTGAGGATAATGGAGAACATGGAGCGGATGCATGCGGAAAGAATGGCTGCCACGGATGCACACCAGCGAAAAGTTGTTGGGATCGTCCATGCCCTGCAGATCCTCATCATCGCATTGCTGCCACTAAGGCAGTCGCTGATGAATGCTGCTGGTACTTCTACACACACATCTCCGGCCCCTGAGGTGTCAGTGGCACACAGTGCTGCAGACCAAACATCAGCACCCACATGTCAGACGGATGACATAGAGGACGAAGATGCGGGTGATTCCACCTCTGTAGTAAGAAGGAGCCAGTAGCATTCTTCTCCGCCATATGCCCTGTTTCAGCTTGGTTCTGCCCTCTGCATCATGCCCTGTAACAACACCTCCCACTGTCCCCCGAAACACTCTGCGACACTCACCTTGGACCTCGACATGGACTGCCATATTTTGTTTGCTTACCAATGACAGAGCAATCAGACTGCGGACTGTACTCTTCCTCTTCCGATGTACTTGTCAATACCTGAATGACTCTGGCTGGCCCTCCACTGGGCTACAATGTAATGTGGGGTTTGCATGGCCATGTACTGCTCCAGCTCCGACACTCCACCGAATGTGAATAAATCATTCAAATTCACACAGATGTGTCATGTCCATAATCGATCAAGTATGAAAATATGGATGAATGTAAGGACATTGATTGCCCAAAAAGGTACACCCTGGGAAATGAAAGCAATGCTCATGTTTGACCGTGACACACATAGGAAGTGAGATGACTGGGAATGTGTGCACTAGCTGTGGCCTCATTGCTCTGAAACAACAATCGCGCAATTCCTCAACTTTGCCCCACGCAATGTTAGAAATAGGGCTGGGTATGATTTGTCAAAGTCGTTGGCAGGCCTAAAGGGATGTATGACGATATCACGCATGCATTACATCGCATGCCATTAGATCGCGGTTTTAACAACGCAAGTCGTTACAACGACTTGCGTTGGAGGGCGCTGGTCTTAGGAGTAGTTTAATTTACTATTCCAACTCCAGCCTACGTACAGTAGGGAAGGTGTTGGATAGTAAATTAAACTACTCCTTGTCCTATAGCGCCCTCCAGTGCAAGTCGTTGTAACAACTTGCGTTGTAAAAACCTCGATCTAATGGCATGCGATGTAATGCATGCGTTCTAAAGGTTGTTTCCCGCCTAAAGTAGTGTCCCCCATCACATTTGACAACAGAACATCTCTTCGCATACCTACTCACACTCAACTGGGTGGACACAGCCTGTAGTGATGGATCACATTGATCCACATGGCAAGAATATGGACACCATACTCACATTGCTGAAGACACGTAAGAGCACAGGTCTATCAGCAACTATCCCAACCACTATGTCTGGCTCACAGAGGTGGAGCTGGCAATAGGGACTCACCCCTAAGTGAAATGCGTCAGTCAGTCCCTCCCTGTGTACGGACAATGCTCATTGAGGCACACGATTTGTCATTCTAATCAACACTCATCACAGTTGAACACTAGTGAAGTTGCGTAGACTTTATTGCCATGTGCTTGTCAGTACGGGCAAGACAAGGGTCACAACATGCAGACCAATGCATCAGACACTAACAAGCAGCATTCGGTCACGGTACAGTTCCACGTGACAGGCGTTGTGCATGCGCCCGGGATGTTCTGCCATTGCGTTGGTGGCTCTCGTAGAACCGGCACTCTTCTGACCTGCGGCAGTTATGTGGATGATATGCCACAGCTCGGAGCAATGAGTCGTATGTGTGTGCAACATTTGGACGTATGGGTTGTTGTGTACGTAAGTGTCAAGGGCATTCCATGCAAGAGTACCTCGAGCAAGAACTTCTATGTGTGGGGTGTGGATACGTTGGTCTTTCATTAGCGCTGTGCGTGGTGTGGGATTCGTCATCATCTGTTATGGTATCTCTCTCAAGGGGTGCCTGCGGCATGCAAGACCAAGGTCGGAGGTGCAGATGTCCTTGCGCCTTATGTATTGAGACAAAGGAGCTTTCATCCCTAATGTTAGTCTGACTACTGCTTGCATTCTGGAAATGTGATGTGGCTTTTGCGCTGCAATTGAGGCTAGGCCTTAGGCTTATGGTGCACCAATAGCGATACACACACAACAGTTGGCATGCATGAGCCAAGAGCCCGAGCGGCCTTGTGCTCCTTGTACAATCCCTTCGTGTACGGCCGCCCTCCGGGTGCATGCAACATTGCAACATTGTCGATTGCGGGCCGTGTGGCGCAGACACTGCAACAGAGACACACGCATCAGTTGGTTTCCTGTCCAGCCCAGAAATGAACCACGCCCAGAGCCCAGGGATAATTATTCACACCCCTACGCTGGCCTGGCGTACGCCGACCGAGCCCACTCGGCTTACGTATAAAGGGGGGGGATGACGACGCTACGTGTCCCAGTTCTTCCCCACTGCCGGAGGTGACATGGCTGCATCCGCCTGGCATATCACGAGACTCAATCAGAAAGGGTCCATGACTTACGTTGCACAGAGTTGGTGGCACCGGAAACACTGCGGCCGGCATGGGCCTACCACCATGGGACGGTGACTTTCGGTGCACTGAGGTAGGGGCACCTTAGGTGCTGAGCGGGTATGCAGCCTGCGATGATGCGCCGTCCTGGCGGTCAGGACTGGTAAGGATTTGTGTGAGCCCTGCTGGACTGCAGTGTAGGCCTGAGCCAGCGGGCAGCGCGGGCCTACCGCCACATGGCGTTGCCTCGCGGTTCACAGAGTTAGTGGCACCTATAGAGCTGAGCGGGTGTGCAGCCTGCGATGATGCCGTGCACTGATATGATCTCTGCCATTGTGAAATCAAGACCCAGAATCACGTGTGTGACCTGGTGGCCCGCGGGGTGGGGCTGCATGATGTGGAGGCTGCCAAGGTCGCGGAACCCGGGCTTGGAGCTTGCACTGGCATGTGGTGGGCCCTCTTGGAGACACGCTGGTGGCGGAAGGTGAGCATTGAGGCCTGGGTGCGCAGGGGTGGGCAAACACCGCTGGGCGGCGGGAGGGGCTGGGGTGCAGCAGCCTGTGTGCGCAGGGCAGCCAAGCAATGATGGCGTGTGCAATGATGTGAACTCTGCCATTCATAAATCTGGACTCTGTTTCAGATAAGGGACCTGGTGGACTGCAGTGTATACCGGCACGTGGTTGGAGATACACCGGTGGCAGCAGGTGAGCAGTGAGGCCTGGGTCCGCAGTGTCGGCACTCTCTCTCCCTCTCCCTCTCTTCCTTTCACTGTCTCTCTCTCTTCCTCTGTTACTCTCTCTCTCCTTCTCTTCCTTTCACTGTCTCTCTCTCTTCTTCTGTTACTCTCTCTCTCCTTCTCCCTCTCTTCCTTTCACTGTCTCTCTCTCTTCCTCTGTTTTTCTCTCTCTCCTTCTCCCTCTCTTCCTTTCACTGTCTCTCTCTCTTCCTCTGTTTCTCTCTCGCTCTCCTTCTCCCTCTCTCCCCCTTTCTCTCTCTTTCTCTCTCTCCCTTTCTTTCACTCTCTCTCTCTCTCCCTTTCTTTCTTTCTCTCTTTCTCTCTCTCTCTGTCCTTTGATGAGCGCATGGCACACCTTCTTATCTTGAATTTTGTCTTGCAGGCTGTGTCTTACAGATTGTCCGGAGAAGACCCGCCATGACTCTTCCGAATAGTTGTTTTGAGTTAAATTTGAATAAAATAATTTGTTTGGAAAGTCAAAGATGAATAAATGATTCTCCTTTTTCTGACCACACATGATTGTTGATTGTTGTACTTGTGCGACATCAGGCGAATTGTTTTGTTCATGATTTCGTAAAGTTGATGTAAAATATCTTTGTCCGGGGTAGGGCCCCGGGGGGGTGGCGGTGGGTGTTGTGGCCCTCTTGGGTGTCCGGCTGCATGATCAGTAGCTCCATGGCATCTGTTGTTCTTCTGGTGTGGCTGTGGGCTGGGCTCCCATTTCTGGTGCAGGTTATCGTCCGACTTAATACCAGGAAAGAGGAGGTGTTAATTCCCTGGTGCTAACGCGCCTTATCTCATGTTTTGTGATCTGGCTGGTCGTTGAGAATGTTGCGAAGTGGTGTTGTCGCGGGTTTTTGCACGGGAACGCCTACTCTGCATCTCATTAGCGTTAGTTGCCGGTGTCATCCGTGGCGATGTTTTTTGCGGCTGCTATCGCAGTAAAACTGGCGATATCGGCTGTTAGCACCAGCTTGTGAATAGGGCGATAATGTAACGCAACTGGTGCTCTTGTAAAGCGCTCTGATACCCGATATCTTCGGGTCAAGTTCGCGCTATATAAAACTACATAAATAAATCAATAAATAAATTTAAAAAAACATTGTAGAACTACTGGCGCTCCCATGCAATGAATGTAGCACTGCTGGGGAACCAGAGCAAACAGTGTAGCACTCCTGTTGCACTGGTGTAAACAACGTAACACTGCTGCTGCACCGGTGCAACCAGTGTAACACTGTTGACGCACTGGCGCTACCAGTGTAACACTGCTGGGCACCGGTGTGACTAATGTAACACTTCTGGGGAACCGGTGGAACCAACGTAACACTGCTGCTGCACTGGTGCAACCAATGTAACACTGCTGGGACACTGGTGCAACCAATGTAACACTACTGGGGCACCAAATGAAATACTGCAGGGGCACCAGCACAAGCAAAGTAACACCGCTGGGGCACCAGAGCAACCAGTGTAACACTGATGGGGCACAGATGCAACTAGTGTAACATTGCTGGGGCACCAGTGCAACCAGTGTAATGCTGCCAGGGCAACGGGGCAAACGAATGTAATGCTGCTGGATACCGGAGCAACCAACGTAACACTTCTTGGGCACCAGTGCAACCAATGTAGCAAAGCTGGGGCACCAATGCAACCAATGAAACACTGCTAGTGCACCGGTGCAAGCAGTTTAACAATGCGGTGGCACCGGTGCAACAAATGTAACACTGCTGGGGCACCAGAGCAACCAATGTAACACTGATGGGGCACTGATGCAACTAGTGTAACATTGCTGGGGCACCAGTGCAACCAGTGTAATGCTGCCAGGGTACCGGGGCAAACTAATGTAATGCTGCTGGACACCGTAGCAACCAACGTAAAACTTCTTGGGCACCGGTGCAACCATTGTAACAAAGCTGGGGCACTGATGCAGCCAATGTAACACTGCCTGGGTACCGGTGCAACCAGTGTACCACTGCTGGGCACGGGTGCAACCAGTCTAACACTGCTGGGGCACCAGTGCAACAAATGTAACACTGGTGGGGTTTCAGTGCAACCAATGTAACACTGCTGGGGCACCAGGGCAACCAGTACAACAAATGTAACACTGCTGGGGCACCACTGCACCAAACATAACACTGCTAGGGCACCAGTGCAACCAATGTAACACTGCTGGGGTACCAGTGGAACCAATGTAACACTGGTGGGTTTTCAGTGCAACCAATGCAACACTGCTGGTGCACTGAGGGAACCAATGTAACACTGTTGGGGCACCGGTGAAACAAGTGCATCACTGCTGGGGCACGGGTGCAGCTAATCTAACCCTGCTGGGGCACCTTTGGAACCAATGTAACACGGCTGGTGCACCGGGGCAACCAAAGAAACCCTGCAGGGGCACCGGTGCAACCAATTCAACACTGCTTGGGCACCAGTGCAACCAATGTAACACTACTGGGGCACTGATGCAACCAGTGTAACACTGTTGGGGCACCAGTGCAACCAGTTTAACACTGCTGGGGCACCAGGGCATCAAATGTAACACTGCTGGGGCACCAGGGCATCAAATGTAACATTGCTGGGGCATCAGTACAACCAGTGTAACACTAGCAGGGCTAAATCAGCACCAGCAAGAGAAGGCAGTCGGAGCTGGGGAATCTTTTGCGCCCCAGGAGAGGCAAGGGACTGGGGAAGAAGCATGCATGACACCGGTAAGTGCCCGGGGGAGCAGGAAATGTGCACGAGCTCCTGACACTTTGGATAAGGGAGAGGAGGAGGGGACCGAACGAGTCAGGCGAAAGGGGGAAAACTTGCGCCAGCCTTACAACTGCGGGATTCAAGTACAAAGTAGGGGAAAAGTTACTGTTTGAGAACCAGGAACTTAAGCATACACCCCCCTCCTACCCCAATTAAAACCCCAGTACCGGTACCAGTTCGTGCCTCTCAGAGCCTGAAGGGGAAGCAAACCAAACACCCGGCCCGCCACTATCTGCGTTATCTAAGGAAAGGGGCACAAGCACAAAACTCAAAATTACCCCCTCATTACAGTCCTTTTTAAAGGTTCAAGCCAGATTGCCACCATTAGACTCTGCTGCAAGCAAAACTATCACCCCAGGAACAAACCCTGATATGTCAACGGGGGAGAAAGGTGAGAGAACAGCAGGAGAGGGTATTGCACTGAGTAACAAATTAAGTGCTAGCAATGAGGGGCCAAGAGGAGGCCCCGGACCCCGAACCACAAGGGGGACAAGAATACACTCAGAGTCAGAGCCAGAGTCAGAGCCAGAGCCAGAGCGAACGCAGTAATAGTATTGGGGTCTTGGCTGTGCCGCAAAATCCTAAGGAAAATTTACCGATCTCTGGGGTGGAAAGGCTGATGGAATCCATGATTTCGGAGATGAGAGGGAAGTTTGCCACCTCCGAGAAGAATCAGGGCAAAATCCAGGAGTCATGCGAAGCCTTAGAGGAAAAAATGAACACCCTGATGAACCGTGTGGGAGTAGTAGAAGCCTCATTGACAGATCTAGGAAAAGAAGTTGAGGAGAATCAGAGTGAAATTCAGGCACTAAAAGCAAGTGAGAAAGACCTTAAGGACAAGATGGAATCTTTTGAAAATAATGCCCGGAGGAACAATCTAAGATTATTAAATATTCCGGAGGGGAAAGAGGGGAAAGATATCAAGAGCTTCGTAGTGGAACTACTTAGTGAGTTTATTCCTGGCCTGGAAACATCATCACTGGAGAAAGACATTCAGAGGGCCCACAGGGACCCGTTTAGGTAAAACGGTGCAAGTAAGAACCCGCAAAAAATCCTTATCAACTTCCAGTCCTATTCTACAAAAGAGAAAATGTTGATCGAGGCACTCAATGCTGGCATATATAAAAAGGGGGATTTGTCATTCAGGATCCGCTCTGACATCTCTATGGTCACCCAAGATCGCCAATGGGAATTAGGCAAACACATTCAAGAGTTAAAATCATTGTGGGCAATGGCACAAATGCGCTTCCCTGCCTCTTTAAGGATCATGTGGAGAAACCAGATGCACAATATTTGAGATCCTAAAGAAGTGGAGTTACTTATAAATAAGATGAAATCACAACAGATTGCGTGAGGTAGTGGCCAAAGTAGGCAGGGTCTCGAAGGGCGAACCTGTTCTGCCCAGAGAAGGAAGGGAGGGTTCTCCTGGGGGGCTTGGTGGGGGGGAGGCACATTCTTTTTGATACACGAATATTCACATGGGTTATGGGAGCATATAGGGAAAAAAATGAAAAAATATGTCAGAGTTTGTGGATTGAAGAGATTTCTGAAGAGGGGGAGGACAAGGAGAGGAGTTGTTTGAACAATCCTAGGTTCAATGTCGATTAGTATTTTATCATGGAATGTTAATGAGATGAGAGTCAGGGGTAGGAGGCAGAAGATATTAGAATATTTGAGAGTGGTAGAAAGTCAGATTATCATCCTCCAAGAGACTCACCTGCTTAAGTCAAAATGGGAGGAGGTAACAGGGAAGTTAAACTGGGTAGAGGCCTCTATCTGTACAAACCAGAACTGTTGTGTTAAGGGTGTTGCCATTATATCTAAGAAAGCGGCTTAAGCTGTAATAATGGAGTCACCCTCTGACCTTAAGGGGAGATGGGTTGTGGCAAAAGTCAAGATTCAGGGGAAACCATTTGTCATTGCAGGATATTACAGCCCGAATTCGGATGATCCCTCCCCTTTACAATCTTTGTATAACCAACTACTGGACTTTTCAGCTCCTATAATTTTGGGTGGTAATTTTAATCTATTATTGGACCCCAGGAAAGACAGATGGCCAAACATAAAAGCATCTGTAGAGTCGAACTTGCTCCAAATGAGGGCAGGATTGAAACGTTGTATGCAAGACTTTGGGATGTCGGACGTGTGGAGGGAGAAAGGGGTAGGGGAGCAAAAGTTTATATTCAGAAATAGGAGACATGGCCATGCCTCCAGGATTGACTACTTTCTGGTTGAGAAAGGGGAAAGTAAGAAGATTAAATCTGTGGAACATCTACCAGCTCACCTGTCAGACCATTCGGCAACTTGCCTGAAATTGAAGTTGTGTGAGACAGGACCCCCCTCAACCCCCAAGGTGGACCCTGGACAGAACTTTATTGTTAAATCAGCAGGTAGTGATAAAGCTGAAAGAGCTAACCAGGGATTATTTTTGTTTAAATGATGCGAGTACTTCAGTCCAGATAACCTGGGATGCTTATAAGGCAGTTATCAGGGGGAGGCTGTTTGGCATCGCATTTAAAAAAAAGATTGTCAGGAGTAAAATAAGTTCTATAGAAAACAGACTGGAACAGCTGGGTAAGATGGATAGGATGGGAGAACAAGGACAGGCAAGACAGGGCGGCAGCATGGTTGAGGAGGAAATAAGAGAAAAGAAGGAAGAGTTGTCCTGTTTTCTGGAGGGAATAGTCAGGAGGAAATGGGAGGCGAGTAAGCTCTCTCATTATGAGTATGGTGAGGGGTGTGGTAAACTCCTGGCCTGGAAATTAAAAACAGAACAAAATAAGAATAGGATTCCAGCTATTAGGATAGAAGGGCAAGGCTCACTTAGCTGTGAGGACATTGAGATAGAGGGCGCCTTTGTACAGTTTTTCCAGGCCCTTTATACAGAAGATGTCAGAGCCACTAAGGAGCAAGTCGAGAAATATTTTAAGGACTTGCCAACTCCAACATTGTCAGAGGAACAGAAGGAGATGTTAAACTCGGAAATAACGACTGACGAGGTTGCGGGGGCAATAGAGAAATTGAAAAGGGGGAAGGCGGCTGGTAGGATGCCCTTCCAAAAGAGAACTATTTGTCTCATAAAGAGGAGGTCGTCCTGTTTTTAACAAAATTATTCAACTTGATATTTCTAGGGGGGTCTGACATACCGAAATCCTGGGAGGAAGCAACTATTTGCCTTTTACAAAAAGCAGGGAAGTATCCAAGGTGCTGTGAATCCTATAGACCTATATCATTGCTGAATAGCGACTATAAGATTTTCACGCAGATTCTGGCCGGGAGAGTAGGAGGGGTAGCGGACAAATTGATACACCCGGATCAGAAAGAATTCATCAAGGGCAGGCAGATCCATGAGTTAACTCATGAGCTGCTCGGGGCAATAGATATGGCAACTCATGGAGGGCTCCCTTTGTCGATAATTACCTTTGATGCGGCAAAGGCTTTTGACAGGATGAGCTGGCCTTTTCTACATAAGTTTGCGGAGCAGTATGAGTTGGGAGAAGCATTTAGGACGATTTTAAAAGTGATTTACAAGAGTCCAACTGCCAGGATATTGGTAAATGGTAACCTCACACAGAAGATAGCCATCTCAAGAGGTACTAGGCAAGGCTGCCCTCTCTCCCCCCTTCTTTTCGATCTGTATATTGAACCCCTTGCCAGCAAAATCAGGGCTAGTCAACAGATCCTGCCCTTTGAGTTTCAGGGCTGGGAGAAGAGGATAGCTTTGTATGCTGATGACCTGATGGTATACACAATAAACCTGTTACTCTCACTCCCAAAAATGTCAGACATCTTGGATAAATTTGGGGAGGTTTCAGGCTATCAAGTAAATTGGCAGAAAACAGAGGTTATGGAGTGCAACTCCCAGAGTAATAATCCCTGGTAAAGGAAACGATAAGATATCTGGGTATCATGGTAACGAAGAATCTACAGGATGTTGCCTGGGAGAATTTTGAGAAAGCAGCAAATGAGACTAAGAAACTACTAAAATCTTGGGCAGGGCTCCCACTTTCATTTTTGGGAAGGTCAAACATCCTGAAAATGTCCATATTACCAAAATTTACATTTTTGTTTGCCTCAATACCCTTAGAATTTAAAAAAGTTTGGTTTCACAAATAACAAGGTGTCTTGAGTAGTTTTATTTGGGCTTCCAGGGCAACTAGAATTGCCTGGAGGAAACTCCGAAGGGGGAAGCAGCACAGAGGAATTGCCAGTCCAGACTTGCTTCAATATTGTAAAGCATTCCAGTTTAAAACAATGAGAACTTTGCTTCAAGAACATCAAATGTACCCTCCAAATCTACAAGGCATGACACAGCTAGAGGGGGATGTTTTTTTGTATAAATTCGGGCATTCGAAATTTTTCAAAAAAGTGACGTTGAAGATGCTACTAGCAGCATGCAAGCTTTGGTCTCAAATCAGGAGAGCCTTAGGAATCCCGTATTATAGCAGCTATGCTCCAGTATGGGCATCCCCGGGGACGCCCGACTGCTTGAAGGATAAACTTTCAAGCCCATTAGCAGAAGCAGGAATAACGAGATGGGGCCAGCTACTCGATGGAAGGACCTTAGTTGGCTGGGAACAAATGTTATCAATGGCGAATAGTGGTATCTCCAGATTCAAGTACTACCAGCTGGCTAGTTGGGTAAAATATTTGGAGAAGGAAGAGGTGGGAAACAGTGAACTTGAGGCAAAGTTTGTAAAGAGCCCATCACAGAAGAAGGAGGTCTCGGACTGGTATTGGTTGTTCGTACTTGCTGGGGAAGAAGAGTTTACTCTCCCTATAGAGATCTGGAGGAAGGAACTGCCGTCGGGGATGTGCAAAATCTCTGGCAAGTATCAATGTCTACTCTGTGGTATGTTGCCAGTGCCACCCCACTCAGGAAAAATCATTTATTCTCGATACACAGGGCATATTGGTCACCGAAAAAGCTGACAAGAATGAACAAGCAGATGGTTAAGAGCTGTCCTAAGTGTGGGGAGGAAGAAGCCGATGACTTGCACATGTTTTGCCCTTGCCTCAACCTCCAGGTATATTGGCATGACGTAAGTGAGGTCCTCTCAACAGTGTTGGGCACAAACCTGGAGGTAAGCATAAGTCTAATAATGTTTGGGGTTGCGAATGAGGAGGGGTTCAGGGTCAATTTGAGTAGCAAACGGAGGAATCTGCTGTTTGTGTTGATACTGTCAGCTAGACGGGAGATCTGTATTAAGTGGGTATCTCAGCATCCCCCCTTGAGGAGGGAGTGGTTTGACTCAATACGAAGAGTGCAAATGCGATTGGAGCAGGGAGGGAATTAAGAAGCTTGATTTTGGGGAAATCTGGCAAGAGAATTTTTAGTTTTGGGTATATGTACATAAAGTATATAAGTTTGGCAATCTGGCTCAGAAGTCTGATGATTAAGGAATATCGCAATAACTTCCGGGTATCAGGGATTGGGACTGGTACCTCCAGATCTTCTCCCGTTTGGATCCTATGGGACAGGAGGATTGGAGACTTGCTCTCTGTCACTCCACCGGTTCAGGGCGAGAGTGAGACCCCCTTGCTTTCTTCCAGTCTGTTTATTGCACAAATGAGGACAAAAAAAAACCAATGCTGGTGCACAGGTGCAATCAGTTTAACATTGCTGGGGATCCGGTGCAACCAACTTAACAATGTAACACTTCTGGCCACCGGTGCAACCATTGTACTACTGCTGGGGCACAGTGCAACAAATGTAATACTGCTGGGGAACCAGTGCAACCTATGAAACATTGCTGATATACCGGTGCAACCAATGTAAAACTACTAACGCACAGGTGGAACCAGTGTAATACTGCTGGGGCACCGGTGCAACCAACGAAACACTGCTGGGACACGGGTGCAACCAATGTAACACTGCTGGGGCTCTGGTGCAACCAGTGTAATACTGCTTGGGTACCAGTGCAACCAATGTAAAACTGCTGAGGCACTAGTGGAACCAATGGAACACTGCCGGGGAACCAATGCAACCAATGTAACAGTGCTGGGGCACTGGTTCAACCAACGTAACACTGCTGGGGCACTGGTACAACTAATGTAACACTGTTGACGCACCAGTGCAACCAATGTAATACTGCTGGGACACCGTTACAACCATTGTAACACTGCTGTGGCACCGTTACAACCAATGTAACACTGCTGACCCAACAGTGCAACCAGTGTAACACTGCTGGGGCACCGGTGCAACCAATCCAACACTGATGGAGCACCGGTGGAACCAATGAAACACTGCTGGGGCACAACTGCAAACAATGTAACACTGCTAAAGCATCGGTGCACCAACATAACGCTGCTGGGGCACCGGTTCAACCAACGTAACACTGCTGGGGCACCGGAACGACCAATATAACACCGCTGACAAACCGATGCATCCAATGCATAACTGCTGGGGCACCGTTGCAACCAATGCAAGACTGCTGGGGCACCGGTGCAACCAATAAAACACTTCTGGGGCACCGATGTAACCAAGGTAACACTGCTCAGGCAGCAGTGCAAAAAATGTAGCAATGCTGGGGCACCGGTGCAATGAAAGCAACACGGCTGGGGCACCGGTGCAATCAATGCAACACTGCTGGGGCACCGGTGCAAACAATGCAACACTGCTGGGGCACCATTGGAAGCAATGTAACCCTACTGGGGCACCGGTGCAAACAATAAAATGGTGCTGGGGCAGCAGTGCAACTATTGTAATACTGCTGGGGCACTGGTGCAAGCAATATAACACTGCTGGAGCTCCGGTGAAACCAATGTAACCCTACTGGGAAACCAGTACAACCAACATAGCACTGCTGGGGCACTGGTGCAACTAACGTAACGCTACTGGGGCACCGGTGCAACCAATGTAACACTGCTGAGGCACCGGTGCTACCAGCGTAGCCCTGCTGGGGCACCGGTGCATCCAATGTAACAGTGCTGGGTCATCGTTTCAACCAACGTAACACTGCTGTGGCACCGTTACAACCAATGTAACACTGCTGGGGCACCGGTGCAACCAATGTAACACTGCTGGGTCACTGTTTCAACCAACTTAACACTGCTGTGGCACTGTTACAACCAATGTAACACTGCTGACCCAACGGTGCAACCAGGGTAACACTGCTGGGGCACCGGTGCAACCAATGCAACACTGATGGAGCACCGGTGGAACCAATGAAACACTGCTGGGGCACCAGTGCAAACAACGTAACACTGCTGAAGCACCGGTGCACCAACGTAACGCTGCTGGGGCACTGGTTCAACCAACATAACACTGCTGGGGCACCGGAACGACCAATATAACACTGCTGACAAACCGATGCATCCAATGCAAAACTGCTGGGGCACCGCTGCAACTAATGCAAGACTGCTGGGGCACCGGTGCAACCAATAAAACATTTCTGGGGCACCGGTGTAACCAAGGTAACACTGCTCGGGCAGCAGTGCAAACATTGTAGCACTGCTGGGGCACCGGTGCAATGAAAGCAATACTGCTGGGGCACCGGTGCAACCAATTTAACACTGCTGGGGCACTGTTGGAAGCAGTGCAACCCTAATGGGGCACCGGTGCAAACAATGAAATGGTGCTGGGGCAGGGTTGAAACCAATGTAACACTGCTGGGGCAATGGTGCAAGCAATACAACACTGCTGGGGCACCGGTGAAACCAATTTCACACTGCTGGGGCACCTGGAGAACCAATGTAACATTGCAGAGGCACCGGTGCAACCAGTGTAACACTGCTAGGGCACCGGTGTAACCAATGAAACACTGCTGGGGTACCAGTGGAACAAATGCAGCACTGCTGGGGTACTGTTGCAACCAATATAACACTGCTGGTGCACCGGTTCAACCAACGTAACACTGCTGGGGCACCAGTACAAACAATATAACACTTCTGAAGCACCAGTGCAATCAGTGTATCACTGCTGGGACACCGGTGCAACCAATCAAACACTGCTGGGGCACCAGTGCAACCAATGTAACACTGCTGGGGCTTCGGTGCAACAAATGTAACACTGCTGGGGCACCCTACGAAACACTGCAGGGGCACAAACGAAACACTGTTGGGGCACTAGTGCAATCATGTAACACTTCTGGGTCACTGTTGCAACCAGTGTAACACTGCTGGATCACCGGAGCAACCGGCGTAACACTGCTGGGGCACCGCTGCTACAAGTGTATCACTGTTGAGGCACCGAGTAACCAATGTAACACTGCTGAGGCACTGGGGCAACCAGTGAAACCAATGTAACACTGCTGGGGCACTGGGGCAACAAACGTAACACTGCTTGGGCACTGGTGCAACCAATGTACCATGCCTGGGGCACCAGTGCAACAAATGTAACACTGCTGGTGCACCTGTGCAACCAATGCAAAACTGCTGGGGCACAGGTGGAACCAATGCAACACTGCTAGCGCAGCATTGCAGCCAATGCAACACTGCTGGGGCACCAGTGCAATCAATACAATATTGCTGGGGCACAAGTGAAACCAATGTAACACAGCTGGGGTATCGGTGCAACCACTATAACACTGCTGGAGCACCGGTGCAACCATTGCAACACTACTGGGACACAGGTGCAACCAGTGTAACATTGATGGGACACCGGTGCAACCAGTGTAACACTGCTGGGGCACTGGTAAAACCAATGTAACAATGCTGGGGCACCAGTGCAACCAATGTAACACTGCTGGGGCTTCGGTGCAACAAATGTAATACTGCTGGGACACCCAACGAAACGCTGCTGGGGCAGCAATGAAACACTGCTGGGGCACTGGTGCAACCATGTAACACTGCTGGGCACTGGTGTGAATAATGTAAAAATTCTGGGGAACCGGTGCAACCAACATAACACTGCTTATGCACCGGTGCAACCAATGTAACACTGCTGGGGTACCATTAGAATCAATGCGACACAGCTGTCGTACCGGTGCAACCAATATAACACTGCTGGGGTACCAGTTCAACCAACGTAACACTGCTGGGGCACCAGTGCAGCCAATCTAACACTGCTCGGGCACCAATGCAACCAACGTAACACTGCTGGGGCTTCGGTGCAACCAATGTAATACTGCTGGGACACCCAACGAAACACTGCTGGGGCACCAATGAAACACTGCTGGGGCACTGGTGCAACCATGTAACACTGCCTAGGAAGCTGCCTAGAGGAGGTAGCCAAATGGATGGAACTCTCTTGCCAAAAACTCAATGGGGACAAGACGGAGCTTATGCTCCTTGGTAACTCACCATCTTTCAATTCCGAGCTGCTCTGGCCCAACTGTCTTGGCCCTGCTCCAGAACCCAAAAACCAGATCAAAAGCCTAGGCATTTGGCTGGACCGCTCCCTGAGTTTTGATTACCAGGCGGCAAAACTATCGGCCACTTGTTATGGCCTGTTGAGGATGTTAAGTAAAATACTCCCTCTCCTCCCATTCCAGGCAAGAAGAATTATGGTCCAGGCTCTTATTCTATCTCGCCTAGACTATGGGAACGCCCTTTATTTAGGAGCCCCCCAATCCACTACCTACAAGCTCCAGATCCTCCAAAACTGTGCGGCTCGCCTGCTCCTCCAGATCCCTTACTGGTAATCCGCAAAACTTGCACTGAGGAGCCTTCACTGGTTGCCTGTCAGGGAGAGAATAAAATGTAAGGCTATGTGTATCGCACATAGGTCCTTTTGGGGGAATGGACCAGCAATCAGCCGATCTATGATCACCCCATACCAACCTAGCAGAAACCTCCGCTCGGCGTGTGGCGGACGCTCCTTTTCTTATAACTCCGCCAGACTATGGAACGCTCTCCCACCCATATACGGGGGAGCCTAATCTGCTGCCCTTCCATACACACATAAAAACCTGTTTTTTCCAAAATTGCACTTAATCATGGGCCTCCTCTGTCTGTCCGCGTCCGTTCTCAGCGCTGGGATGCCTCAGGGTAGCTATTGCGCTTTATAAATGTTTTTTCATTCATTCATTCATTCATTCAATGTAACACTGCTGAGGCACTGAGGCAACCAGAGAAGCACTGCTGGGGTACCAGTGGAAAATTGTGGCACTGCTGGGGCACCTGTGCAACCAATGAAAAACTGCTGGGGCACTGGTGAAACCAATGCAACACTGCTGGCACAGCATTGCATCCAAAGCAACACTGCTGGGGCACCAGTGCAATCAATACAAAATTGCTGGGGCACAAGTGAAACCAATGTAACACAGCTGGGGTACCGGTGCAACCAATATAACACTGCTGGAGCACCGGTGCAACCATTGCAACACTACTGGGGCACAGGTGCAACCAATGCAACACTGCTGGGGCACCGGTGGAACCAATGTAACACAGCTGGGGTATCGGTGCAACCAATATAACACTGCTGGGGCACCGGTTCAACCAATGTAACACTGCTGGGGTACCAGTGCAGCCAATATAACACTGCTGGGGCACCAGTGCAACCATTGCAACACTGCTGGGGCTTCGGTTCAACCAATGTAACACTGCTGGGGCACTGGGGCAACCAAAGAAACACTGCTGGAGCACCAGCTAAACACTGCTGGGGCACTGGTGCAACCATGTAACACTGCTGGCTTACCGTTGCAACCAGTGTAACATTGATGGGGCACCGGCGCAACCAGTGTAACACTGCTGGGGCACTGGTGAAACCAATGTAACAATGCTGGGGCACCAGTGCAACCAATGTAACACTGCTGGGGCACCGGTGAACCAATGTAACAATGCTGGGGCACCAGTGCAACCAATGTAACACTGCTGGTGCTTCGCTGCAACCAATGTAACACTGCTTGGGCACTGGGGCAACCAACAAAACACTAATGGGGCCCCGGTGCAACCCATGAAACACTGCTGGGGCACCGAGAGAACCAACCTAACACTGCCGGGGCTTCACTGCAACCAATGTAACACTGATTGGGCACTGGGGCAACCAACAAAACACTGCTGGGGCCCCGGTGCAACCCATGAAACACTGCTGGGGCATGGTGCAACCAGTGTAACACTGCTGGGGCACCGGTGCAACCAATGAAACACTGCTGGGGTACCAGTGGAACAAATGCAGCACTGCTGGGGTACCGTTGCAACCAATATAACACTGCTGGGGCACCGGTTTAACCAACGTAACACTACTGGGGCACCAGTACAACCAATGTAACCCTTCTGACGCACCAGTGCAATCAGTGTATCACAGCTGGGAAACCGGTGCACCCAATCAAACACTGCTGGGGCACCAGTGCAACCAATGTAACACTGCTGGGGCACCCATCGAAACACTGCTGGGGCACCAACGAAACACTGCTGGGGCACTGGTGCAACCATGTAACACTGCTGGGTCACTGTTGCAACCAGTGTAACACTGCTGGAGCACCAGGGCAACCGCCGTAAGACTGCTGATGCACCGGTGCAATCAGTGTATCACTGCTGGGACACCAGTGCACCCAATCAAACACTGCTGGGGCACCAGTGCAACCAATGTAACACTGCTGGGGCTTCAGTGCAACAAATGTAACACTACTGCGGCACCCAACGAAACACTGCTGGGGCACCAACGAAACATTGCTGGGGCAATGGTGCAACCAGTGTAACACTGCTGGATCACCAGGGCAACCGCCGTAAGACTGCTGGGGCACCGTTACAACCAGTGTATCACTGTTGAGGCACCGAGCAACCAATGTAACACCGCTGGGGCACTGGCGCAACCAACGTAACACTGCTGGGGCACTGGTGCAACCAATGTACCATGCCTGGGGCACCACTGCAACCAATGCAAAACTGCTGGGGCACCTTTGGAACCAATGCAACACTGCTGGTGCAGCGTTGCAACCAATGCAACACTGCTGTGGCACCGGTGCAATCAATACAAAATTGCTGGGGCACAAGTGAAACCAATGTAACACAGCTGGGGTACCGGTGCAACTACTATAACACTGCTGGAGCACCGGTGCAACTAATACAACACTTATGGGTCAGCAGTGTAACCAAGGTAACAATGCTTGGGCAGCAGTGCAAACAATGTAGCACTGCTGGGGCAGCGGTGCAACAAAAGCAACACTGCTGGGGCACCGGTGCAACCAATACAACACTGCTGGGTCACCGTTGCAACCAGTGTAACATTGATGGGGCACAGGTGCAAACAGTGAAACACTGCTGGAGCACCATTGCAGCCAGTGTAACACTGCTGGAGCAGTGGGGTAACCAGTGCAACACTGCTGGAGCACCGCTGCAACTAGCATAACACTGCTTGGGTATGGGTGCAACCAGCGTATCACTGTTGAGGCACCGAGCAACCAATGTAATACTGCTGGGGCACTGGGCCAACCAGTGAAACCAACATAACACTGCTGGGGCACTGGCGCAACCAATGTAATACTCCTAGGGAAATGGTGCTACTAATGTACCATGCCTGGGGCACCAGTGCAACCAATGTAACACTGCTGGGGCACAGGTGGAACCAATGCAACACTGCTGGTGCAGCAGTGCAACCAATAAACACTGCTGGGGCACCGGTGCAATCAATGCAACTTTGCTGGGGCACCAGTGGAACCAATGTAACACTGCTGGGGCACCGGTGGAACCAATGAAACACTGCTGGGTCACTGGTGCAACCGATGCACCAAAGCTGGGGCACCAGTGCAACCAATAAAACATTTCTGGGGCACCGGTGTAACCAAGGTAACACTGCTCGGGCAGCAGTTCAAACATTGTAGCACTGCTGGGGCACCAGTGAAATGAAAGCAATACTGCTGGGGCACCGGTGCAACCAATCTAACACTGCTGGGGCACTGGTGGAAGCAGTGCAACCCTACTGGGGCACCGGTGCAAACAATGAAATGGTGCTGGGGCAGGGTTGCAACCAATGTAACACTCCTGGGGCAATGGTGCAAGCAATACAACACTGCTGGGGCACCGGTGATACCAATTTCACACTGCTGGGGCACCTGGAGAACCAATGTAACATTGCAGAGGCACCGGTGCAACCAGTGCAACACTGCTAGGGCACCGGTGTAACCAATGAAACACTCCTGGGGTACCAGTGGAACAAATGCAGCACTGCTGGGGTACTGTTGCAACCAATATAACACTGCTGGGGCACCGGTTCAACCAACGTAACACTGCTGGGGCACCAGTACAAACAATATAACACTTCTGAAGCACCAGTGCAATCAGTGTATCACTGCTGGGACACCGGTGCAACCAATCAAACACTGCTGGGGCACTAGTGCAACCAATGTAACACTGCTGGGGCTTCGGTGCAACAAATGTAACACTGCTGGGGCACCCTACGAAACACCGCAGGGCACAAACGAAACACTGCTGGGGCACTGGTGCAACCATGTAACACTTCTGGGTCACTGTTGCAACCAGTGTAACACTGCTGGATCACCGGAGCAACCGGCGTAACACTGCTGGGGCACCGGTGCTACAAGTGTATCACTGTTGAGGCACCGAGTAACCAATGTAACACTGCTGAGGCACTGGGGCAACCAGTGAAACCAATGTAACACTGCTGGGGCAACAAACGTAACACTGCTTGGGCACTGGTGCAACCAATGTACCATGCCTGGGGCACCAGTGCAACAAATGTAACACTGCTGGTGCACCTGTGCAACCAATGCAAAACTGCTGGGGCACAGGTGGAACCAATGCAACACTGCTAGCGCAGCATTGCAGCCAATGCAACACTGCTGGGGCACCAGTGCAATCAATACAATATTGCTGGGGCACAAGTGAAACCAATGTAACACAGCTGGGGTACCGGTGCAACCACTATAACACTGCTGGATCACCGGTGCAACCATTGCAACACTACTGGGACACAGGTGCAACCAGTGTAACACTGCTGGGGCACTGGTAAAACCAATGTAACAATGCTGGGGCACCAGTGCAACCAATGTAACACTGCTGGGGCTTCGGTGCAACAAATGTAATACTGCTGGGACACCCAACGAAACGCTGCTGGGGCACCAATGAAACACTGCTGGGGCACTGGTGCAACCATGTAACACTGCTGGGCACTGGTGTGAATAATGTAACACTTCTGGGGAACCGGTGCAACCAACATAACACTGCTTATGCACCGGTGCAACCAATGTAACACTGCTGGGGTACCATTAGAATCAATGCGACACAGCTGTCGTACCGGTGCAACCAATATAACCCTGCTGGGGTACCAGTTCAACCAACGTAACACTGCTGGGGCACCAGTGCAGCCAATCTAACACTGCTCGGGCACCAATGCAACCAACGTAACACTGCTGGGGCTTCGGTGCAACCAATGTAATACTGCTGGGACACCCAACGAAACACTGCTGGGGAACCAATGAAACACTGCTGGGGCACTGGTGCAACCATGTAACACTGCCTAGGAAGCTGCCTAGAGGAGGTAGCCAAATGGATGGAACTCTCTTGCCTAACACTCAATGGGGACAAGACGGAGCTTATGCTCCTTGGTAACTCACCATCTTTCAATTCCGAGCTGCTCTGGCCTAACTGTCTTGGCCCTGCTCCAGAACCCAAAAACCAGATCAAAAGCCTAGGCATTTGGCTGGACCGCTCCCTGAGTTTTGATTATCAGGCGGCAAAACTATCGGCCACTTGTTATGGCCTGTTGAGGATGTTACGTAAAATACTCCCTCTCCTCCCATTCCAGGCATGAAGAATTATGGTCCAGGCTCTTATTCTATCTCGCCTAGACTATGGGAACGCCCTTTATTTAGGAGCCCCCCAATCCACTACCTACAAGCTCCAGATCCTCCAAAACTGTGCAGCTCGCCTGCTCCTCCAGATCCCTTACCGGCAATCCGCAAAACTTGCACTGAAGAGCCTTCACTGGTTGCCGGTCAGGGAGAGAATAAAATGTAAGGCTATGTGTATCGCACATAGGTCCTTTTGGGGGAATGGACCAGCAATCAGCCGATCTATGATCACCCCATACCAACCTAGCAGAAACCTCCGCTCCTCATTTGGCGGACTCTCCTTTTCTTATAATTCCGCCAGACTATGGAACGCTCTCCCCCCCATATACGGGGGGAGCCTAATCTGCTGTCCTTCCATAAACACATAAAAACCTGTTTTTTCCAAAATTGCACTTAATCATGGGCCTCCTCTGTCTGTCCGCGTCCGTTCTCAGCGCTGGGATGCCTCAGGGTAGCTATTGCGCTTTATAAATGTTTTTTCATTCATTCATTCATTCATTCAATGTAACACTGCTGAGGCACTGAGGCAACCAGAGAAGCGCTGCTGGGGTACCAGTGGAAAATTGTGGCACTGCTGGGGCACTTGTGCAACCAATGAAAAACTGCTGGGGCACTGGTGGAACCAATGCAACACTGCTGGCACAGCATTGCATCCAAAGTAACACTGCTGGGGCACCAGTGCAATCAATACAAAATTGCTGGGGCACAAGTGAAACCAATGTAACACAGCTGGGGTACCGGTGCAACCAATATAACACTGCTGGTGCACCGGTGCAACCATTGCAACACTACTGGGGCACAGGTGCAACCAATGCAACATTGCTGGGGCACCGGTGGAACCAATGTAACACAGCTGGGGTACCGGTGCAACCAATATAACACTGCTGGGGCACCGGTTCAACCAATGTAACACTGCTGGGGTACCAGTGAAGCCAATATAACACTGCTGGGGCACCAGTGCAACCATTGCAACACTGCTGGGGCTTCGGTTCAACCAATGTAACACTGCTGGGGCACTGGGGCAACCAAATAAACACTGCTGGAGCACCAGCTAAACACTGCTGGGGCACTGGTGCAACCATGTAACACTGCTGGCTTACCGTTGCAACCAGTGTAACATTGATGGGGCACCGGCGCAACCAGTGTAACACTGCTGGGGCACTGGTGAAACCAATGTAACAATGCTGGGGCACCAGTGCAATCAATGTAACACTGCTGGGGCACCGGTGAACCAATGTAACAATGCTGGGGCACCAGTGCAACCAATGTAACACTGCTGGTGCTTCACTGCAACCAATGTAACACTGCTTGGGCACTGGGGCAACCAACAAAACACTAATGGGGCCCGGGTGCAACCCATGAAATACTGCTGGGGCACTGGGAGAACCAACCTAACACTGCCGGGGCTTCACTGCAACCAATGTAACACTGATTGGGCACTGGGGCAACCAACAAAACACTGCTGGGGCCCTGGTGCAACCCATGAAACACTTCTGGGGCATGGTGCAACCAGTGTAACACTGCTGGGGCACCGGTGCAACCAATGAAACACTGCTGGGGTACCAGTGGAACAAATGCAGCACTGCTGGGGTACCGTTGCAACCAATATAACACTGCTGGGGCACCGGTTTAACCAACGTAACACTGCTGGGGCACCAGTACAACCAATGTAACCCTTCTGACGCACCGGTGCAATCAGTGTATCACTGCTGGGAAACCGGTGCACCCAATCAAACACTGCTGGGGCACCAGTGCAACCAATGTAACACTGCTGGGGCTTCAGTGCAACAAATGTAACACTGCTCCTACAAAATGCCCCCAAGAAGATGGCTATGCGAAAGGAATAGGATATTTTCCCTGAATGCCTGGGGTACTAGCAATTGTGGTTTATGATCTTTCCCCCCTTTTCGGTACAGTAACCCTTTTTGTATCAAGAGCTGGGGACCTAAGTGATGGGGATCTTCGTCGGATGCTGCTCTTTTCCTGGCTTCTTTAAAGTGTAGGATCTTCCCTTTGGGCCGTGTGGAAATTTTGATCGTGTTCCCAAATAGTGGTCCCATCTGTTCGGGCTACTGCGATTCGGGCCCAATCTTTTTTCTCTCTCTTTTTCTGTCCTTTACTCTTTTTTTGTTTGGCTGTTGGCCATTCGTGGTCTGCTTATTGGGCGAATGGGGCTGTCTCCCTCCAGTCGCCTTTCTCGGTCCAATGTTCTTTTATTAACTCCTCCATATAGGGGTTAGACATCACCCAGAACCAGGGCCTTGGGTAACTTAGGAATGAGTCCTATGTTAAGGGATACTGGCTTGACTGATGGTTCATGTTTGATGCTTTCTTCTGAGGTTGGATAGGATTTGTTGTCTCCGTGCACACACTGAATATTTGCAACTCCAGTAGTGTTTTGTACTCCTCCCGGGATAGCCTGGGGTTACATTACGCTTTGGGGGCACCCTGTGTCTATCAAGGCCTCCCGGGTCGCCCCGTTGATCGATACTTGTCGGTGATAGGGTGGGGGTTTGTGCCCCTCTGGTGTCCATAAAAAGGACTTTGTTAACCCCACCTCCATGGGCTCTTCCTTTTGGGGGCATATCCGGGCGATATGGCCAAACATTCCACAGTGAAAGCACTGCAGTCCAGTGCAAGGTGGAGGTCTACAAACAACCTGAGCAAAAGAAGCAGATACGGCATCTGGAAATATCTGTCAGAAAATTAGGGCTCTGCAGAATCCCATCGAACACTATGAGTGGTAGGTCAAGCTATGATGAGAAGGATTATGATGAGACACTCTGATATTGCAAAACATAAGAATCGTAAAGAGCTGTGCCGTCTAGAGAAGAAGATCGAAGACTAGAGTGCTCAATATAGGGCCTCACCCTCCTACACACAGCAGATTAGGCCTGGGCAGAGTTTGCGTATTCGCTCTACGAGGAACTCCGCGAAGTGCAAGAAAAACTTTGCAGCGCTATGCGGAGTTTCGCGAGAGGGTGGAGTTGCTTGCCACACCCGTTCGCATGAAGTCTTCCATCATATGTAATGCAAAGTGCATTCTCGTACCGGAAATTGCACACGAATAGTACCACGCGGTTCGCATGGGCACAGTCATTTTGTTTTTCGCTTTGTTTATGGTGCTGAGACATACTTAGTAATCCCTCTTAATCTGTTTAATCCTACCCCTCTGAAACTTATCTACCCTCATTTTTATTTATTGCCTTACCCTGTGTCTTTGTGTTTTTATTTTACGTTTTTTTGTTGTTTTTTGTTCTTGACTTTTGTACTTTTCTCTTTACGTCCTTATTTTTTCCTTCTTTCCTTCTTTTTCCTTTCTGTTTCTTGTCTTCCCCCACCCAGCACCATAGCAGAGTGGGGAGCCCCAGCGCCAGGCCCACCTGAACCACCCAGGGCACTACGCCTTGTGGTCAGCAGTGCTGTGAAGGGGTGCAGCCCCGCTCCATTTCATCTGAGGTGGAGGTGGCTGTGCTCATTTTTTATGTGCAGCATCACTTCACCTCCACTCTGGTAGCAGGGGCAGGCCTGGAAGTGGATATGACCTCGGGGAGTGTTGGCAGCGCTGGGAGAGGGTATGCCTGACTCTGAGCCACAGTTCAGAGGTCCGGCGCACTATAACAACAGCTGATGCACCGGTGGGCCGACCTCCTAGATAAGGATCAGGACCTGCTTGACCTGCTGGGCATGGAGGTTGGGGGGCTCGGTGAGTAATAATTATTTATTTGTTGTGTTCTTGCTAATATTTTTTCCAAATAGCAAGCATGCTGCTCACACTCAGGTAAGTTAAGTTTATGTTACAAATAATATTATGTGATCACTGATCATCATCTAGACAGGTGCTCGGCGCTAACCTAATCCTACTCGTTGGCGCTTGCTTGAGCTGATTATTTAAGAAGTCATGCAAAGACTCCTCTGTCCTGTCTCTAAGCTAGTGGTTATAGTATTAGTAAGTTAGCTCTTTCTCTGTGCCTTTCTTTTTGTACCTCATACAGTCCCAACGCCAAGCAATTTCCCACTGATGTGTAGTAGCATGCATGCATCTATATACTGAAAAAATGCAGACTAAGGGGCCGATTCCGATCTCGGTCGGAGGCGCACCCAATACCATTCGGTCGGGAAAAAAGCCATGCGAAACCCTGTTTCCCGACCGATCCGTACAGCAGACCGAACGAGTAAGTACGATGCGCACAACAGCAAAGAATCTGGCCGAGCCGTACTCACCCAAACCAGGTCCTGTTCTCTGACCGAGGCGAATCCGGAAACGCCGAATCGAGTCGCACGGAAGGAAAAATGCAGCCCCGTCCGGCCGGACAAGTACGATGCGCTTTCCGTACGCGCCGAACCCGTCGCTACGCACGGCACGTCAAAGCATCCGGGAGAGGCGCACATAAGCTCCGATTCGCGCCACAACACGATCCACGGCTCCGAGACGAACACGGCAGCGACGAGGACGACGCGGCGACGAGGACGAGGCGAGCGACGAGGACGACGCGAAGCAGCGAGAAGGACGAACGACACGAACCAACCATGAATCCCTTCGTCCCGATCATACCAATATTCTACATTTACTACCGGAACAGGCACGGACGCGTACGGCGCAGAAGGTAAGCCAGACACCAACCACAAAACACATACAACACGTACACGACACATCACACACACACACAGGGATGCAGAATATACTTACACCAGCAACAGCAGCACCATAGGGGCGGGATGCCCATCACCAATGCCACATATGCACACAGGGGCCTGAATGCGCACCACCACCCCTACCCAGGGGGGCAGGATGCCTACCACTAGTACCACCCTCACCCAGGGGTGCAGGATGCCTACCACTACTACCACCCTCACCCAGGGTGGGCTGGATGCCTACCACTACTACCACCCTTAGCCAGGGGGCAGGATGCCTACCACCAGTACCACCCTCACCCAGGGGATGCAGGATGCCTACCACTACTACCACCCTTAGCCAGGGGGGGCAGGATGCCTACAACTAGTACCACCCTTAGCCAGGGGGGCAGGATGCCTACCACTACTACCACCCTCACCCAGGGGGGCAGGATGCCTACCACTACTACCACCCTCACCCAGGGGGCAGGATGCCTACCACTAGTACCACCCTCACCCAGGGGGGCTGGATGCCTACCACTACTACCACCCTTGGCCAGGGGGGGCAGGATGCCTACCACTAGTACCACCCTCACCCAGGGGGGCTGGATGCCTAGCACTACTACCACCCTTAGCCAGGGGGCAGGATGCCTACCACTAGTACCACCCTCACCCAGGGGGGCTGGATGCCTACCACTAGTACCACCCTCACCCAGGGGTTTAGGATGCCTACCACTACTACCACCCTCACCCAGGGGGCAGGATCCCTACCACTAGTACCACCCTCACCCAGGGGGGCAGGATGCCTACCACTACTACCACCCTTAGCCAGGAGGGGCAGGATGCCTACCACTACTACCACCCTCACCCAGGGGGCAGGATGCCTACCACTACTACCACCCTCACCCAGGGGGGCAGGATGCCTACCACTAGTACCACCCTCACCCAGGGGGGCTGGATGCCTACCATTACTACCACCCTTAGCCAGGGGGGGCAGGATGCCTACCACTAGTACCACCCTTAGCCAGGGGGGGCAGGACGCCTACCACTACTACCACCCTCACCCAGGGGGTGCAGGATGCCTACCACTACTACCACCCTCACCCAGGGTGGGCTGGATGCCTACCACTAGTACCACCCTCACCCAGAGGGCTGGATGCCTACCACTACAACCACCCTTAGCCAGGGGGGGCAGGATGCCTATCACTACTACCACCCTTAGCCAGGGGGGGCAGAATGCCTACCACTAGTACCACCCTCACCCAGGGGGGCAGGATGCCTACCACTAGTACCACCCTCACCCAGGGGGGCAGGATGCCTACCACTACTACCACCCTCACCCAGGGGGGCAGGATGCCTACCACTACTACCACCCTCACCCAGGGTGGGCTGGATGCCTACCACCAGTACCACCCTCACCCAGGGGGCAGGATGCCTACCACTAGTACCACCCTCACCCAGGGTGTGCAGGATGCCTACCACTACTACCACCCTCACCCAGGGTGGGCTGGATGCCTACCACTACTACCACCCTCACCCAGGGGGGCAGGATGCCTACCACCACTACCACCCCCACCCATAGGATGGACAATGCATGACACAACCAGCACACCACAACCTAGGGAATGCAGGAAGAAGACATCCCCCCAACACCATGACAAGCGTGTGTAGACTGTGTCAAATGCCTACAACACCGAACATGACTTCGAACAGACAATGTGACCCCCTAGCACATGTGCCACACAAATATGTGTGTGGCACACACAACGCAAGCAGGCCATGACCATTGTGGCAATGGGGTCCAAACCCCCATCATCACAGTGACCAAAAGGCAACAGTGGGGTCCATAGCTGCAGCACATTTTGAACATTGTGGCAATGGGGTCCAAACCCCCATCATCACAGTGACCAAAATGTAAGTGTGGTGTCCATAGCTGCAGCACATTTCGAACATTGTGGCAATGGGGTCCAAACACCCATCATCACATTGCCCAAAAGGTAAGTGTGGGGTCCATAGCTGAAGCACATTTTGAACATTGTGGCAATGTGGTCCAAACACCCATCATCACAGTGACCAAAAGGCAAGAGTGGGGTCCATAGCTGCAGCACATTTTGAACATTGTGGCAATGGGGTCCAAACCCCCATCATCACAGTGACCAAAAGGTAAGTGTTGACAAAGTAAGAGGTGCAAATGCCAAACTGCATGGATGATTCCTGCTCACAGAACAACAAACACATCAGTGGCAAAGTAGTGTATGTGTCCCATTGCAACATAAATTGGGGGAGCCAAATCCTGCAGTGCAAATAAGACATAACTTTGGCCATGTGCAGACAAACAACACCCATGGGGCTGACACCGTCAACAATCATCAATGACACAATGACAGAAGTGACCATCCGAATGCAGACCCACATATTTGCACCAATGGGCACACACATGCAGATACCCTGTGGAGACTGCAGATGTGAGGCGAACAGATACCATACCATGGCAGCAATGGGACACACAATCAACAATTAGCACCAAATGAGGGCTCCCGTCCCATCAGCCTGGTCATGGAAGTGCCAACGGAATCATCAGCACAGATCCAACACACTTGTATAGCAATGTTGCACTGACAACACAGATGAGTCCTTCCCCATTGATGCCCAAACCTGCATGTTCACCGGAGATGGCCACACGGTCAGGGAAGTAGACGAATAGAACAATGGCAGGCACAACAGATGTGCAGGGGTGGAAGCCACAGATGTGAAATTGCCAATCTAAGTAGGAAATCCCATTGCCAAATACTGAACACATGACACCCTCAGATGCTGCTATGGATGACATGGATACACCACAGGATAGGACACATTCCCCCTGGACCACATGGGTTCCTGCACAGTAACACTTCATGATCATGAGACCAAATATCACCATCACTGCAGCAAGGGCATGGTTAGCATCATCAACATCATGTACATCAGAAGCAAAAGCACTAGAGAACAGAAAGTTGCTTTATTCAGCATATGTGGCATTAAAAGTAGAAGTCCGGTAGAACATAAACAAAGGCCAATGGCCAGTCCATCAACAAAGTCACAAGTGGGTGACAGTGGCAGATGCCACCCTACACATGCCTGCACAAAACCAGGGACAATCCACTAGGAGGGGCAACCGGGGGGGTAGGCCAGGCACCGCAGGGACAGGATCAGGGCTCACCAGGAGGAAGTAGGGAAGGGGTGGTGGGTGCTGGAGAGCCACTGACAACTGCAGTGGAGGTGTCTGACATGGTGTGTGCCGGCACAACTGGGGGCATGGCTCAGATGTTGTGGGTGCCGGCACGACTGCAGTGGACCCTGCAGATGGAGTGGACAGGTCCGCCACTGCAGTGCCCAAGTCAGACAGGGTGGTAGTGGACTCCACTGCAGTGCCTACCACCAGGGGAGGAGAATGGGGAACAGGCAAGGTGGGCTGGACAGAGGGGAGGACACCCTCACCACATCAGTGGCACAGACAAGCGCAGCGGGGGGTGTGGTTCCGGGAGAGCAAGTGGCAGGGGGAGAAGGCCGGAGCCTCTTGGGGATGGTATATCTGTGGGTGGGGGAACCTGGGGCAGGGTGTGGTGGGGGCACCTGTGGAGTGGGGGCCTGAGGGATGGAGGAAGGAGACCTGGTGCTTGAGCTGCAGGGCGGTGGCGGGGTCTTGCTCTTAGCACTCCGGGGGCTTGCGGGTGGGGGCCTCAGTCTGTCTGCGCCTGGGGGAGGGTGTCCGGGGCGAGGGGCACTCTGCTCCGTGTGGGGGGCTTCCTCTTCCCCCTGGATGCTGGGGCAGCTGGATCGGAGGGGAAGAGGCCGAGGTCACTGAGGAAGAGGCGCTGGGTCTTTGGGGTTGCAGGTGAGGCAAGGGAGGGTGCTTTGGAGGGAGAGGCAACTGAGGACTGCGCAGTGCCCGTGGATGCGTGTGTGTGTACCAGGGCCCCATCCCCTGTGAGTCTGGTTTCAGTCCCCTGACTGTGCGTGCGTGTGCGTTTAGTTTGTGGCGTGTGTGTCTGTGTGCTGGACGTGTGTGTGCTGGTGTGTGCCTGTGCCGGTGTGTGTGTGCTTGGGACGGGTAAGGTGCTGGGGAGTGTGGATGGAGCAGAGGCAGGAGGGGTGAGGGACTGTCTGAGGAGGGACACTGCTGCCGTCAGGAGGAGTCCATGGACCTGTTGCCCCTCTGTCTGTAGGTCAGACATGCCCGATGAGATGCCCTCCATGAACGACACCAGCTGAGTCAACAGTGCGGTGTGTGCATGGAGGACACTCAGCATGGCTGTCTGCCCTACATGGAGCTGGCGAAGGAGGTACACAGACTCCTCACTCAGGGCAGCAGGGGACACAGGGGCAGGGGGTGCGGTGCCTGGGCCAAAGGAGACACGCTCCCGAACATGGGAGCCTCCACGGACCTGGGGAATGGGAGCCGATGGGAGGGCGGTGGTGGTGCTGGTGGTGGCGGGGACAGCAACACTAGCTGGCGTGTGGTGGCTGCTGACACCCGCCTCCACAAGGGAGTCATCCTCCGAGTTGCTCTGGTCCTCAGCTGAGGTGGATGGTGCTGAGGACTCCTCGGTGTGGCTCCCCTCACCCTCCGTGCCACTGGGTCCCTCCGACCACTCCTCGGCTGCTGACCCAGTCTGGCTCTCTGGCTCCTCCTGGTCCGTGGAGCTGTCCCCTTCCGTGGCCGTGGATGTATCTGCAAACAATGGGGAAACAGACAGACATCAGTCACCTGCACCAAACGCACACACCACTGTGAGCACAGCACATTACAGAGCAAGCCCTGGCATCATTAGTTGTACATTGCTAAAAGTGCCCTAACTGAACAGGAGAAGCCAATTGTCAGTCTGATGCCAAGCATGGCACTCACATCCCACATGGCCTTGCACCCATCTGTCTGGTGTCTGTTGGATTGCAACACCCCAGTGTGGACACATGCACCAAGTACACAGTAGTTGGACAGTGCAGAGGACACGGTGTGGCATGTGGACATGCACACATCACAGCTCTTGCCACTGAGTCAGTACAGGTTTCCGGATGAAAGGGATGCCCAGAGTCAAATAGGAAATGCATGTGATGCATACCAGCGACAGACACCATGATGCACCCATGTCCTGATAGCCAGTGCCACTATGGTGTGCATGTAGCACATGTCACTCCCCTGCAGGACCACCAATAAGTTGACATATGCCATGGCAGAGGCATGACTGCTAAGTCATACATCACTGTCTCAGTGATGTATGACTTGGCAGCCAGACAACAACACTATGCACTGTGTCACAATAGTAGGTCATGGGGAATGCAAGTCCTGGAGCTGCACAAGTGCACATGTACATCCCCCACACAACACATCATCTTAACCCTCATCTGTCCAGGTCACACCTATTGGACATATGGGAGACCTGTGACACTACCCTCGGAACCTGAGCCCCTCACAATTTGCTGTGAATGGGGAACAGCTGCCTGAACTTCACATTTGCATACCCCAGTCTGCACGGGCAGCTGATCAAACACCTATGTGACACACAAGTATCGTCTCCTATGGTTACATCTCCAGGGGCATGCTGAGCCCCTACAAAGAAACACCCCAGCAGTCCTGGCAAGTAATCCACAGCACACTGACACAGAGGCAGACACCTGAGGGGTCAAATCACTGTGCACAATGTGTCAGCTGATACACGGGAGTGGGAGTACAGAGTGCATTGCATGGTCTGGAGTAGGCATGACTGTCCTGCTCCACATGAATGAGGGATGTGCCCTGGACAGTGGATAGCTGGCTATGTATGTGTGACACACGTAATCTGCACACTCCTGGGGCCCAAACATTGTTCCCACCCGCTGCATGTGCGTGTGCCACATACCCCAGGTACATGTGGTGGCTCAGCTCAGCAAGTGGACCGCATATCAAAGCAACACGCAGATCACATGTCCAAACCCAGGCGTTGTGTGAACAATGGACCCACCCATGATGCCCACAACAGAGTTAGGGAAACAGATGCTGTCCCCCACCTTTAGTGAAGCAAACTGCAAGGACACAGTCCCAAGTGACACAATTCCCTGAATGTAAGGGCCACACCTGGGTATCAGATGAGCAGTGGGCAGTGCACAATAGAGGGACATGGCTCCTGGACAACATGACTGCTGCACTGTGGCAGTTGAACCAGGCCAGAGGAGGGCACAAAGCATGTAATACAGAGTTCACAGTGCAGTCTTTGACTCACCCCCTCCTTGCTGCTGTCTGGCCTTCAGCTGCCCATCCAGGTCTGGAAACACCACCGCCAGGATCTGGAGCATGTGGGGGTCAGGGTCCGTGTTCCGCCCCTCCTGCGAGGAGGCGACAGCTTCAGCTGGACCCGTGCAATCCTCCGGGTCCAGCCCCGAAGGTCCTGCCACCTCTTCTGGCAGTTGCGGATCCGGCGCTTGTAGACCCCCACGGACCGGACAGCCCGGACGATGTCCTTCCAGATTTCCTGCTTCCGATGGGCATTAACCTGTCAGGATGACAAAGTGAAAAGGCCATTACCACACATGCAACATATCCGTGCATGACACAGTTGTATATACATGTCTCAATCACAGGGGCACATGATGTACACAGGCAGTGCAAAGCTGACCATGGACAGTTTGCCAGACGTCACTACATGGTATCATTGCATGGGAAGTAAAACCATGTTCAAATGCACTGTCACTGCACCATACCTGTCCAGTGCAAGTCACTACACACTATGGGGGTGACAACTACTCAGTGAGCCTGCTAGCCAGTGGCGTGCAGACTCTCAGCCTTGATAGTCACACAAAATGCACATTCAGAAAGGCAGTGCACAGAACACTCACCTGCTCCCCTGGTGTCCCATACAGCTTGCTGTACTGTGGAATTAGGCTGTCCACAGGGCCTGGTTCTCTTCAAGGCTGAAGGCTGGGGCTCTCTCCACAGTACGTGCCATTGCAGGGTCCAGAGGGGCAGAGACAGCAGCAGTGCAGTGGCAGATGTCGTCCTGGAGCATGTAGTGCAGGCAAGTGAGCTCTCAGGGGAACAGCCAGCAATATATATGTGCTGGAGAGGCAGATACTGTCCCTTGTGTCCAAAGTGATAGGTCCAAGTCGTTTGCATCTTCTGAATCTGGCCAATCCATGGAATAGCAGCACCAAAACACGCCCACAGCATCCTTCAAATCCTCAACTTCATGACATACATGATTTTGCAACATTGTTGTGGGTGACCAACTGAATTTCCAGCAACCGACTCATTCGAAATTCGAAAACACGTCCGTTGCCAGGCAAGCCCATTGTCAATGGGTGCGCACCGATCGGTCCATTGCGGTACAATGCGCACAGGGGTACAACGCGTACCCGCACACATTGAATGCAATGGGCCGGCCGGAGGCACCGATCGGTCCATTGCGGTTCAACGCGCACAGGGGTACAACGCGTACCCGCACACATTGAATGCAATGGGCCGGCCGGAGGCACCGATCGGTCCATTGCGGTTCAACGCGCACAGGGGTACAACGCGTACCCGCACATTGAATGCAATGGGCCGGCCGGAGGCACCGATCGGTCCATTGCGGTTCAACGCGCACAGGGGTACAACGCGTACCCGCACACATTGAATGCAATGGGCCGGCCGGAGGCACCGATCGGTCCATTGCGGTTCAACGCGCACAGGGGTACAACGCGTACCCGCACACATTGAATGCAATGGGCCGGCCGGAGGCACCGATCGGTCCATTGCAGTTCAACGCGCACAGGGGTACAACGCGTACCCGCACACATTGAATGCAATGGGCCGGCCGGAGGCACCGATCGGTCCATTGCGGTTCAACGCATCACTGTACATGTGACTGGCATATGTCAGCATGCCTGTCTCAGATGGACATATGCCAGCCACAGATAGCTCCCAGGGAGTGAGGGGCACACCTACATCCCGACAGCCTGTCCAAACTTTATCCTAAGGCATGTAAGGATGCATTTCCTATTGTGTGTATGTTGGTGTACATGTTGTCCTGTGGGTGTCACCTGTGGGCAGCCACCCCCAGGCTATGCACGTGTTCATGGGGACAGGATCCTGGGTGTTACGTGTACATGACCACTGTGATGTGCAACTGTTCATATCTGTGCATGTGCCATGGTCACATTTCACAGTGGTGTATGTGTATGTCATGTCACATACCCCGTGAGTCCCATGTGGGACGGTATGTTTGAGCCAGGGTGTCCCAGTGGCACAATAGTGATGGTCCTCCACAGTCTTTGTGCATGTAATGTTTACAATGTCTCTGATTTCATGTGCACAATGGGAGACAGTCTCCACATCCACGTTGTGAGTGCATGGACTCTGATGTTGTGCGTGTGTGTCACAGACGTCCATGTCTGTCCTGCCGTGGCAAGTGGGGCCACTACCTGTGGGGGTCATGGTTGTTTTGCTGTGGTGTATACATGATACTCCATGTAATGCCAGTGTCCATGTGGCATTACAGGGTCCCTGGGAATGTACCTGTCGTTGAGCTGTGGTGCCTGGGGCACATCTGTCCTCACATATCACTGTGGGGGGTTATTGTGACACGGCAGCAGGAGATGGGAACTGTGACACGGCCTCATGATATCCAATGGGCCAACCTGGGACTAATTGATGCCACCTGTTGGACCGTGTTGACAGATGTTGGCCATGTATGTACCATACATGTCCTTCCGGTACTGCACACTTCATGTAGTTGTGCGTCATAATGATATATGTTGGGATCTTCAGTGTGTTCAATGCCGCATATGTGGGGTGACTGACAATCTTGCTTACTTCTCCTCTGCACTGCAGGGCTCCTGCTGTCCATCGGCCATTCCCAGACCTGGCAACGATTGTGGAACGGGACAGCATCCGACGGTACCGCTTCACCAGGCAGCTGATTGAGGATTTGGCAGTGCAGTTGTCCCCACATTTGCAGCCTGGCCGGCCGTATCCTACAGCGCTGACCCCCAAGGTGAAGGTGATGGCAGCCCTACACTTCTTTGCCACTGGTACCTTCCAACATACTGTGGCGACTGCTGGTGGGATGTCACAGACCATGTTCAGCCGTGTGCTCCGCAATGTTTTGGCGGCAATGTTGCTCTTCCTGAACCGGTACATCTATTTCCCTAGACTGCGACGACTCACTGACGTGAAGAGTGACTTTTATGCCCTGGGGAGGATGCCGCATGTCATTGGCTCCATTGATGGGACACATGTGGCTTTGGTACCACCACAGGCCCAGGAGCAGGCCTACCGTAACCGCAAGCACTACCACTCTGTCAATGCACTGGTGGTGTGTCTTGCAGACATGACCATCACACACGTGTGTGCCCGTTTCCCTGGTTCAGCACACGATGCCTTTGTGATGAGGAGTAGTCGCATCCCCAGGATGATGGCACAGATGCAGAACCAGCGTGCCTGGCTTGTCGGTGTGTACTGACTTTGTGCCATTGTGTGTGATCTGATCTGTAGTATTCCGCCCACTTTTCCAAGTCAGCTAATGTGCACTTGTCTGTCCGTAGGTGACTCGGGATACCCCAACATGCCGTGGTTGCTGACACCCCTCAGGAACCCTGTGACACCAGCCCAGATGCGCTACAATGAGGCACATGGTCGGACCAGGAGAGTGATTGAGCGGACCTTTGGTCTCCTGAAGAGCCGCTTCCGCTGCCTGGACAAGACCGGAGGGTCCCTCCCATATGCCCCTGCGAAAGAGTGCAAGATTATCATCGTCTGCTGCATGCTCCACAACCTGGCAGTGCGGAAGGAGTTGCCTCTCATCCAGGATGACAATGACCAACATCCGCCAACTGTGGAGGATCCTGGCCTGGACCACAATGCCAGTGACGATGATGATGATGATGGTGATGGTGATGTCCGCACACAGCTCATCACCAACTTCTTTAGCTGAATGTGAGTATCCTGAGGTGTCATGTCAATGATGTGAGTTGGCATGATGTGTGGGTGGTGCTCTGGTGCTGTAGGAGTGTGTCCATGGGCTACTTGACTGGATGTGTGTTGCGATGTGTGGTGACAGGTGGGCTGTACTCCCCAACAGTGTTGACATGCTAACTTGGTTCTGGGTGGGTATCTTGTAACATGTATTGTGCATGAGTTTTGCTGTTCTGTCCTGTACTCCATTGCTTTTGACTGTGTGTCATTTCTGTCCTTCACAGGGTACTTTCAGATTCGTTTGGTCAACTGTGTCCACCGGCGACGTGATTGCACATCCAGGCTGGTAGCTGTTGTGTCCCTACAGGTGATGTGCGCCACACCCATGGACTTCCTTCCATCTACAGTTGTTGACTGTGTGCCCGCTGCCAGGAGGGGTTACCTTGCATCTGTAGTGGTTACGGCATGTTGCAACTGTGTAATAAACCTGTGCTTCACTTTGTGATGTGCGTTGTCTGTGATCACACATTTGACTGCCATTTGCTTACTGCACCTGTGGGCTACTTGACTACAACTGGGAATGGGTGTGGTGTCTGTGCATTGCACCGTCTTCCCTGGCAACATCAGTGTAGGCAATGAGTCAGATGGCCTAGGTGTGTATGTGTTGTGTAGCCCTGGTGGTGTGTCTCCCTCATGTGTGTCACATTGCCTGTACTCACATGCCTGTGTTGTCCTTGCTGTTGCAGTTCGCATACACAGTGTAATTTTGCAGTTCATCATCCCCATAACAGCACCCACGTTGGAATCACGACAGAGGCAAGTATGGTGTATTAGTGTGTTTATTGTGATACATTTGTGTTAATAGTGCATAGGATGGGTTGTGCTGTACATAAATCTTGCAATCCCAAGTTCCTAGGTGAATTGAAAGTCCTGGTAGACAGGATCCCCAGTATCGGGGCCACAGTTGTCTGACACATTGGTCCAACTTGTACTCCCCATGCAATGTGTGGGAGTAGTGTTGCCGTCAACAGGGTGAACAGTCTGTGCACAAAGGCGAACATCCAGAACAGGTTCAGGCTTCCTGGGAGTTGCGCTTGGCCATCGGCCTCTCACTTTTCCCTCCTCGGACGACCCCTCTTCTTGGGGGGGCCCTCAAGTACAGGCTGCTGCGGTGCAGGGGACTCTCCGCCAGAGTCCTCCTCCCTCCCTGTGGCAGTTGCAGTTTGTTCGGCACCAGATGTTGTTGGCACACAGGGAGGTGTGGACTGGTTGCTGTTCATCTGGCGGAGGCATTGTAAAATGTCCCTGTGCACCGCCGTCATCTCATGCAGTGCATCCCACTTGGACTCCACGCGGGACATGTGTGAGTCCACACGGGACATGTGTGACTCCACGTGGGACATGTGGGAGTCCAAGCGGGCATGATGGGCAGCCTGCTGCTGTTTAATGTCTCTGAGGAGCCCCACTACCTGGCTGAGCTCTCCGGTGCTGGACTGGTACGCATCAGCTATGCGTACCAGTTGTGGGTCATCATGCACACCAGCAACGTCTGCAAGCAGCGACCTCTGTCTCCCACCCCTCCCACCACCCCTGCTGACATGTGCAGCGTGTGCAGTGGCACGCACAGATAACCCTGGTCCACCTTGGGGGTTGGTGGTGGTGGTGGTGTCCATGGCCCCAGGTTGGTCCAGGGTCACTGTGCTGGTGTTGCTCCTTGTTCTGTCCATGTCGGCAGGGATGGTATTCGTGGTGACAGTCGTTGGAGGGGTGGGTGCAGGGGGTGTAGCTGGTGGTCCTGCTGGTGCTGCAGCTGGTGGTCCTGCTGGTGCTGCATGTTGACTTGCACCGGATGTGCCAGGTTGTTCTTCATCGTCCGAGGAGGACAGAGGCTGTACGACGCCAGTGAGCTCGGCATCCTCTTGAGCCTGGGACTGGGACTCCTCAGCGTCTGCTGCTGTGTCCCCATCATCACCTGTTTTTGGGAGACACAAACAATGTATGTTATGTTTCTGCAGGCATCAATGGTTGACACACATGACAGTTGTGACTGTGCCTCTGGGTGCGGGCCTGTACATTGCATTGTCCTAAGTCGTCACAGTCAGGGGTTGATATTGTTGTGGCACATTGTCCTGCATTATTTGGGCATTTCTATGTATTTTCTGGGGTGTGAACATGGTCTGCATTGGTTGTGTTTGGTTGACAGTCGGCCCTCCTTCCCACCCACACAGCCAGTCAGTTATCCCACCATGGACTGTGCTTGCATTGCAGGGAGTGGAAGTTGTCTCTCAGGATGTCAGTCAGTGGTGTCCTGCTGTTTGTTGGTGCACATTTGCCAGCAGGGCCTTGTGCTCCCCACAGCAGTAGCCAGTGTCAGCCATCTTGTGAGTCCTTCTCCACTCCCTGTGATGTGAGCATGGTTCAGGGTGGTGTTGATGGGACAGTTGTGGGGGTGAGCTATGTCTGTGACTACGACTCCCATCATGCTATTGCCTCCACCCCCCTTCCCAGCATGCCCATGCTTCCTTCCTTTTGATTCTGCTTCCCTGTGGGGTGGGCTGGCTGTGCTGACAGGATGGCTGGGAGTGTTGTCCTGGCAGTTGTTTGGCTAAGAGTCCCAAGAGTGTCCCTGTGCGTCACACAACATAACCCAGGGTGGTGGTTCTTTGTGGGATCTTGTGTTAGGATGGGGGCATTGCATTCTACCAGGTGGGTTCTGTGGAGTTTGTGTTGGGGGGGTGTGAGGGGAGGTGCTTGTGACTATGGTCAGTGCTGCAAGTCCTCCTTCCCACCCAGCTAGCCAGATATCCCACCATGGAACGTGCTTGCATTGCAGGGAGTGTAAGTTGTCTCTCAGGATGTCAGTCAGTGGTGTCCTGTTGTTTGTTGGTGCACAGTTGCCAGCAGGGCCTTGTGCTCCCCACAGCAGTAGCCAGTGTCAGCCATCTTGTGAGTACTTCTCCACTCCCTGTGATGTGAGCATGGTTCAGGGTGGTGTTGATGGGACAGTTGTGGGGGTGAGCTATGTCTGTGACTACGACTCCCATCATGCCATTGCCTCCACCCCACTTCCCAGCATTCCCATACTTACTTGCATTTGTGTGGAGTTCAGTGTGTGTGGGTGTGAGAGCAATGGCAAGATGGCTGACAGTGGTGTCCTGCTGTTGGTTGGTGTGCAGTACCCAGCATGCCCTTGTGCTCCCCACGACACAGCAACAGTGTCAGACATCTTTGATGGGCCTTTCCACTCTCTGTGGGATGTGCATGCGTGAGTGTGAGCTTGCTGGGCCATGTGGTGGGGGATGTAGAGCTGTGACTACGACTCCCATCATGCTATTGCCTCCTCCCCCTTCCCAGCATGCCCATGCTTCCTTCCTTTGACTCTGCTTCCCTGTGGGGTGGGCTGGCTGTGCTGACAGGATGGCTGGGAGTGTTGTCCTGGCAGTTGTTTGGCTAAGAGTCCCAAGAGTGTCCCTGTGCTTCACACAACATGACCCAGGGTGGTGGTTCTTTGTGGGATCTTGTGTTAGGATGGGGGCATTGCATTCTACCAGGTGGGTTCTGTGGAGTTTGTGTTGGGGGTGTGAGGGGAGGTGCTTGTGACTATGGTCAGTGCTGCAAGTCCTCCTTCCCACCCAGCTAGCCAGATATCCCACCATGGAACGTGCTTGCATTGCAGGGAGTGTAAGTTGTCTCTCAGGATGTCTGTCAGTGGTGTCCTGCTGTTTGTTGGTGCACAGTTGCCAGCAGGGCCTTGTGCTCCCCACAGCAGTAGCCAGTGTCAGCCATCTTGTGAGTCCTTCTCCACTTCCTGTGATGTGAGCATGGTTCAGGAGTGGTGTTGATGGGTCAGTTTTGGGGGTGACCAATATCAGTGACTACGACTCCCATCATGCTATTGCCTCCACCCCCTTCCCAGCATGCCCATGCTTCCTTCCTTTTGATTCTGCTTCCCTGTGGGGTGGGCTGGCTGTGCTGACAGGATGGCTGGGAGTGTTGTCCTGGCAGTTGTTTGGCTAAGAGTCCCAAGAGTGTCCCTGTGCTTCACACAACATAACCCAGGGTGGTGGTTCTTTGTGGGATCTTGTGTTAGGATGGGGGGCATTGCATTCTACCAGGTGGGTTCTGTGGAGTTTGTGTTGGGGGGGTGTGAGGGTAGGTGCTTGTGACTATGGTCAGTGCTGCAGCTCCTCCTTCCCACCCAGCTAGCCAGATATCCCACCATGGAACGTGCTTACATTGCAGGGAGTGTAAGTTGTCTCTCAAGATGTCAGTCAGTGGTGTCCTGCTGTTTGTTGGTGCACAGTTGCCAGCAGGGCCTTGTGCTCCCCACAGCAGTAGCCAGTGTCAGCCATATTGTGAGTCCTTCTCCACTTCCTGTGATGTGAGCATGGTTCAGGGTGGTGTTGATGGGTCAGTTGTGGGGGTGACCAGTATCAGTGACTACGACTCCCATCATGCTATTGCCTCCACCCCCCTTCCCAGCATGCCCATGCTTCCTTCCTTTTGATTCTGCTTCCCTGTGGGGTGGGCTGGCTGTGCTGACAGGATGGCTGGGAGTGTTGTCCTGGCAGTTGTTTGGCTAAGAGTCCCAAGAGTGTCCCTGTGCTTCACACAACATAACCCAGGGTGGTGGTTCTTTGTGGGATCTTGTGTTAGGATGGGGGCATTGCATTCTACTAGGTGGGTTCTGTGGAGTTTGTGTTGGGGGGAAGGGGAGGTGCTTGTGACTATGGTCAGTGCTGCAAGTCCTCCTTCCCACCCAGCTAGCCAGATATCCCACCATGGAACGTGCTTGCATTGCAGGGAGTGTAAGTTGTCTCTCAGGATGTCAGTCAGTGGTGTCCTGCTGTTTGTTGGTGCACAGTTGCCAGCAGGACCTTGTGCTCCCCACAGCAGTAGCCAGTGTCAGCCATCTTGTGAGTCCTTCTCCACTCCCTGTGATGTGCGCATGGTTCATGGTGGTGTTGATGGGACAGTTGTGGGGGGCAATATGTGTGACTGCGACTCCCATGATGCTATTGGCTACACTGACTTGGCCAGCATACACAGAATTCCTTCCTTTGAGTGGTCTTCACTGTGTGTTGGTGTTGTTGTGGTGGCTACATGTGTGGATGTGTTTGTTAGTTCTATTTGTGCCACTGCCTAGCTGTAGTTGTAGTTGTGTTTGTACATGTGTTGGCACAGTTGGATGTGACTTTTTGGATGGCATGTGTTGTGTTTATCTGACTGACATACACATTTTGGGATGATTCTGTTCTGGTTGCTGTGTAATTGCTATGAGTGCATGGTTTGACTCTCCCTTGACAGTGATGTGTGTGTTTTGTGGCAGTATATTGTGTACATTTGTTGTGTACTCACCAGGCTCTGGGATGTCCTCTAGTCCATATACGCTCACTGGCGGAAGGATGGCCCGCACCTTCTCCTCCCAGGGCCTGAGGTATATTGGCTTGGCAGGAGGGCCACTGCCGGTGTGTTGGCTGTTGATGTAGTCTTGCGTCAGCATTTTCCGTACCCTCCTGCGCACGTCATACCACCTGTTCTGGATGTCGGTCTTTGTGCGCCGACATGGTGATTGGGCGTTCACCCTGTTGATGATCCTCTCCCACATCTTGGTTTTCTGCGACATGGGGGTCTGTTGGACCAGTGTGCCAAACAGCTGTGGCTCCACCCTGAGGATCTCGTCTACCATGACTTCCAATTCACTATCTAGGAACTTGGGATTCTTCTTGGGGGGCATGGTGATGGGTGGTGATGGTGAGTGATGTGTGTGTTGGTGTGCAGGTGAGGGTGTGTGAGTGTGTGTTTTGCTGGGTGTATGTGAGGTAGGTATTTGTTGGTGTGCTGATGGTGTGTGGCTTGTGTGAGGGATGAGCTGTGGGTGTGTGGTTGCTTTCTCTTGGGTGCTGGCAGTGGAATGGCATTTGCAAAGGCTCATGGTAGTTATTTGTGTCCTTTATATAGGTGGAGTTGTGGGTGTGTCTTTGTTCTCTGTCCCCACCCTCCCCAGTATTTATTGGCTTGGTAATTGCTTGTTTGGCCTTTTTTGGGTGATTTTTCCTTTGTGCTGTTTGTGTATGTTGGAAACGTTCTTGTGACCGAGTCGGACCCTGCATTGGTCTCGTACGGTGTTCTCCCGTTTCGTTCACGCTGTGTTTGTGCAGTTTTCTATGCTGCGTACGCGTCGGTCGCGGTGTATTGTGTTGCTTCGGCTCGGTTTTGTATGCGTGTCGGTCGTGCGGCTTGTCCTCCGTCCGACTCGGTCGTGGTTTCGCGCCTTGCATCGTACTTTGCGGTTTGGAGTTCGCGTGTACGTTTCGGTCGGATTTGTTCCGGGTGCGTGTCGGTCGGTTGTATTCGTGTGTTTTTCCGGCCGGATTGCTGTTTTCCGTGCGGCTCGGTCGGTCGACTTGGTTTCGGTACGTGTCGGTCAGATTTTTCGCGCCTTGCATCGTACTTGGCGTGTCGTGCGCCACGGGTACGTGTCGGTCGGTATTTTTCCGGATCCGAGTCGGTCGGTGCTTTTACGGCCCGAATCGGAATCGACCCCTAAGTTGGCTCGTAAAATGGGGTTGAAACTTGAGACTGAGAGAATGAGATAAGAAGCAAAGATCATTTATTGCAGTTTATTAGTAGTTCCAAAATGTAGTTTAGGAAATTTAGAATGTGGTTAGGAAATTAGGTCTACGATACTAATGGGAGAGGAGATCTGATTTAGAAAAGTTCAATGTTACTGTGCTTGCCTCTCCCATCAAAATATTTTTGGGGAGATTATTAACAGTACCGCTAACCTTTTTTTATTTTATTTTGTTTATTTCTTACATCAGCATCCGGGGGCAAAAGGGATACCACACAGGTGAGTGAGGGAGCTGGAGGTGGCTCCATGAGTGCTGCTGGAGAGGGCTCTGCTGGCCCCAGTAAGTCCTCCATTTGTTAAAATTATTATTATTTCCATAACTTTTACCGCTCCTTATTTAGAATTATTTTTCCTTTTTACTGTGCTTGTCTACTCATTTTTTTCCAACTCGTCCTCATTTTGTTTCTTAAATTCTCCTTATCCCTACATTATCCTATCTACTAATTATATATATTTCAAGTTTCTGTACTTGACTTCAAACTGCCTGTACGAGTCTGTCTGTAGCTTTCTTTCCTCTACTTTGTCAGTATACTCACTCAGTAAGCTTTCGCTCTCCCCTTATATATTTTGTGGACAGGTGGTACTCTAAGACTCAGGGACCCACTTTAGGTCAGGTACTCTGATGTGAAGATTACATGCCCACGTAAGGTATTCTATGCATGTTTGTTGAGAACGCTTTCTATTTCTTGCTTAAACAGTAAAACGAGAGTGGCCATGGTCATGGTGGATCCCCCAATGTTGTGTATGTATTATATCATACAGTATAGTATACCAGCAGTTACTTGACAGTGGAAACCAATCAAAAGCAGATTTAGTGGCTGATGCTCCTGTTCCTGTTGTTGCTGGTGTTTTTGTTGTTGGTTTTGGCTGCTGTGAGCCAACAGCACTGCCCTAGGGGTCTGAAGTTGAAGGCTGCACTGCAGAACGTGTGCTCTGGAGGAGTAGGCCTCTAATTCTCAGCCTTTCTTTTTCTAGGTCGCTGGCTTGCTCAGAATTCCACGTCATGAAAGTGGCCAGTAATTGTTTGTACCGTGGATCTAGAATTATGGCGCAAATGTAATGTTTAGCTGACACAATGCCTCTTTGCACCCTTGTATTAACAGATAAGTGAAGGATTAAGCTCTCCACCAACTCATGCGCATCTTTTTTGTCCACACCTGCGTTCATTTCATACATCTCCTTTAGCTGCTCCTGTAGCATTTGCAACAACAGGATAGCTTGCCCAATGGTACTGTCCTCCTTGCTGACTTCCCGTGTGAAAACCTCAAAGGGAGCAGCATCTCTGTCAGGCATTTGAATAGGTCCCATTGGTCCATCCCAGAGATCATGCTTTTCACAGTTGCATCCCCCTTTGCATGACATATTCATGAATCGGTCTGTACTGCTCAAACAGACACTGCAACATGTAATAAGGCGAGTTCCAACGTGTTGGCACCTCCTGAATGAGTGCTTTAACTGGCATTCTGCTATCACGCTGAATGACCCTCAACTGCTTCTGGGCTTTAAAAGAATGGCTGAAATGAGTGCAGATTCTTCTTCAAGTGGACAGTAAGGTGCTTGAGAATGTCCTGTACAATGATGTTGATGCAGTGCGCCAAACATAAGACCCTGAAATACCCACCTTCTGCCATGCCCTTAATTATATTACTGCCATTGTCCATGTCAAAAAATCCAATGTTAAGCCCTCTTGGTTGCAGTCATTCAAAGACCTTGTTGTTAAAGTCATCCAAGATGTTTGTAGCCGTATGGGATTTCTCCATGGTGAGCATGGCTACTGTTGCATGCTTCCGAGCATGATTAAAAATGTTGGCAGTGTCAACACCTAAAGATATCATTTCTCTAGCACCCACAAAAGAGATCCATTGTGCAGTGCTGCACATGTAATCAGTGGCCTGGATACTGGTCCACATGTCTGTCATCAGGTGGATAGTGTGAACAGCGCTGTGCTGCAAAGCTTGTCCAACCAATTCCAGCACATTGTGATGTAGCGCTGGAACAGCAACTGGCAAAATAAGACCGACTGGGAACCTTCAATTTTGAACAGATGGCTGCCACAAATTCTAGATAACCCACTTCCACAAAAGAAAAAGGGAGGAGGTCTAGAGCCAACATTTAAGCCAGATTTGCAGAGTACAAACGTGCAGGTGGGTGGTTGCGTTCGTACTGCCCCTCTTGCCTAAACATGACAGGAATAGTAGCCTGGATTTTTTTCTTTTCTGGTGCCACTGATGCAGGCGACTTCTTCTTGAGACTGAAAGCAGAAGGTGGTAGGCTCAATGTGCATCTCAGTGGGGCATTCACTGTATGCTCTTGCCTTGGTGTCTCGACCTGACTCTGGTGCCATTGTGATGTTGCTGATGTGGGCAATACTAATGCACTGCTGGGGACAAGGCTGTTTTGCGTAATGAAAATGTCACTCTCTTCTTCACCTTCCATGGTGATCAGAGCAGATTCAGATTCCCTGCTCTCACCACCTTCACCAATACCACTTGCAGTTTATTTTTGCTAAGGTATGTGTGGTGTTTTCTCAAATGGTTTGTTTGGCCTCCGATACCATAGTTTGTACTCAGCTTACCCCAACTAACACCTGCTCTGCAAATGGAGCATATGGCAATGTTCGGCTCCTTCTTGCTAACTGTAAAGTCCCAAACTGGGGAGATCCACTTTCTGATAATGGTGAAATGAATGAAATGAAAAGACCATTTGTTAAGCGCGATAGCTACCCTGAGGCGTCCTAGCGCTGCGGACAAGCGCGTGCAAGAAAAAAGTTAGGAACTATACAGATTTGTTGAAGAGCTTTTAGAAGCTTACGGAAGAGGAGCAGATTGGGCTCTGCCCGCAGGTGGAGGGGGAGAGAGTTCCAGAGTTTAGCTGAGTTATAAGCAAAGGAGCGGCCACCACTTCTAGTTCTCTTGATCTTGGGCACTAGGGCAAGGAAGGAAGATGCTGATCTGAGCTGTCTATTCGGGTGGTAGTGAGTAATCAGCGATTGGCTAATGACAGGGCCCGTTTTCCAAAAGGCCCTATGGGCAATGCACAGGGCCTTGAATTCAATTATTTCCTAACTGGGAGCCAGTGGAGGCTCCTTAGTCCGGGATTGATTAGGAGTCGGTGGGGGATCTGAAGGAGTGTTCGGGCTGCGCAGTTTTGGATGACCTGGAGTTTGCGCAAGGTGGATTGAGGGGCCCCTAGATAGAGGGCGTTCCCAAAGTCCAGGCATGAGAGAATGAGACCCTGGACCATAATCTGTTTTGCCTGGAATGGAAGCAAGGGAAGAATCTTCCGAAGCACTGCCAATGTCAGAAGAAGTGGCGGTAGGTGGGTGTTTTGATGTTTGCCTTTCTGCAATGCCTACCTATCCTGAGGAGCTTGTGGATGTAGGTCGCTGCCGGGGCCTTGCAAATATGGAAGCTGGTGGGGGTGGTGGTTGTATCTGTGCCACATCCCTCAGAGCAGGTTGAGGTGGGTTAACGTTGGTCTCCTCTGGGCGCACATACATGATGACTGGGTTGTCGTCATCCTCCTCTTATTCATCCATAACTCTTAGGCTTTTAGGAACCTTCCTTTTCCCTAGCCTCTCCTGACTTGTCTCAGACTGAGGCGGCATCCAAGTGGAGTCTTGATCATCAGAAGGGGGCTTGGAGAAGAAGATGATGGAGTGCCCTTCCTTCTTCTTGCTGGAGATCTGGAAGACAATGGATTTTCTGAAAGAGGGGATTCTTCTACTTCCTCAGTATGAAGCTCAATCTCCTGAACTGCTCCTACTTCGAGAGGAACTACAATTGCTGGCTGCGGCGGTTGTTGTCCACTTATTTGAGTTTCATGCAATGATTGGGTGCTACTTTGCAAAAGAGATAAGTCTATTTCGACGTCACTGCTCATCGGCGTTGTTGTGATTAGAGTGGCTACCTCTGCCCCAGACATGGGCTTGGGCCTATGTTCGGGTGGGTGCGCTACTGTTCACATCTTGCTCCCCGGAGGCTAGTGCAGCAGGCACAAGTTTGCCGAAAAGGCTCTGGCGGGAATGCCAGTGGGGGAATTCAGCTTCTTCTCCTCCCCACAGTGCATTTTCTTGGGAGCACCTTTCTTTGGGGCCATCTTGAAGCAGTCAGTTGGCAGTGGCACTTAGCTTCACAAGCTGAAGAAATGTCCGTGTTGTGTGGTCATGCGTCACGTCGTGCACAGGCCTTCTGTCTGGCTCTACTGTGGGTGATGTTGTCTCTTGTGCACCTAAAAGCAAACAAACAAGAAGAACATCAGTGAAACGTGGCATTGTTGCAGTTGAATTAGTAGTATCATTTAGGGTGGTTACTTAAGTTATAAATAATTAATAATACAGTGTATCCAATATCCATTCGTAAAACCTCACCAACATAAACTTTCATGTACACTCAGGAAGGATAAGAAAGAGCAACAAAAACACACAGATGAAACTGTTTGTTGTATGTGCATCAAGTTGGGAATGGGATGTGGCATTCAGGGAGGTGCAGCTGACAATAGAAAACTGACAATGGAATAATCCTTAGAAAATGAATGCTGTCGTGCGGCTGTGCGGCACCAATAGCACACAGTGTTGATGCTGGATGTTAGGAAAATAGGAAAAATAAAATTAAAAAAATTTAAAATTTAAAATTTAAAATAATTGTAAAATAAAGTTTACAAAAATTGTACATTTAAACAAAATGCAAAAGAAAAGAATTTTGTTTAAAAAAATTGAAAAAACATTGAAAACATTGCAAACAAATTTGCAAAAACTAACAAGAAGAAATTTTTTAAAAACTGGAAGAAAATGTAAATTAAATAAAAATGTTTGTGATAAAGTTATCAAAAAATATGTAATTAATTGCTGATGTACTAGGGGAAGGGGGCTCCTACTACCATGAGAATCGAAGTTGAAACCCATTGGGATTTGGGCGGCAAGGAGTGGTGCAGATGAAAAATAAAAAAGAGTATGTAATAATATATAAAACACTGTTCATACAGTACATTTAATATGAGCATTGAGCTACTAAGCCTCAAGCATAACACACAAAATGGCTACCGATCACATGGTCAAACAGCAAGCAAGGAGGCATGGCCAGAAACAAAGAACACATGCAGGCCTATGGCAAAAGCACTCTGGCTAGCTACACAAAAGGGCCACCTACCACATGGTCAAACACAAGCAAGGAGGCATGACCACAAACAAAGAACACATGCAGGCCTATAGAAAAAGCACACTAGCTGCGTATACAAAATGGTTGCCAGCCACATGGTCACAACAACAAGGACCAGCAAGGAGGCATGGGCACTAGCAAAGAACACATGCAGGCCTATGCAAAATCACTCTGGCTGGCTACACAAAATGGCCACCAACCACATGGTCAAACAGAAAGCAAGGAGGCATGGCCAGAAACAAATAACACACGCAGGCCTATGGCAAAAGCACAGTGGCTGCCTACACAAAATGGCCGCCAGCCACATGGTCACAACAACAAGCAAGAGGCATGTAAAACAAAGAACACATGAAGCCCTATGGGCACTGACCATACAAAATGGCACCTGTCCACATGGCATGGGGAACAAAGATAAATGGTGGCCTATGGCAAACACACTGGCCAGACAAAGGAGGCATGGTAACACAGAGAGCACAGCAATAATTCAGCAATGCTAACAACAAAAATTAACTGGGATAACATCTTTACAATAACACACAGCCTCCCTCTCCATAGGCATCACCCCACCTTTACACTGTTTGGAGAAAATAAAATTGTGAAACACTACAAAACATTTTTTATTTGAATCCAATGCCATCCATGGCCTAAGTGATGTTTCAATTCAACAGACACCACAGAAAAGTTATCAAAAAAATATTAAAATAAAAATATATAATTGCTGATGTACTAGGGGAAGGGGACTACTACTACCATGAGAATTGAATTTGAAACTCACTGGGATTTGGGAGGCAAGGAGTTGTGCAGATGAAAAATAAAAAAAAGTATGTAATAATATTTAAAAAACTGTTCATGCAGTACATTTAGTATGAGCATTGAGCTACTAGGCCTCAAGCATAACACACAAAATGGCCACCGACCACATGGTCAAACAGCAAGCAAGGAGGCATAGCCAGAAACAAAGAACACATGCAGGCCTATGGCAAAAGCACACTGGCTAGCTTACACAAAATAGCAATCAACCACATGGTCAAACAGCAAGCAAGGAGGCATGGCCACAGAGAACGCATGAAGGCCTATGAAAAGAGCACTCTGGTTGCCTACACAAAATGGCCACCAGCCACATGGTCATAACAACAACAACCAGCAAAGAGGCATGGCCAGAAACAAAGAACACATGCAGGCCGATGGCAAAAGCACACTTGCTGGCTACACAAAATGGATACCGACCACATGTCAAACAGCAAGCAAGGAGGCATGGCCAGAAACAAAGAACACATGCAGGCCTATGGCAAAAGCACACTGGCTGGCTACACAAAAAGGGCCACCTACCACATTGTCAAACAGCAAGCAAGGAGGCATGGCCACAAACAAAGAACACATGCTGGCCTATGGCAAAAGCACAGTGACTACCTACACAAAATGGCTGCCAGCCACATGGTCACAACAATAACCACCAGCAAGGAGGCATGGCCAGAAACAAAGAACACATGCAGGCCTATAGCAAAAGCACACTGGCTAGCTTACACAAAAGGGCAATCGACCACATGGTCAAACAGGAAGTAAGGAGGCATGGCCACAAACAAAGAACGCATGCAGGCCTATGGCAAAAGCACACTGGCTGGCTACACAAAAGGGCCCCCTACCACATGGGCAAATAGCAAACAAGGAGGCATGGTCACAAACAAAGAACATATGCTGGCCTATGGCAAAAGCACAGTGGCTACCTACACAAAATGGCCACCAGCCACATGGTCACAACAATAACCACCAGCAAGGAGGCATGGCCAGAAACAAAGAACACATGCAGGCCTATGGCAAAAGCACAGTGACTGCCTACACAAAATGGCTGCCAGCCACATGGTCACAACAACATGCAAGAGGCATGGAAAACAAAGAACACCTGAAGGCCTATGGGCACTGACCATACAAAATGGCCCCTGTCCACATGGCATGGGGAACAAAGATAAATGGTGGCCTATGGCAAACACACTCACACACTGGCCAGAAAAATGGGGCATGGTAACACAGAGAACACAGCAATAATTCAGCAATGCCAACAACGAAAATTAACTGGTATAACATTTTTACAATAACACACATCCTCCATCTCCATAGGCATCACCCCACCTATACACTGTTTGCAGAAAAATAAATTGTGAAATACCAGAAAAAAATAACACATTTAATATTTTAATCCAATGCCATCCATTGCCTACATGATGTTTCAATTCAACAGACACCACAGAAACAGTTATTCCTTGCACCCATGACTAGTACTGGGCCTACTGGCTAAAAGGCCCATTGGCAGACTAGGCCACATAGTGAATTACATGAATTTTTCAAATTCATTTAAAAAAAACATGGAGAAAATGTACTAAACTGTGCAATTTTTTTCCTTTACAAAGAAGAAAGGTTAAATGCAAAAAATAACTAGGCCCCTACTGAAACAGCAGGCCACCCCCACCACAATAAATTTAAAAAATCGAATAAAAATACAAATAAATCCTGGTGCATGCCCTCCATCAAGCAAACAAAACCCTTACACAACAGTTTTTTAACTTACTTGTGAAATCTCAAATGCAAAGTCCTTAAATCCAATGGTATATATACACGAGTCACAGACAGTGATCCTTCCTGCTCCAAATCCAAATGAAAATTGACCAGGAGATGGACAAAGCACTGGGAGAAGCCTGCTGGACAGGAACCGGAACAGAAAGTTTTAGGCTCTGGGGCACTTCCTTCCTTTTGTAAAAAAGGACTCCTCACACAAAAACCAACGCGAACGGTCCATTTGAGAAGGTTTTTAACTGCAAATTGTCATTTCGAGGAGATTGAGCTGCTTCTCGAGGAGAGAATCTCCCCCAGGTTGCAGCCACGGCTGATCACGCTTACTTGCACTCTCGTATGTCACAAAGAAGCGCTGAAAGTCGCTGTTGCGGCCTAAAGCCGTGCTAGCAGCAGAAAAATCCTGCGGGAGCTCACGGGCAGCTAGAAAATCTTGTGGCACTTGCGAGCGGCTCGAAAATGTCATGGGCACTTGCGAGCACCTGGCAAGTCATCTCAAGCACGCAAAACATTTTGAGCGTGCCAATACAAAAACTCCGTTTCGGAGTGTGGAGTTTATCGGTAACTCCGGATTCTCCCCGGAACGCAGAGTTGCCGAATTCTCCAAACTCCGTGAGGGGATCCAAGTTTTACATCCATGCCTACTGCAGATGTAGAGGTGGTCAAAATGCATCTCAAATAATTTTTCATGGAAGTGGCAGAAAAGGCTTTGATTAAACTACAGTGGTGCAAGTATGACCATGGAGAATAAAACAATCGCCTCCTGGCTGCACAATTGAGTCAATGTTAATCCCAACTCACTAGCCTGGTAATTTGGGAGGCAAATGGCACACTACTGACACACCAGCTCAATATCGCAGAGAGATTTGCCTCATACTACTCCCTACTCTATACGTCGAAGGCACAGGCCAGGCCCAATCAAATCGATGAGTTCCTAGCCCCCTTGCACCTCCCCTTCCTTACGAAGGATGGCTGGAAGTATGTGGAAGGAGACTTTACAGAGGAAGAAGTGGTGGAGGTCCTCTCATCCTTACCTACATGTAAATCACTGGGGGAGTACAGATACCTCTGAGAGCTCTAGAAGACCGTAAACCATTATTAGTCCATTTGCTAACATGGGCTTACTAAGAGGCAGTGACGACGGGTTTGTTGGGAGTAATATCCAACAGGGCCACTATCACCATCTTCCCCAAAGAGAGCAAGAACCCATTGGAGTGTGGTTACCATCCCATGCCGCTACTCAATGTAGACCTTAAGATCATGACCATAATATTAGGGACTTGATTGGGTAAGTCATCCCACAATGTATCCACAAGGCACAGGTAGGGTTTGTACCGGGTCACAGCTCTCACAACCATCTTTGGACCTTGGCTCATATACTTTGGCATTCCAAAGATGACCCAGAGGAGAGACTTGATTTCTCTCTGGATGTCAAAAGGCATTTGACTGCCTCAAGTGGCCATACGTCTTTCGTGTGATGTCAAAAATTAGGCTGGGCTATGATATTGTAAGCAAAGTCCACCAGCCTTCACTGGTTGCCGGTCAGGGAGAGAATAAAATGTAAGGCTATGTGTATCGCACATAGGTCCTTTTGGGGGAATGGACCAGCAATCAGCCGATCTATGATCACCCCATACCAACCTAGCAGAAACCTCCGCTCCTCATTTGGCGGACTCTCCTTTTCTTATAACTCCGCCAGACTATGGAACGCTCTCCCCCCATATACGGGGGAGCCTAATCTGCTGTCCTTCCATAAACACATAAAAACCTGTTTTTCCAAAATTGCACTTAATCATGGGCCTCCTCTGTCTGTCCGCGTCCGTTCTCAGCGCTGGGATGCCTCAGGGTAGCTATTGCGCTTTATAAATGTTTTTTCATTCATTCATTCATTCATTCAATGTAACACTGCTGAGGCACTGAGGCAACCAGAGAAGCGCTGCTGGGGTACCAGTGGAAAATTGTGGCACTGCTGGGGCACTTGTGCAACCAATGAAAAACTGCTGGGGCACTGGTGGAACCAATGCAACACTGCTGGCACAGCATTGCATCCAAAGTAACACTGCTGGGGCACCAGTGCAATCAATACAAAATTGCTGGGGCACAAGTGAAACCAATGTAACACAGCTGGGGTACCGGTGCAACCAATATAACACTGCTGGTGCACCGGTGCAACCATTGCAACACTACTGGGGCACAGGTGCAACCAATGCAACATTGCTGGGGCACCGGTGGAACCAATGTAACACAGCTGGGGTACCGGTGCAACCAATATAACACTGCTGGGGCACCGGTTCAACCAATGTAACACTGCTGGGGTACCAGTGAAGCCAATATAACACTGCTGGGGCACCAGTGCAACCATTGCAACACTGCTGGGGCTTCGGTTCAACCAATGTAACACTGCTGGGGCACTGGGGCAACCAAATAAACACTGCTGGAGCACCAGCTAAACACTGCTGGGGCACTGGTGCAACCATGTAACACTGCTGGCTTACCGTTGCAACCAGTGTAACATTGATGGGGCACCGGCGCAACCAGTGTAACACTGCTGGGGCACTGGTGAAACCAATGTAACAATGCTGGGGCACCAGTGCAATCAATGTAACACTGCTGGGGCACCGGTGAACCAATGTAACAATGCTGGGGCACCAGTGCAACCAATGTAACACTGCTGGTGCTTCACTGCAACCAATGTAACACTGCTTGGGCACTGGGGCAACCAACAAAACACTAATGGGGCCGGGTGCAACCCATGAAATACTGCTGGGGCACTGGGAGAACCAACCTAACACTGCCGGGGCTTCACTGCAACCAATGTAACACTGATTGGGCACTGGGGCAACCAACAAAACACTGCTGGGGCCCTGGTGCAACCCATGAAACACTTCTGGGGCATGGTGCAACCAGTGTAACACTGCTGGGGCACCGGTGCAACCAATGAAACACTGCTGGGGTACCAGTGGAACAAATGCAGCACTGCTGGGGTACCGTTGCAACCAATATAACACTGCTGGGGCACCGGTTTAACCAACGTAACACTGCTGGGGCACCAGTACAACCAATGTAACCCTTCTGACGCACCGGTGCAATCAGTGTATCACTGCTGGGAAACCGGTGCACCCAATCAAACACTGCTGGGGCACCAGTGCAACCAATGTAACACTGCTGGGGCTTCAGTGCAACAAATGTAACACTGCTCCTACAAAATGCCCCCCAAGAAGATGGCTATGCGAAAGGAATAGGATATTTTCCCTGAATGCCTGGGGTACTAGCAATTGTGGTTTATGATCTTTCCCCCCTTTTCGGTACAGTAACCCTTTTTGTATCAAGAGCTGGGGACCTACGTGATGGGGATCTTCGTCGGATGCTGCTCTTTTCCTGGCTTCTTTAAAGTGTAGGATCTTCCCTTTGGGCCGTGTGGAAATTTTGATCGTGTTCCCAAATAGTGGTCCCATCTGTTCGGGCTACTGCGATTCGGGCCCAATCTTTTTTCTCTCTCTTTTTCTGTCCTTTACTCTTTTTTTGTTTGGCTGTTGGCCATTCGTGGTCTGCTTATTGGGCGAATGGGGCTGTCTCCCTCCAGTCGCCTTTCTCGGTCCAATGTTCTTTTATTAACTCCTCCATATAGGGGTTAGACATCACCCAGAACCAGGGCCTTGGGTAACTTAGGAATGAGTCCTATGTTAAGGGATACTGGCTTGACTGATGGTTCATGTTTGATGCTTTCTTCTGAGGTTGGATAGGATTTGTTGTCTCCGTGCACACACTGAATATTTGCAACTCCAGTAGTGTTTTGTACTCCTCCCGGGATAGCCTGGGGTTACATTACGCTTTGGGGGCACCCTGTGTCTATCAAGGCCTCCCGGGTCACCCCGTTGATCGATACTTGTCGGTGATAGGGTGGGGGTTTGTGCCCCTCTGGTGTCCATAAAAAGGACTTTGTTAACCCCACCTCCATGGGCTCTTCCTTTTGGGGGCATATCCGGGCGATATGGCCAAACATTCCACAGTGAAAGCACTGCAGTCCAGTGCAAGGTGGAGGTCTACAAACAACCTGAGCAAAAGAAGCAGATACGGCATCTGGAAATATCTGTCAGAAAATTAGGGCTCTGCAGAATCCCATCGAACACTATGAGTGGTAGGTCAAGCTATGATGAGAAGGATTATGATGAGACACTCTGATATTGCAAAACATAAGAATCGTAAAGAGCTGTGCCGTCTAGAGAAGAAGATCGAAGACTAGAGTGCTCAATATAGGGCCTCACCCTCCTACACACAGCAGATTAGGCCTGGGCAGAGTTTGCGTATTCGCTCTACGAGGAACTCCGCGAAGTGCAAGAAAAACTTTGCAGCGCTATGCGGAGTTTCGCGAGAGGGTGGAGTTGCTTGCCACACCCGTTCGCATGAAGTCTTCCATCATATGTAATGCAAAGTGCATTCTCGTACCGGAAATTGCACACGAATAGTACCACGCGGTTCGCATGGGCACAGTCATTTTGTTTTTCGCTTTGTTTATGGTGCTGAGACATACTTAGTAATCCCTCTTAATCTGTTTAATCCTACCCCTCTGAAACTTATCTACCCCTCATTTTTATTTATTGCCTTACCCTGTGTCTTTGTGTTTTTATTTTATGTTTTTTTTGTTTTTTTTGTTCTTGACTTTTGTACTTTTCTCTTTACGTCCTTATTTTTTTCCTTCTTTCCTTCTTTTTCCTTTCTGTTTCTTGTCTTCCCCCACCCAGCACCATAGCAGAGTGGGGGAGCCCCAGCGCCAGGCCCACCTGAACCACCCAGGGCACTACGCCTTGTGGTCAGCAGTGCTGTGAAGGGGTGCAGCCCCGCTCCATTTCATCTGAGGTGGAGGTGGCTGTGCTCATTTTTTATGTGCAGCATCACTTCACCTCCACTCTGGTAGCAGGGGGCAGGCCTGGAAGTGGATATGACCTCGGGGAGTGTTGGCAGCGCTGGGAGAGGGTATGCCTGACTCTGAGCCACAGTTCAGAGGTCCGACGCACATAACAACAGCTGATGCACCGGTGGGCCGACCTCCTAGATAAGGATCAGGACCTGCTTGACCTGCTGGGCATGGAGGTTGGGGGGCTCGGTGAGTAATAATTATTTATTTGTTGTGTTCTTGCTAATATTTTTTCCAAATAGCAAGCATGCTGCTCACACTCAGGTAAGTTAAGTTTATGTTACAAATAATATTATGTGATCACTGATCATCATCTAGACAGGTGCTCGGCGCTAACCTAATCCTACTCGTTGGCGCTTGCTTGAGCTGATTATTTAAGAAGTCATGCAAAGACTCCTCTGTCCTGTCTCTAAGCTAGTGGTTATAGTATTAGTAAGTTAGCTCTTTCTCTGTGCCTTTCTTTTTTGTACCTCATACAGTCCCAACGCCAAGCAATTTCCCACTGATGTGTAGTAGCATGCATGCATCTATATACTGAAAAAATGCAGACTAAGGGGCCGATTCCGATCTCGGTCGGAGGCGCACCCAATACCATTCGGTCGGGAAAAAAGCCATGCGAAACCCTGTTTCCCGACCGATCCGTACAGCAGACCGAACGAGTAAGTACGATGCGCACAACAGCAAAGAATCTGGCCGAGCCGTACTCACCCAAACCAGGTCCTGTTCTCTGACCGAGGCGAATCCGGAAACGCCGAATCGAGTCGCACGGAAGGAAAAATGCAGCCCCGTCCGGCCGGACAAGTGCGATGCGCTTCCGTACGCGCCGAACCCGTCGCTACGCACGGCACGTCAAAGCATCCGGGAGAGGCGCACATAAGCTCCGATTCGCGCCACAACACGATCCACGGCTCCGAGGCGAACACGGCAGCGGCGAGGACGACGCGAAGCGGCGAGGACGAGGCGAAGCGACGAGGACGACGCGAAGCAACGAGAAGGACGAACGACACGAACCAACCATGAATCCCTTCGTCCCGATCATACCAATATTCTACATTTACTACCGGAACAGGCACGGACGCGTACGGCGCAGAAGGTAAGCCAGACACCAACCACAAAACACATACAACACGTACCACGACACATCACACACACACACAGGGATGCAGAATATACTTACACCAGCAACAGCAGCACCATAGGGGCGGGATGCCCATCACCAATGCCACATATGCACACAGGGGCCTGAATGCGCACCACCACCCCTACCCAGGGGGGCAGGATGCCTACCACTAGTACCACCCTCACCCAGGGGTGCAGGATGCCTACCACTACTACCACCCTCACCCAGGGTGGGCTGGATGCCTACCACTACTACCACCCTTAGCCAGGGGGCAGGATGCCTACCACCAGTACCACCCTCACCCAGGGGGTGCAGGATGCCTACCACTACTACCACCCTTAGCCAGGGGGGCAGGATGCCTACAACTAGTACCACCCTTAGCCAGGGGGGCAGGATGCCTACCACTACTACCACCCTCACCCAGGGGGGCAGGATGCCTACCACTGCTACCACCCTCACCCAGGGGGGCAGGATGCCTACCACTAGTACCACCCTCACCCAGGGGGGCTGGATGCCTACCACTACTACCACCCTTAGCCAGGGGGGCAGGATGCCTACCACTAGTACCACCCTCACCCAGGGGGGCTGGATGCCTAGCACTACTACCACCCTTAGCCAGGGGGGCAGGATGCCTACCACTAGTACCACCCTCACCCAGGGGGGCTGGATGCCTACCACTAGTACCACCCTCACCCAGGGGGTTTAGGATGCCTACCACTACTACCACCCTCACCCAGGGGGCAGGATCCCTACCACTAGTACCACCCTCACCCAGGGGGGCAGGATGCCTACCACTACTACCACCCTTAGCCAGGAGGGGCAGGATGCCTACCACTACTACCACCCTCACCCAGGGGGGCAGGATGCCTACCACTACTACCACCCTCACCCAGGGGGGCAGGATGCCTACCACTAGTACCACCCTCACCCAGGGGGGCTGGATGCCTACCATTACTACCACCCTTAGCCAGGGGGGCAGGATGCCTACCACTAGTACCACCCTTAGCCAGGGGGGCAGGACGCCTACCACTACTACCACCCTCACCCAGGGGTGCAGGATGCCTACCACTACTACCACCCTCACCCAGGGTGGGCTGGATGCCTACCACTAGTACCACCCTCACCCAGGGGGCTGGATGCCTACCACTACAACCACCCTTAGCCAGGGGGCAGGATGCCTACCACTACTACCACCCTTAGCCAGGGGGCAGGATGCCTACCACTACTACCACCCTCACCCAGGGGGCAGGATGCCTACCACTAGTACCACCCTCACCCAGGGGGGCAGGATGCCTACCACTACTACCACCCTCACCCAGGGGGGCAGGATGCCTACCACTACTACCACCCTCACCCAGGGTGGGCTGGATGCCTACCACCAGTACCACCCTCACCCAGGGGGCAGGATGCCTACCACTAGTACCACCCTCACCCAGGGTGTGCAGGATGCCTACCACTACTACCACCCTCACCCAGGGTGGGCTGGATGCCTACCACTACTACCACCCTCACCCAGGGGGGCAGGATGCCTACCACCACTACCACCCCCACCCATAGGATGGACAATGCATGACACAACCAGCACACCACAACCTAGGGAATGCAGGAAGAAGACATCCCCCAACACCATGACAAGCGTGTGTAGACTGTGTCAAATGCCTACAACACCGAACATGACTTCGAACAGACAATGTGACCCCCTAGCACATGTGCCACACAAATATGTGTGTGGCACACACAACACTAAGCAGGCCATGACCATTGTGGCAATGGGGTCCAAACCCCCATCATCACAGTGACCAAAAGGCAAGTGTGGGGTCTTTAGCTGCAGCACATTTTGAACATTGTGGCAATGGGGTCCAAACACCCATCATCACAGTGACCAAAAGGCAAGAGTGGGGTCCATAGCTGCAGCACATTTTGAACATTGTGGCAATGGGGTCCAAACCCCCATCATCACAGTGACCAAAATGTAAGTGTGGTGTCCATAGCTGCAGCACATTTCGAACATTGTGGCAATGGGGTCCAAACACCCATCATCACATTGCCCAAAAGGTAAGTGTGGGGTCCATAGCTGAAGCACATTTTGAACATTGTGGCAATGGGGTCCAAACACCCATCATCACAGTGACCAAAAGGCAAGAGTGGGGTCCATAGCTGCAGCACATTTTGAACATTGTGGCAATGGGGTCCAAACCCCCATCATCACAGTGACCAAAAGGTAAGTGTTGACAAAGTAAGAGGTGCAACTGCCAAACTGCATGGATGATTCCTGCTCACAGAACAACAAACACATCAGTGGCAAAGTAGTGTATGTGTCCCATTGCAACATAAATTGGGGGAGCCAAATCCTGCAGTGCAAATAAGACATAACTTTGGCCATGTGCAGACAAACAACACCCATGGGGGCTGACACCATCAACAATCATCAATGACACAATGACAGAAGTGACCATCCGAATGCAGACCCACATATTTGCACCAATGGGCACACACATGCAGATACCCTGTGGAGACTGCAGATGTGAGGCGAACAGATACCATACCATGGCAGCAATGGGACACACAATCAACAATTAGCACCAAATGAGGGCTCCCGTCCCATCAGCCTGGTCATGGAAGTGCCAACGGAATCATCAGCACAGATCCAACACACTTGTATAGCAATGTTGCACTGACAACACAGATGAGTCCTTCCCCATTGATGCCCAAACCTGCATGTTCACCGGAGATGGCCACACGGTCAGGGAAGTAGACGAATAGAACAATGGCAGGCACAACAGATGTGCAGGGGTGGAAGCCACAGATGTGAAATTGCCAATCTAAGTAGGAAATCCCATTGCCAAATACTGAACACATGACACCCTCAGATGCTGCTATGGATGACATGGATACACCACAGGATAGGACACATTCCCCCTGGACCACATGGGTTCCTGCACAGTAACACTTCATTATCATGAGACCAAATATCACCATCACTGCAGCAAGGGCATGGTTAGCATCATCAACATCATGTACATCAGAAGCAAAAGCACTAGAGAACAGAAAGTTGCTTTATTCAGCATATGTGGCATTAAAAGTAGAAGTCCGGTAGAACATAAACAAAGGCCAATGGCCAGTCCATCAACAAAGTCACAAGTGGGTGACAGTGGCAGATGCCACCCTACACATGCCTGCACAAAACCAGGGACAATCCACTAGGAGGGGCAACCGGGGGGTAGGCCAGGCACCGCAGGGACAGGATCAGGGCTCACCAGGAGGAAGCAGGGAAGGGGTGGTGGGTGCTGGAGAGCCACTGACAACTGCAGTGGAGGTGTCTGACATGGTGTGTGCCGGCACAACTGGGGGGCATGGCTCAGATGTTGTGGGTGCCGGCACGACTGCAGTGGACCCTGCAGATGGAGTGGACAGGTCCGCCACTGCAGTGCCCAAGTCAGACAGGGTGGTAGTGGACTCCACTGCAGTGCCTACCACCAGGGGAGGAGAATGGGGAACAGGCAAGGTGGGCTGGACAGAGGGGAGGACACCCTCACCACATCAGTGGCACAGACAAGCGCAGCGGGGGGTGTGGTTCCGGGAGAGCAAGTGGCAGGGGGAGAAGGCCGGAGCCTCTTGGGGATGGTATATCTGTGGGTGGGGGAACCTGGGGCAGGGTGTGGTGGGGGCACCTGTGGAGTGGGGGCCTGAGGGATGGAGGAAGGAGACCTGGTGCTTGAGCTGCAGGGCGGTGGCGGGGTCTTGCTCTTAGCACTCCGGGGGGCTTGCGGGTGGGGGCCTCAGTCTGTCTGCGCCTGGGGGAGGGTGTCCGGGGGCGAGGGGCACTCTGCTCCGTGTGGGGGGCTTCCTCTTCCCCCTGGATGCTGGGGCAGCTGGATCGGAGGGGAAGAGGCCGAGGTCACTGAGGAAGAGGCGCTGGGTCTTTGGGGTTGCAGGTGAGGCAAGGGAGGGTGCTTTGGAGGGAGAGGCAACTGAGGACTGCGCAGTGCCCGTGGATGCGTGTGTGTGTACCAGGGCCCCATCCCCTGTGAGTCTGGTTTCAGTCCCCTGACTGTGCGTGCGTGTGCGTTTAGTTTGTGGCGTGTGTGTCTGTGTGCTGGACGTGTGTGTGCTGGTGTGTGCCTGTGCCGGTGTGTGTGTGCTTGGGACGGGTAAGGTGCTGGGGAGTGTGGATGGAGCAGAGGCAGGAGGGGTGAGGGACTGTCTGAGGAGGGACACTGCTGCCGTCAGGGAGGAGTCCATGGACCTGTTGCCCCTCTGTCTGTAGGTCAGACATGCCCGATGAGATGCCCTCCATGAACGACACCAGCTGAGTCAACAGTGCGGTGTGTGCATGGAGGACACTCAGCATGGCTGTCTGCCCTACATGGAGCTGGCGAAGGAGGTACACAGACTCCTCACTCAGGGCAGCAGGGGACACAGGGGCAGGGGGTGCGGTGCCTGGGCCAAAGGAGACACGCTCCCGAACATGGGAGCCTCCACGGACCTGGGGAATGGGAGCCGATGGGAGGGCGGTGGTGGTGCTGGTGGTGGCGGGGACAGCAACACTAGCTGGCGTGTGGTGGCTGCTGACACCCGCCTCCACAAGGGAGTCATCCTCCGAGTTGCTCTGGTCCTCAGCTGAGGTGGATGGTGCTGAGGACTCCTCGGTGTGGCTCCCCTCACCCTCCGTGCCACTGGGTCCCTCCGACCACTCCTCGGCTGCTGACCCAGTCTGGCTCTCTGGCTCCTCCTGGTCCGTGGAGCTGTCCCCTTCCGTGGCCGTGGATGTATCTGCAAACAATGGGGAAACAGACAGACATCAGTCACCTGCACCAAACGCACACACCACTGTGAGCACAGCACATTACAGAGCAAGCCCTGGCATCATTAGTTGTACATTGCTAAAAGTGCCCTAACTGAACAGGAGAAGCCAATTGTCAGTCTGATGCCAAGCATGGCACTCACATCCCACATGGCCTTGCACCCATCTGTCTGGTGTCTGTTGGATTGCAACACCCCAGTGTGGACACATGCACCAAGTACACAGTAGTTGGACAGTGCAGAGGACACGGTGTGGCATGTGGACATGCACACATCACAGCTCTTGCCACTGAGTCAGTACAGGTTTCCGGATGAAAGGGATGCCCAGAGTCAAATAGGAAATGCATGTGATGCATACCAGCGACAGACACCATGATGCACCCATGTCCTGATAGCCAGTGCCACTATGGTGTGCATGTAGCACATGTCACTCCCCTGCAGGACCACCAATAAGTTGACACATGCCATGGCAGAGGCATGACTGCTAAGTCATACATCACTGTCTCAGTGATGTATGACTTGGCAGCCAGACAACAACACTATGCACTGTGTCACAATAGTAGGTCATGGGGAATGCAAGTCCTGGAGCTGCACAAGTGCACATGTACATCCCCCACACAACACATCATCTTAACCCTCATCTGTCCAGGTCACACCTATTGGACATATGGGAGACCTGTGACACTACCCTCGGAACCTGAGCCCCTCACAATTTGCTGTGAATGGGGAACAGCTGCCTGAACTTCACATTTGCATACCCCAGTCTGCACGGGCAGCTGATCAAACACCTATGTGACACACAAGTATCGTCTCCTATGGTTACATCTCCAGGGGCATGCTGAGCCCCTACAAAGAAACACCCCAGCAGTCCTGGCAAGTAATCCACAGCACACTGACACAGAGGCAGACACCTGAGGGGTCAAATCACTGTGCACAATGTGTCAGCTGATACACGGGAGTGGGAGTACAGAGTGCATTGCATGGTCTGGAGTAGGCATGACTGTCCTGCTCCACATGAATGAGGGATGTGCCCTGGACAGTGGATAGCTGGCTATGTATGTGTGACACACGTAATCTGCACACTCCTGGGGCCCAAACATTGTTCCCACCCGCTGCATGTGCGTGTGCCACATACCCCAGGTACATGTGGTGGCTCAGCTCAGCAAGTGGACCGCATATCAAAGCAACACGCAGATCACATGTCCAAACCCAGGCGTTGTGTGAACAATGGACCCACCCATGATGCCCACAACAGAGTTAGGGAAACAGATGCTGTCCCCCACCTTTAGTGAAGCAAACTGCAAGGACACAGTCCCAAGTGACACAATTCCCTGAATGTAAGGGCCACACCTGGGTATCAGATGAGCAGTGGGCAGTGCACAATAGAGGGACATGGCTCCTGGACAACATGACTGCTGCACTGTGGCAGTTGAACCAGGCCAGAGGAGGGCACAAAGCATGTAATACAGAGTTCACAGTGCAGTCTTTGACTCACCCCCTCCTTGCTGCTGTCTGGCCTTCAGCTGCCCATCCAGGTCTGGAAACACCACCGCCAGGATCTGGAGCATGTGGGGGTCAGGGTCCGTGTTCCGCCCCTCCTGCGAGGAGGCGACAGCTTCAGCTGGACCCGTGCAATCCTCCGGGTCCAGCCCCGAAGGTCCTGCCACCTCTTCTGGCAGTTGCGGATCCGGCGCTTGTAGACCCCCACGGACCGGACAGCCCGGACGATGTCCTTCCAGATTTCCTGCTTCCGATGGGCATTAACCTGTCAGGATGACAAAGTGAAAAGGCCATTACCACACATGCAACATATCCGTGCATGACACAGTTGTATATACATGTCTCAATCACAGGGGCACATGATGTACACAGGCAGTGCAAAGCTGACCATGGACAGTTTGCCAGACGTCACTACATGGTATCATTGCATGGGAAGTAAAACCATGTTCAAATGCACTGTCACTGCACCATACCTGTCCAGTGCAAGTCACTACACACTATGGGGGTGACAACTACTCAGTGAGCCTGCTAGCCAGTGGCGTGCAGACTCTCAGCCTTGCTAGTCACACAAAATGCACATTCAGAAAGGCAGTGCACAGAACACTCACCTGCTCCCCTGGTGTCCCATACAGCTTGCTGTACTGTGGAATTAGGCTGTCCACAGGGCCTGGTTCTCTTCAAGGCTGAAGGCTGGGGCTCTCTCCACAGTACGTGCCATTGCAGGGTCCAGAGGGGCAGAGACAGCAGCAGTGCAGTGGCAGATGTCGTCCTGGAGCATGTAGTGCAGGCAAGTGAGCTCTCAGGGGAACAGCCAGCAATATATATGTGCTGGAGAGGCAGATACTGTCCCTTGTGTCCAAAGTGATAGGTCCAAGTCGTTTGCATCTTCTGAATCTGGCCAATCCATGGAATAGCAGCACCAAAACACGCCCACAGCATCCTTCAAATCCTCAACTTCATGACATACATGATTTTGCAACATTGTTGTGGGTGACCAACTGAATTTCCAGCAACCGACTCATTCGAAATTCGAAAACACGTCCGTTGCCAGGCAAGCCCATTGTCAATGGGTGCGCACCGATCGGTCCATTGCGGTACAATGCGCACAGGGGTACAACGCGTACCCGCACACATTGAATGCAATGGGCCGGCCGGAGGCACCGATCGGTCCATTGCGGTTCAACGCGCACAGGGGTACAACGCGTACCCGCACACATTGAATGCAATGGGCCGGCCGGAGGCACCGATCGGTCCATTGCGGTTCAACGCGCACAGGGGTACAACGCGTACCCGCACATTGAATGCAATGGGCCGGCCGGAGGCACCGATCGGTCCATTGCGGTTCAACGCGCACAGGGGTACAATGCGTACCCGCACACATTGAATGCAATGGGCCGGCCGGAGGCACCGATCGGTCCATTGCGGTTCAACGCGCACAGGGGTACAACGCGTACCCGCACACATTGAATGCAATGGGCCGGCCGGAGGCACCGATCGGTCCATTGCAGTTCAACGCGCACAGGGGTACAACGCGTACCCGCACACATTGAATGCAATGGGCCGGCCGGAGGCACCGATCGGTCCATTGCGGTTCAACGCATCACTGTACATGTGACTGGCATATGTCAGCATGCCTGTCTCAGATGGACATATGCCAGCCACAGATAGCTCCCAGGGAGTGAGGGGCACACCTACATCACGACAGCCTGTCCAAACTTTATCCTAAGGCATGTAAGGATGCATTTCCTATTGTGTGTATGTTGGTGTACATGTTGTCCTGTGGGTGTCACCTGTGGGCAGCCACCCCCAGGCTATGCACGTGTTCATGGGGACAGGATCCTGGGTGTTACGTGTACATGACCACTGTGATGTGCAACTGTTCATATCTGTGCATGTGCCATGGTCACATTTCACAGTGGTGTATGTGTATGTCATGTCACATACCCCGTGAGTCCCATGTGGGACGGTATGTTTGAGCCAGGGTGTCCCAGTGGCACAATAGTGATGGTCCTCCACAGTCTTTGTGCATGTAATGTTTACAATGTCTCTGATTTCATGTGCACAATGGGAGACAGTCTCCACATCCACGTTGTGAGTGCATGGACTCTGATGTTGTGCGTGTGTGTCACAGACGTCCATGTCTGTCCTGCCGTGGCAAGTGGGGCCACTACCTGTGGGGGTCATGGTTGTTTTGCTGTGGTGTATACATGATACTCCATGTAATGCCAGTGTCCATGTGGCATTACAGGGTCCCTGGGAATGTACCTGTCGTTGAGCTGTGGTGCCTGGGGCACATCTGTCCTCACATATCACTGTGGGGGGTTATTGTGACACGGCAGCAGGAGATGGGAACTGTGACACGGCCTCATGATATCCAATGGGCCAACCTGGGACTAATTGATGCCACCTGTTGGACCGTGTTGACAGATGTTGGCCATGTATGTACCATACATGTCCTTCCGGTACTGCACACTTCATGTAGTTGTGCGTCATAATGATATATGTTGGGATCTTCAGTGTGTTCAATGCCGCATATGTGGGGTGACTGACAATCTTGCTTACTTCTCCTCTGCACTGCAGGGCTCCTGCTGTCCATCGGCCATTCCCAGACCTGGCAACGATTGTGGAACGGGACAGCATCCGACGGTACCGCTTCACCAGGCAGCTGATTGAGGATTTGGCAGTGCAGTTGTCCCCACATTTGCAGCCTGGCCGGCCGTATCCTACAGCGCTGACCCCCAAGGTGAAGGTGATGGCAGCCCTACACTTCTTTGCCACTGGTACCTTCCAACATACTGTGGCGACTGCTGGTGGGATGTCACAGACCATGTTCAGCCGTGTGCTCCGCAATGTTTTGGCGGCAATGTTGCTCTTCCTGAACCGGTACATCTATTTCCCTAGACTGCGACGACTCACTGACGTGAAGAGTGACTTTTATGCCCTGGGGAGGATGCCGCATGTCATTGGCTCCATTGATGGGACACATGTGGCTTTGGTACCACCACAGGCCCAGGAGCAGGCCTACCGTAACCGCAAGCACTACCACTCTGTCAATGCACTGGTGGTGTGTCTTGCAGACATGACCATCACACACGTGTGTGCCCGTTTCCCTGGTTCAGCACACGATGCCTTTGTGATGAGGAGTAGTCGCATCCCCAGGATGATGGCACAGATGCAGAACCAGCGTGCCTGGCTTGTCGGTGTGTACTGACTTTGTGCCATTGTGTGTGATCTGATCTGTAGTATTCCGCCCACTTTTCCAAGTCAGCTAATGTGCACTTGTCTGTCCGTAGGTGACTCGGGATACCCCAACATGCCGTGGTTGCTGACACCCCTCAGGAACCCTGTGACACCAGCCCAGATGCGCTACAATGAGGCACATGGTCGGACCAGGAGAGTGATTGAGCGGACCTTTGGTCTCCTGAAGAGCCGCTTCCGCTGCCTGGACAAGACCGGAGGGTCCCTCCCATATGCCCCTGCGAAAGAGTGCAAGATTATCATCGTCTGCTGCATGCTCCACAACCTGGCAGTGCGGAAGGAGTTGCCTCTCATCCAGGATGACAATGACCAACATCCGCCACCTGTGGAGGATCCTGGCCTGGACCACGATGCCAGTGACGATGATGATGATGATGGTGATGGTGATGTCCGCACACAGCTCATCACCAACTTCTTTAGCTGAATGTGAGTATCCTGAGGTGTCATGTCAATGATGTGAGTTGGCATGATGTGTGGGTGGTGCTCTGGTGCTGTTGGAGTGTGTCCATGGGCTACTTGACTGGATGTGTGTTGCGATGTGTGGTGACAGGTGGGCTGTACTCCCCAACAGTGTTGACATGCTAACTTGGTTCTGGGTGGGTATCTTGTAACATGTATTGTGCATGAGTTTTGCTGTTCTGTCCTGTACTCCATTGCTTTTGACTGTGTGTCATTTCTGTCCTTCACAGGGTACTTTCAGATTCGTTTGGTCAACTGTGTCCACCGACGACGTGATTGCACATCCAGGCTGGTAGCTGTTGTGTCCCTACAGGTGATGTGCGCCACACCCATGGACTTCCTTCCATCTACAGTTGTTGACTGTGTGCCCGCTGCCAGGAGGGGTTACCTTGCATCTGTAGTGGTTACGGCATGTTGCAACTGTGTAATAAACCTGTGCTTCACTTTGTGATGTGCGTTGTCTGTGATCACACATTTGACTGCCATTTGCTTACTGCACCTGTGGGCTACTTGACTACAACTGGGAATGGGTGTGGTGTCTGTGCATTGCACCGTCTTCCCTGGCAACATCAGTGTAGGCAATGAGTCAGATGGCCTAGGTGTGTATGTGTTGTGTAGCCCTGGTGGTGTGTCTCCCTCATGTGTGTCACATTGCCTGTACTCACATGCCTGTGTTGTCCTTGCTGTTGCAGTTCGCATACACAGTGTAATTTTGCAGTTCATCATCCCCATAACAGCACCCACGTTGGAATCACGACAGAGGCAAGTATGGTGTATTAGTGTGTTTATTGTGATACATTTGTGTTAATAGTGCATAGGATGGGTTGTGCTGTACATAAATCTTGCAATCCCAAGTTCCTAGGTGAATTGAAAGTCCTGGTAGACAGGATCCCCAGTATCGGGGCCACAGTTGTCTGACACATTGGTCCAACTTGTACTCCCCATGCAATGTGTGGGAGTAGTGTTGCCGTCAACAGGGTGAACAGTCTGTGCACAAAGGCGAACATCCAGAACAGGTTCAGGCTTCCTGGGAGTTGCGCTTGGCCATCGGCCTCTCACTTTTCCCTCCTCGGACGACCCCTCTTCTTGGGGGGGCCCTCAAGTACAGGCTGCTGCGGTGCAGGGGACTCTCCGCCAGAGTCCTCCTCCCTCCCTGTGGCAGTTGCAGTTTGTTCGGCACCAGATGTTGTTGGCACACAGGGAGGTGTGGACTGGTTGCTGTTCATCTGGCGGAGGCATTGTAAAATGTCCCTGTGCACCGCCGTCATCTCATGCAGTGCATCCCACTTGGACTCCACGCGGGACATGTGTGAGTCCACACGGGACATGTGTGACTCCACGTGGGACATGTGGGAGTCCAAGCGGGCATGATGGGCAGCCTGCTGCTGTTTAATGTCTCTGAGGAGCCCCACTACCTGGCTGAGCTCTCCGGTGCTGGACTGGTACGCATCAGCTATGCGTACCAGTTGTGGGTCATCATGCACACCAGCAACGTCTGCAAGCAGCGACCTCTGTCTCCCACCCCTCCCACCACCCCTGCTGACATGTGCAGCGTGTGCAGTGGCACGCACAGATAACCCTGGTCCACCTTGGGGGTTGGTGGTGGTGGTGGTGCCCATGGCCCCAGGTTGGTCCAGGGTCACTGTGCTGGTGTTGCTCCTTGTTCTGTCCATGTCGGCAGGGATGGTATTCGTGGTGACAGTCGTTGGAGGGGTGGGTGCAGGGGTGTAGCTGGTGGTCCTGCTGGTGCTGCAGCTGGTGGTCCTGCTGGTGCTGCATGTTGACTTGCACCGGATGTGCCAGGTTGTTCTTCATCGTCCGAGGAGGACAGAGGCTGTACGACGCCAGTGAGCTCGGCATCCTCTTGAGCCTGGGACTGGGACTCCTCAGCGTCTGCTGCTGTGTCCCCATCATCACCTGTTTTTGGGAGACACAAACAATGTATGTTATGTTTCTGCAGGCATCAATGGTTGACACACATGACAGTTGTGACTGTGCCTCTGGGTGCGGGCCTGTACATTGCATTGTCCTAAGTCGTCACAGTCAGGGGTTGATATTGTTGTGGCACATTGTCCTGCATTATTTGGGCATTTCTATGTATTTTCTGGGGTGTGAACATGGTCTGCATTGGTTGTGTTTGGTTGACAGTCGGCCCTCCTTCCCACCCACACAGCCAGTCAGTTATCCCACCATGGACTGTGCTTGCATTGCAGGGAGTGGAAGTTGTCTCTCAGGATGTCAGTCAGTGGTGTCCTGCTGTTTGTTGGTGCACATTTGCCAGCAGGGCCTTGTGCTCCCCACAGCAGTAGCCAGTGTCAGCCATCTTGTGAGTCCTTCTCCACTCCCTGTGATGTGAGCATGGTTCAGGGTGGTGTTGATGGGACAGTTGTGGGGGTGAGCTATGTCTGTGACTACGACTCCCATCATGCTATTGCCTCCACCCCCTTCCCAGCATGCCCATGCTTCCTTCCTTTTGATTCTGCTTCCCTGTGGGGTGGGCTGGCTGTGCTGACAGGATGGCTGGGAGTGTTGTCCTGGCAGTTGTTTGGCTAAGAGTCCCAAGAGTGTCCCTGTGCGTCACACAACATAACCCAGGGTGGTGGTTCTTTGTGGGATCTTGTGTTAGGATGGGGGCATTGCATTCTACCAGGTGGGTTCTGTGGAGTTTGTGTTGGGGGGGTGTGAGGGGAGGTGCTTGTGACTATGGTCAGTGCTGCAAGTCCTCCTTCCCACCCAGCTAGCCAGATATCCCACCATGGAACGTGCTTGCATTGCAGGGAGTGTAAGTTGTCTCTCAGGATGTCAGTCAGTGGTGTCCTGTTGTTTGTTGGTGCACAGTTGCCAGCAGGGCCTTGTGCTCCCCACAGCAGTAGCCAGTGTCAGCCATCTTGTGAGTACTTCTCCACTCCCTGTGATGTGAGCATGGTTCAGGGTGGTGTTGATGGGACAGTTGTGGGGGTGAGCTATGTCTGTGACTACGACTCCCATCATGCCATTGCCTCCACCCCACTTCCCAGCATTCCCATACTTACTTGCATTTGTGTGGAGTTCAGTGTGTGTGGGTGTGAGAGCAATGGCAAGATGGCTGACAGTGGTGTCCTGCTGTTGGTTGGTGTGCAGTACCCAGCATGCCCTTGTGCTCCCCACGACACAGCAACAGTGTCAGACATCTTTGATGGGCCTTTCCACTCTCTGTGGGATGTGCATGCGTGAGTGTGAGCTTGCTGGGCCATGTGGTGGGGGATGTAGAGCTGTGACTACGACTCCCATCATGCTATTGCCTCCTCCCCCTTCCCAGCATGCCCATGCTTCCTTCCTTTGACTCTGCTTCCCTGTGGGGTGGGCTGGCTGTGCTGACAGGATGGCTGGGAGTGTTGTCCTGGCAGTTGTTTGGCTAAGAGTCCCAAGAGTGTCCCTGTGCTTCACACAACATGACCCAGGGTGGTGGTTCTTTGTGGGATCTTGTGTTAGGATGGGGGCATTGCATTCTACCAGGTGGGTTCTGTGGAGTTTGTGTTGGGGGTGTGAGGGGAGGTGCTTGTGACTATGGTCAGTGCTGCAAGTCCTCCTTCCCACCCAGCTAGCCAGATATCCCACCATGGAACGTGCTTGCATTGCAGGGAGTGTAAGTTGTCTCTCAGGATGTCTGTCAGTGGTGTCCTGCTGTTTGTTGGTGCACAGTTGCCAGCAGGGCCTTGTGCTCCCCACAGCAGTAGCCAGTGTCAGCCATCTTGTGAGTCCTTCTCCACTTCCTGTGATGTGAGCATGGTTCAGGGTGGTGTTGATGGGTCAGTTTTGGGGGTGACCAATATCAGTGACTACGACTCCCATCATGCTATTGCCTCCACCCCCTTCCCAGCATGCCCATGCTTCCTTCCTTTTGATTCTGCTTCCCTGTGGGGTGGGCTGGCTGTGCTGACAGGATGGCTGGGAGTGTTGTCCTGGCAGTTGTTTGGCTAAGAGTCCCAAGAGTGTCCCTGTGCTTCACACAACATAACCCAGGGTGGTGGTTCTTTGTGGGATCTTGTGTTAGGATGGGGGCATTGCATTCTACCAGGTGGGTTCTGTGGAGTTTGTGTTGGGGGGGTGTGAGGGTAGGTGCTTGTGACTATGGTCAGTGCTGCAGCTCCTCCTTCCCACCCAGCTAGCCAGATATCCCACCATGGAACGTGCTTACATTGCAGGGAGTGTAAGTTGTCTCTCAAGATGTCAGTCAGTGGTGTCCTGCTGTTTGTTGGTGCACAGTTGCCAGCAGGGCCTTGTGCTCCCCACAGCAGTAGCCAGTGTCAGCCATATTGTGAGTCCTTCTCCACTTCCTGTGATGTGAGCATGGTTCAGGGTGGTGTTGATGGGTCAGTTGTGGGGGTGACCAGTATCAGTGACTACGACTCCCATCATGCTATTGCCTCCACCCCCCTTCCCAGCATGCCCATGCTTCCTTCCTTTTGATTCTGCTTCCCTGTGGGGTGGGCTGGCTGTGCTGACAGGATGGCTGGGAGTGTTGTCCTGGCAGTTGTTTGGCTAAGAGTCCCAAGAGTGTCCCTGTGCTTCACACAACATAACCCAGGGTGGTGGTTCTTTGTGGGATCTTGTGTTAGGATGGGGGCATTGCATTCTACTAGGTGGGTTCTGTGGAGTTTGTGTTGGGGGGAAGGGGAGGTGCTTGTGACTATGGTCAGTGCTGCAAGTCCTCCTTCCCACCCAGCTAGCCAGATATCCCACCATGGAACGTGCTTGCATTGCAGGGAGTGTAAGTTGTCTCTCAGGATGTCAGTCAGTGGTGTCCTGCTGTTTGTTGGTGCACAGTTGCCAGCAGGACCTTGTGCTCCCCACAGCAGTAGCCAGTGTCAGCCATCTTGTGAGTCCTTCTCCACTCCCTGTGATGTGCGCATGGTTCATGGTGGTGTTGATGGGACAGTTGTGGGGGGGCAATATGTGTGACTGCGACTCCCATGATGCTATTGGCTACACTGACTTGGCCAGCATACACAGAATTCCTTCCTTTGAGTGGTCTTCACTGTGTGTTGGTGTTGTTGTGGTGGCTACATGTGTGGATGTGTTTGTTAGTTCTATTTGTGCCACTGCCTAGCTGTAGTTGTAGTTGTGTTTGTACATGTGTTGGCACAGTTGGATGTGACTTTTTGGATGGCATGTGTTGTGTTTATCTGACTGACATACACATTTTGGGATGATTCTGTTCTGGTTGCTGTGTAATTGCTATGAGTGCATGGTTTGACTCTCCCTTGACAGTGATGTGTGTGTTTTGTGGCAGTATATTGTGTACATTTGTTGTGTACTCACCAGGCTCTGGGATGTCCTCTAGTCCATATACGCTCACTGGCGGAAGGATGGCCCGCACCTTCTCCTCCCAGGGCCTGAGGTATATTGGCTTGGCAGGAGGGCCACTGCCGGTGTGTTGGCTGTTGATGTAGTCTTGCGTCAGCATTTTCCGTACCCTCCTGCGCACGTCATACCACCTGTTCTGGATGTCGGTCTTTGTGCGCCGACATGGTGATTGGGCGTTCACCCTGTTGATGATCCTCTCCCACATCTTGGTTTTCTGCGACATGGGGGTCTGTTGGACCAGTGTGCCAAACAGCTGTGGCTCCACCCTGAGGATCTCGTCTACCATGACTTCCAATTCACTATCTAGGAACTTGGGATTCTTCTTGGGGGGCATGGTGATGGGTGGTGATGGTGAGTGATGTGTGTGTTGGTGTGCAGGTGAGGGTGTGTGAGTGTGTGTTTTGCTGGGTGTATGTGAGGTAGGTATTTGTTGGTGTGCTGATGGTGTGTGGCTTGTGTGAGGGATGAGCTGTGGGTGTGTGGTTGCTTTCTCTTGGGTGCTGGCAGTGGAATGGCATTTGCAAAGGCTCATGGTAGTTATTTGTGTCCTTTATATAGGTGGAGTTGTGGGTGTGTCTTTGTTCTCTGTCCCCACCCTCCCCAGTATTTATTGGCTTGGTAATTGCTTGTTTGGCCTTTTTTGGGTGATTTTTCCTTTGTGCTGTTTGTGTATGTTGGAAACGTTCTTGTGACCGAGTCGGACCCTGCATTGGCCTCGTACGGTGTTCTCCGTTTCGTTCACGCTGTGTTTGTGCAGTTTTCTATGCTGCGTACGCGTCGGTCGCGGTGTATTGTGTTGCTTCGGCTCGGTTTTGTATGCGTGTCGGTCGTGCGGCTTGTCCTCCGTCCGACTCGGTCGTGGTTTCGCGCCTTGCATCGTACTTTGCGGTTTGGAGTTCGCGTGTACGTTTCGGTCGGATTTGTTCCGGGTGCGTGTCGGTCGGTTGTATTCGTGTGTTTTTCCGGCCGGATTGCTGTTTTCCGTGCGGCTCGGTCGGTCGACTTGGTTTCGGTACGTGTCGGTCGGATTTTTCGCGCCTTGCATCGTACTTGGCGTGTCGTGCGCCACGGGTACGTGTCGGTCGGTATTTTTCCGGATCCGAGTCGGTCGGTGCTTTTACGGCCCGAATCGGAATCGACCCCTAAGTTGGCTCGTAAAATGGGGTTGAAACTTGAGACTGAGAGAATGAGATAAGAAGCAAAGATCATTTATTGCAGTTTATTAGTAGTTCCAAAATGTAGTTTAGGAAATTTAGAATGTGGTTAGGAAATTAGGTCTACGATACTAATGGGAGAGGAGATCTGATTTAGAAAAGTTCAATGTTACTGTGCTTGCCTCTCCCATCAAAATATTTTTGGGGAGATTATTAACAGTACCGCTAACCTTTTTTTATTTTATTTTGTTTATTTCTTACATCAGCATCCGGGGGCAAAAGGGATACCACACAGGTGAGTGAGGGAGCTGGAGGTGGCTCCATGAGTGCTGCTGGAGAGGGCTCTGCTGGCCCCAGTAAGTCCTCCATTTGTTAAAATTATTATTATTTCCATAACTTTTACCGCTCCTTATTTAGAATTATTTTTCCTTTTTACTGTGCTTGTCTACTCATTTTTTTCCAACTCGTCCTCATTTTGTTTCTTAAATTCTCCTTATCCCTACATTATCCTATCTACTAATTATATATATTTCAAGTTTCTGTACTTGACTTCAAACTGCCTGTACGAGTCTGTCTGTAGCTTTCTTTCCTCTACTTTGTCAGTATACTCACTCAGTAAGCTTTCGCTCTCCCTTATATATTTTGTGGACAGGTGGTACTCTAAGACTCAGGGACCCACTTTAGGTCAGGTACTCTGATGTGAAGATTACATGCCCACGTAAGGTATTCTATGCATGTTTGTTGAGAACGCTTTCTATTTCTTGCTTAAACAGTAAAACGAGAGTGGCCATGGTCATGGTGGATCCCCCAATGTTGTGTATGTATTATATCATACAGTATAGTATACCAGCAGTTACTTGACAGTGGAAACCAATCAAAAGCAGATTTAGTGGCTGATGCTCCTGTTCCTGTTGTTGCTGGTGTTTTTGTTGTTGGTTTTGGCTGCTGTGAGCCAACAGCACTGCCCTAGGGGTCTGAAGTTGAAGGCTGCACTGCAGAACGTGTGCTCTGGAGGAGTAGGCCTCTAATTCTCAGCCTTTCTTTTTCTAGGTCGCTGGCTTGCTCAGAATTCCACGTCATGAAAGTGGCCAGTAATTGTTTGTACCGTGGATCTAGAATTATGGCGCAAATGTAATGTTTAGCTGACACAATGCCTCTTTGCACCCTTGTATTAACAGATAAGTGAAGGATTAAGCTCTCCACCAACTCATGCGCATCTTTTTTGTCCACACCTGCGTTCATTTCATACATCTCCTTTAGCTGCTCCTGTAGCATTTGCAACAACAGGATAGCTTGCCCAATGGTACTGTCCTCCTTGCTGACTTCCCGTGTGAAAACCTCAAAAGGGAGCAGCATCTCTGTCAGGCATTTGAATAGGTCCCATTGGTCCATCCCAGAGATCATGCTTTTCACAGTTGCATCCCCCTTTGCATGACATATTCATGAATCGGTCTGTACTGCTCAAACAGACACTGCAACATGTAATAAGGCGAGTTCCAACGTGTTGGCACCTCCTGAATGAGTGCTTTAACTGGCATTCTGCTATCACGCTGAATGACCCTCAACTGCTTCTGGGCTTTAAAAGAATGGCTGAAATGAGTGCAGATTCTTCTTCAAGTGGACAGTAAGGTGCTTGAGAATGTCCTGTACAATGATGTTGATGCAGTGCGCCAAACATAAGACCCTGAAATACCCACCTTCTGCCATGCCCTTAATTATATTACTGCCATTGTCCATGTCAAAAAATCCAATGTTAAGCCCTCTTGGTTGCAGTCATTCAAAGACCTTGTTGTTAAAGTCATCCAAGATGTTTGTAGCCGTATGGGATTTCTCCATGGTGAGCATGGCTACTGTTGCATGCTTCCGAGCATGATTAAAAATGTTGGCAGTGTCAACACCTAAAGATATCATTTCTCTAGCACCCACAAAAGAGATCCATTGTGCAGTGCTGCACATGTAATCAGTGGCCTGGATACTGGTCCACATGTCTGTCATCAGGTGGATAGTGTGAACAGCGCTGTGCTGCAAAGCTTGTCCAACCAATTCCAGCACATTGTGATGTAGCGCTGGAACAGCAACTGGCAAAATAAGACCGACTGGGAACCTTCAATTTTGAACAGATGGCTGCCACAAATTCTAGATAACCCACTTCCACAAAAGAAAAAGGGAGGAGGTCTAGAGCCAACATTTAAGCCAGATTTGCAGAGTACAAACGTGCAGGTGGGTGGTTGCGTTCGTACTGCCCCTCTTGCCTAAACATGACAGGAATAGTAGCCTGGATTTTTTTCTTTTCTGGTGCCACTGATGCAGGCGACTTCTTCTTGAGACTGAAAGCAGAAGGTGGTAGGCTCAATGTGCATCTCAGTGGGGCATTCACTGTATGCTCTTGCCTTGGTGTCTCGACCTGACTCTGGTGCCATTGTGATGTTGCTGATGTGGGCAATACTAATGCACTGCTGGGGACAAGGCTGTTTTGCGTAATGAAAATGTCACTCTCTTCTTCACCTTCCATGGTGATCAGAGCAGATTCAGATTCCCTGCTCTCACCACCTTCACCAATACCACTTGCAGTTTATTTTTGCTAAGGTATGTGTGGTGTTTTCTCAAATGGTTTGTTTGGCCTCCGATACCATAGTTTGTACTCAGCTTACCCCAACTAACACCTGCTCTGCAAATGGAGCATATGGCAATGTTCGGCTCCTTCTTGCTAACTGTAAAGTCCCAAACTGGGGAGATCCACTTTCTGATAATGGTGAAATGAATGAAATGAAATGAAAAGACCATTTGTTAAGCGCGATAGCTACCCTGAGGCGTCCTAGCGCTGCGGACAAGCGCGTGCAAGAAAAAAGTTAGGAACTATACAGATTTGTTGAAGAGCTTTTAGAAGCTTACGGAAGAGGAGCAGATTGGGCTCTGCCCGCAGGTGGAGGGGGAGAGAGTTCCAGAGTTTAGCTGAGTTATAAGCAAAGGAGCGGCCACCACTTCTAGTTCTCTTGATCTTGGGCACTAGGGCAAGGAAGGAAGATGCTGATCTGAGCTGTCTATTCGGGTGGTAGTGAGTAATCAGCGATTGGCTAATGACAGGGCCCGTTTTCCAAAAGGCCCTATGGGCAATGCACAGGGCCTTGAATTCAATTATTTCCCTAACTGGGAGCCAGTGGAGGCTCCTTAGTCCGGGATTGATTAGGAGTCGGTGGGGGATCTGAAGGAGTGTTCGGGCTGCGCAGTTTTGGATGACCTGGAGTTTGCGCAAGGTGGATTGAGGGGCCCCTAGATAGAGGGCGTTCCCAAAGTCCAGGCATGAGAGAATGAGACCCTGGACCATAATCTGTTTTGCCTGGAATGGAAGCAAGGGAAGAATCTTCCGAAGCACTGCCAATGTCAGAAGAAGTGGCGGTAGGTGGGTGTTTTGATGTTTGCCTTTCTGCAATGCCTACCTATCCTGAGGAGCTTGTGGATGTAGGTCGCTGCCGGGGCCTTGCAAATATGGAAGCTGGTGGGGGTGGTGGTTGTATCTGTGCCACATCCCTCAGAGCAGGTTGAGGTGGGTTAACGTTGGTCTCCTCTGGGCGCACATACATGATGACTGGGTTGTCGTCATCCTCCTCTTATTCATCCATAACTCTTAGGCTTTTAGGAACCTTCCTTTTCCCTAGCCTCTCCTGACTTGTCTCAGACTGAGGCGGCATCCAAGTGGAGTCTTGATCATCAGAAGGGGGCTTGGAGAAGAAGATGATGGAGTGCCCTTCCTTCTTCTTGCTGGAGATCTGGAAGACAATGGATTTTCTGAAAGAGGGGATTCTTCTACTTCCTCAGTATGAAGCTCAATCTCCTGAACTGCTCCTACTTCGAGAGGAACTACAATTGCTGGCTGCGGCGGTTGTTGTCCACTTATTTGAGTTTCATGCAATGATTGGGTGCTACTTTGCAAAAGAGATAAGTCTATTTCGACGTCACTGCTCATCGGCGTTGTTGTGATTAGAGTGGCTACCTCTGCCCCAGACATGGGCTTGGGCCTATGTTCGGGTGGGTGCGCTACTGTTCACATCTTGCTCCCCGGAGGCTAGTGCAGCAGGCACAAGTTTGCCGAAAAAGGCTCTGGCGGGAATGCCAGTGGGGGAATTCAGCTTCTTCTCCTCCCCACAGTGCATTTTCTTGGGAGCACCTTTCTTTGGGGCCATCTTGAAGCAGTCAGTTGGCAGTGGCACTTAGCTTCACAAGCTGAAGAAATGTCCGTGTTGTGTGGTCATGCGTCACGTCGTGCACAGGCCTTCTGTCTGGCTCTACTGTGGGTGATGTTGTCTCTTGTGCACCTAAAAGCAAACAAACAAGAAGAACATCAGTGAAACGTGGCATTGTTGCAGTTGAATTAGTAGTATCATTTAGGGTGGTTACTTAAGTTATAAATAATTAATAATACAGTGTATCCAATATCCATTCGTAAAACCTCACCAACATAAACTTTCATGTACACTCAGGAAGGATAAGAAAGAGCAACAAAAACACACAGATGAAACTGTTTGTTGTATGTGCATCAAGTTGGGAATGGGATGTGGCATTCAGGGAGGTGCAGCTGACAATAGAAAACTGACAATGGAATAATCCTTAGAAAATGAATGCTGTCGTGCGGCTGTGCGGCACCAATAGCACACAGTGTTGATGCTGGATGTTAGGAAAATAGGAAAAATAAAATTAAAAAAAATTTAAAATTTAAAATTTAAAATAATTGTAAAATAAAGTTTACAAAAATTGTACATTTAAACAAAATGCAAAAGAAAAAGAATTTTGTTTAAAAAAATTGAAAAAACATTGAAAACATTGCAAACAAATTTGCAAAAACTAACAAGAAGAAATTTTTTAAAAACTGGAAGAAAATGTAAATTAAATAAAAAATGTTTGTGATAAAGTTATCAAAAAATATGTAATTAATTGCTGATGTACTAGGGGAAGGGGGCTCCTACTACCATGAGAATCGAAGTTGAAACCCATTGGGATTTGGGCGGCAAGGAGTGGTGCAGATGAAAAATAAAAAAGAGTATGTAATAATATATAAAACACTGTTCATACAGTACATTTAATATGAGCATTGAGCTACTAAGCCTCAAGCATAACACACAAAATGGCTACCGATCACATGGTCAAACAGCAAGCAAGGAGGCATGGCCAGAAACAAAGAACACATGCAGGCCTATGGCAAAAGCACTCTGGCTAGCTACACAAAAGGGCCACCTACCACATGGTCAAACACAAGCAAGGAGGCATGACCACAAACAAAGAACACATGCAGGCCTATAGAAAAAGCACACTAGCTGCGTATACAAAATGGTTGCCAGCCACATGGTCACAACAACAAGGACCAGCAAGGAGGCATGGGCACTAGCAAAGAACACATGCAGGCCTATGCAAAATCACTCTGGCTGGCTACACAAAATGGCCACCAACCACATGGTCAAACAGAAAGCAAGGAGGCATGGCCAGAAACAAATAACACACGCAGGCCTATGGCAAAAGCACAGTGGCTGCCTACACAAAATGGCCGCCAGCCACATGGTCACAACAACAAGCAAGAGGCATGTAAAACAAAGAACACATGAAGCCCTATGGGCACTGACCATACAAAATGGCACCTGTCCACATGGCATGGGGAACAAAGATAAATGGTGGCCTATGGCAAACACACTGGCCAGACAAAGGAGGCATGGTAACACAGAGAGCACAGCAATAATTCAGCAATGCTAACAACAAAAATTAACTGGGATAACATCTTTACAATAACACACAGCCTCCTCTCCATAGGCATCACCCCACCTTTACACTGTTTGGAGAAAATAAAATTGTGAAACACTACAAAACATTTTTATTTGAATCCAATGCCATCCATGGCCTAAGTGATGTTTCAATTCAACAGACACCACAGAAAAGTTATCAAAAAAATATTAAAATAAAAATATATAATTGCTGATGTACTAGGGGAAGGGGACTACTACTACCATGAGAATTGAATTTGAAACTCACTGGGATTTGGGAGGCAAGGAGTTGTGCAGATGAAAAATAAAAAAAAGTATGTAATAATATTTAAAAAACTGTTCATGCAGTACATTTAGTATGAGCATTGAGCTACTAGGCCTCAAGCATAACACACAAAATGGCCACCGACCACATGGTCAAACAGCAAGCAAGGAGGCATAGCCAGAAACAAAGAACACATGCAGGCCTATGGCAAAAGCACACTGGCTAGCTTACACAAAATAGCAATCAACCACATGGTCAAACAGCAAGCAAGGAGGCATGGCCACAGAGAACGCATGAAGGCCTATGAAAAGAGCACTCTGGTTGCCTACACAAAATGGCCACCAGCCACATGGTCATAACAACAACAACCAGCAAAGAGGCATGGCCAGAAACAAAGAACACATGCAGGCCGATGGCAAAAGCACACTTGCTGGCTACACAAAATGGATACCGACCACATGTCAAACAGCAAGCAAGGAGGCATGGCCAGAAACAAAGAACACATGCAGGCCTATGGCAAAAGCACACTGGCTGGCTACACAAAAGGGCCACCTACCACATTGTCAAACAGCAAGCAAGGAGGCATGGCCACAAACAAAGAACACATGCTGGCCTATGGCAAAAGCACAGTGACTACCTACACAAAATGGCTGCCAGCCACATGGTCACAACAATAACCACCAGCAAGGAGGCATGGCCAGAAACAAAGAACACATGCAGGCCTATAGCAAAAGCACACTGGCTAGCTTACACAAAAGGGCAATCGACCACATGGTCAAACAGGAAGTAAGGAGGCATGGCCACAAACAAAGAACGCATGCAGGCCTATGGCAAAAGCACACTGGCTGGCTACACAAAAGGGCCCCCTACCACATGGGCAAATAGCAAACAAGGAGGCATGGTCACAAACAAAGAACATATGCTGGCCTATGGCAAAAGCACAGTGGCTACCTACACAAAATGGCCACCAGCCACATGGTCACAACAATAACCACCAGCAAGGAGGCATGGCCAGAAACAAAGAACACATGCAGGCCTATGGCAAAAGCACAGTGACTGCCTACACAAAATGGCTGCCAGCCACATGGTCACAACAACATGCAAGAGGCATGGAAAACAAAGAACACCTGAAGGCCTATGGGCACTGACCATACAAAATGGCCCCTGTCCACATGGCATGGGGAACAAAGATAAATGGTGGCCTATGGCAAACACACTCACACACTGGCCAGAAAAATGGGGCATGGTAACACAGAGAACACAGCAATAATTCAGCAATGCCAACAACGAAAATTAACTGGTATAACATTTTTACAATAACACACATCCTCCATCTCCATAGGCATCACCCCACCTATACACTGTTTGCAGAAAAATAAATTGTGAAATACCAGAAAAAAATAACACATTTAATATTTTAATCCAATGCCATCCATTGCCTACATGATGTTTCAATTCAACAGACACCACAGAAACAGTTATTCCTTGCACCCATGACTAGTACTGGGCCTACTGGCTAAAAGGCCCATTGGCAGACTAGGCCACATAGTGAATTACATGAATTTTTCAAATTCATTTAAAAAAAACATGGAGAAAATGTACTAAACTGTGCAATTTTTTTCCTTTACAAAGAAGAAAGGTTAAATGCAAAAAATAACTAGGCCCCTACTGAAACAGCAGGCCACCCCCACCACAATAAATTTAAAAAATCGAATAAAAATACAAATAAATCCTGGTGCATGCCCTCCATCAAGCAAACAAAACCCTTACACAACAGTTTTTTAACTTACTTGTGAAATCTCAAATGCAAAGTCCTTAAATCCAATGGTATATATACACGAGACACAGACAGTGATCCTTCCTGCTCCAAATCCAAATGAAAATTGACCAGGAGATGGACAAAGCACTGGGAGAAGCCTGCTGGACAGGAACCGGAACAGAAAGTTTTAGGCTCTGGGGCACTTCCTTCCTTTTGTAAAAAAGGACTCCTCACACAAAAACCAACGCGAACGGTCCATTTGAGAAGGTTTTTAACTGCAAATTGTCATTTCGAGGAGATTGAGCTGCTTCTCGAGGAGAGAATCTCCCCCAGGTTGCAGCCACGGCTGATCACGCTTACTTGCACTCTCGTATGTCACAAAGAAGCGCTGAAAGTCGCTGTTGCGGCCTAAAGCCGTGCTAGCAGCAGAAAAATCCTGCGGGAGCTCACGGGCAGCTAGAAAATCTTGTGGCACTTGCGAGCGGCTCGAAAATGTCATGGGCACTTGCGAGCACCTGGCAAGTCATCCCAAGCACGCAAAACATTTTGAGCGTGCCAATACAAAAAAACTCCGTTTCGGAGTGTGGAGTTTATCGGTAACTCCGGATTCTCCCCGGAACGCAGAGTTGCCGAATTCTCCAAACTCCGTGAGGGGATCCAAGTTTTACATCCATGCAGATGTAGAGGTGGTCAAAATGCATCTCAAATAATTTTTCATGGAAGTGGCAGAAAAGGCTTTGATTAAACTACAGTGGTGCAAGTATGACCATGGAGAATAAAACAATCGCCTCCTGGCTGCACAATTGAGTCAATGTTAATCCCAACTCACTAGCCTGGTAATTTGGGAGGCAAATGGCACACTACTGACACACCAGCTCAATATCGCAGAGAGATTTGCCTCATACTACTCCCTACTCTATACGTCGAAGGCACAGGCCAGGCCCAATCAAATCGATGAGTTCCTAGCCCCCTTGCACCTCCCCTTCCTTACGAAGGATGGCTGGAAGTACGTGGAAGGAGACTTTACAGAGGAAGAAGTGGTGGAGGTCCTCTCATCCTTACCTACATGTAAATCACTGGGGAGTACAGATACCTCTGAGAGCTCTAGAAGACCGTAAACCATTATTAGTCCATTTGCTAACATGGGCTTACTAAGAGGCAGTGACGACGGGTTTGTTGGGAGTAATATCCAACAGGGCCACTATCACCATCTTCCCCAAAGAGAGCAAGAACCCATTGGAGTGTGGTTACCATCCCATGCCGCTACTCAATGTAGACCTTAAGATCATGACCATAATATTAGGGACTTGATTGGGTAAGTCATCCCACAATGTATCCACAAGGCACAGGTAGGGTTTGTACCGGGTCACAGCTCTCACAACCATCTTTGGACCTTGGCTCATATACTTTGGCATTCCAAAGATGACCCAGAGGAGAGACTTGATTTCTCTCTGGATGTCAAAAAGGCATTTGACTGCCTCAAGTGGCCATACGTCTTTCGTGTGATGTCAAAAATTAGGCTGGGCTATGATATTGTAAGCAAAGTCCACCTGTTCTGCCATTCCCATTTAGCAGTAGTCAACTGTGGTAGGTTCTCCAGGCATCCTGCACCAGCAGGGTTGCCCCCTCTCTTCAATCCTTTTCTTGATTGCGTTGGAATCTTTGCCCATGGCAATACATCTCTCTCCCTTGGTGGGAGGCAACAGCAGAGGCCGAGTTGAGGTGAAATCATTACTGTATGCAGATGACATCCTACTTTGTTTATCCCACCCTGAGTCCTCAATAGAGGCAGTAATGTTTATTATCAAGAATTTCTCCCATCTGTCTGGTTACAGGATCAGCTGGATGAAATGTGAAGTGCTCCCCCTAACCAGAGTAACCCTCAATTCCTGTACACAGAACTATGACATGACAAGGGTTCCTAAGGGCTAACATTATTTGGGCATCTGTGTTAAAAGCGGGCTTGAATGCATGGTGGACAACATTCCTCTTCCTGTTGAAGAGTGCACCAAATAAGATTTTCTCAAATGTATATGTCTCAACTTATCACTCTGAGGGAAAGTGCAGACAGTCAAAATCGCTGCCAAGGTTTACCTATATTTTCAGCATGTAGCCAGTGCAGATCCCTCGAGCAATTCTACTGGGTATAGAAGTGGATATACGATCCTACATCTGGAGTGGTCGCCGATCTAGATTATGAGCATCCAGACAGTGGGCAGACACTAAGGGCGGAGGCCTTAGATTGCCACATAGGACATCATACAGCTTAGCTTTTTACCTATTGCAATTATCAGCCTAGCTGTGTGATTCAATAGAAACTCCGATATGAGTTTGCATTGGATGCCATCACCTGGGAGATCCACATGTCTACATTTTGAATACACATCGAGCCATAAGTGTGAATCCAATCCTTGGTGCAACCGACTTGGCATGAAGGTCTGCACACAATCTATGGGGCATAGCCTCCATTCCTGCATGATACAGCACCCCTGTGGTGTAATGCAATGCTGCGAATAGCTAACATACCTTCTACTGGGATGCTTGGAATGGAAAGGGACCAAAGCAAACAGACCGGATGCTCATTGACGGTACTCTCAAGCCGCTCCAGGCACTCAGGGAGGAGTCACTCCTCCCCTCCCTTGAGGAGGATGGCTGGAAGTACCTGGATTCAGAGCCTTCGAAATATCGTCAGTTAGCTCACAGCCTATGCACAGCGCTCTATGCCCAACCAATGGAGCTCCAGATGTTGCCCTTCCTGCAATATCTGTGGATCTGGAGCCAGTTCGGAGGAGTAGTTTCAGACCTCTATTGAGTTCTCATCAGAGCCCTACACTCCGGATTCACTCTTAGTCAATCTAGATTAATTTGGCCAACCAAGCGGAACAAGGTTGAATATTGAAGGGCATTGCTCCGTGACCACGATAATGTCCTCAGTGAATCAAAATTGACATTTCTGTGTTTCAAGATCCTTCATGAGTGACATTGAACTCTGTGGAGTTTGCGCCAAGTACAACTTTTGTCCCATGATCTCAGCTGGAGGTGTAACAGTGATAATTGTGATCTCTACTATATTCTATGGTCCTACCCGGAGCTACAACAGTGCTGAGCATCAGTATGACTACACCTGCAATGCAGTTGTCACTTCTTGGTCCACTCCAATGGTCCAATCAGGGATTCTTCATTAAACATCTGACCTTGCCTCCCACACTCATCGCTGGCTGGCCATGTCATTGGCAGTGACCAAATCTGTATATTACATCACTGAGGCAGCCTACCTGCACCTCGAACATGAACAGATTTCCTATAAACTATACACTAAGGCGGAGGTGTTTGAGAGAGTATGTGGACACTTTCTAACAATAGGGGTGAATGGCCCACTAAATTGTACTCCTTCTCGTGATCCTCCTGAATTCACCACTTTGGGAATGCCACCTTCCACCGTGGTCCACTGGCTACCATCGGTCCATAGTATGCCACAGGCCCTTCTTTCATTCAACATGCCCCACCACATAACACAAGATAAGCTATCTGTAGCCCGCATGAGAGGAGGGCCCTCGCTTTCTACTCTTCTGTGGTTAGTAAGTAAGCATGTAATTTTATTTGCATGATTCATTAAAACCTTTGCAAAGATATATACAGTTAAAAAAGAGCAATCGTCTGTGCAAAAAGACAAAAGTTTCCTGATCGAGAATTCCATTCTGCCTTATATCCAAATTAAAAAACAATCAAATTTATACATTGAGAACAAACATGCATGGTTAAAAATTAGGAGTACAATTCGGCTATCAGTAAAATCAATATAAAAACAGCTGGTGAATAGAAAAATTAAATAAATCTCAGTAGGCCCGTAAACATATCCCTGTCCAGTGGGGCCGAAAAATGAAGGTTCAGAAGCATTTTGCATAAAGAAGAAGAAATGGAAAGGAAATAAATAAAATACATTCTCCCCATAAATATTGCAATTCTAACCTGACCTCAGTTCTCAATGAGTTCATGTAGAGGACTTCATACCCCCTGGAGTAGGCTGGAGCCGCTGAACAGAGATCTTTTCCCTGTCCCCCTCGAGATATGCTTCTGTGGGCTAGTCTCCTTGCGATAATGTTCAGATGGTCCACAGACAGCAATTTTAGATGTGAAGTTTCATGACAGGGCGTGTTAGTGAAGCTGTTTCCCCAGCCCCGTCTGGTTGTCCTAAGGGAGTAGTCTTGTTGTTTAGTCTCTTTTCGACTGTCATCAAGTATCTTGCAAGCGACAGTTTAGGTGCAGATCCTCTTCGGTGACAAATGCCACGACCTCCCGCCTGCAGGTGTGAATACCTTTGGAATTAAAAGGTGGGCATAAGAGTGCCCTGCGCTCACCCATGAGGTCTTCGCTAATGCATAGTAAGTGAACTATCTCTTCTCTCTCATCCCCGCACAGTCGACAGCAAGGCTTTGCTGTGGTGCATTTCCAGGGTGGAAGATGGAGCACGCAGGGAAGAATACCGAGTCGTTAACACAGATATTTCTCCTTTATGACTTTGGTAAACCCTGTACTTAGATAGGGCTGAGGTGCTGCCTTGGAGTAGCTGTGAAGGACGAATCAGCCATGAGCTCTGCCTGTCAGTGTTGTTTTGTCCTCTAACAGGGAGACTCCTTTGATGTTGGCCTGGGTGGAGCTCGCGGAGTTTCACTCTGTGGAATTTCGCGGAGTTACCAAAAGCTCCGTCAAATTCAGTGGAGATCCGCGAGCGGCAGAGTATTGCGATGAGAATATAAAGACAGCACAATGTGTGAAAAATGTTAAGAGTTAAGGAAAAGAACACAATCTATGAAACGTTCCATGGAAGTGCCACAGTGGTGAAATTACTGAGAAAGTTCATCAGACGAGGTCGAAAGAAGGTCGAGTGAAATGATCAGACAGCAAATTGCCTATGAAGATAAGTGGTGAAGAATTTCTATACGAACTGACAGGAAACACGAAGAGACAATGGAGAGAGGATGCAATGTGTATTAAGACCTGTTGCTTGTGTGAACTACTCTGGCTGGGGAATGTTTTTCAAACACAGGCGTGTACGGATTGTTGGTTTTAAAGCTACAATTCTCACTGTGGAAAATGGCTTTTTAAAACCACAGAGGGAGAAAGGCATGTGACTCTCCAGGTCCATCACATGCATTGGTCAAAGTATGAAAAAGAAAGCGGGCAAAAAACATTTCAAAACGTGTGGCAAATGTAAACATACACACATGTATACGGTAGCAAACTACAGTGTAGGGTAATCAAGAAAAGGAACTGTTGCCTTAGTATAGGAAGATGGTGCACTTTTATCGACATCCAATTGTACATAGTCATTGTGCACAAGAGTCTAGTATAAAAAATGTATTGCAAACGAGTTCTATGCAGTGTGAATACTTCCCATTAACGCACCGGGGCATCCGTGGCAGCTGATAGGGGGATGTTTAGCCCAGAAGAAACGATAATGCGTTATTTCATTGTCTAACTCCAACATAAAGGCAGCTGCAAGCTGCCATAAAAGGGGATGTACAGCTTTCTGTGCCACTGCACACCCCTGCCTCCCTGAGTACGACTTGACGGTGTAGGCAGGCACCGCATGGACTCACTTTAAAGTATCAACAATTTAGGTCCTAATTGTTAAGAGTCCACAGTAGTGCATCAGTGCCCATGTGTGTAGCTAGGCCCAAGAGTGGTTTTCAGGGGGTGGCGAAGTCCAAAAACAGCTCTGCCGCCACTGTGCTATTGCCCTGGAAATGCAGTGAGTGAAGAGTTGTAGCATAAAACTCGGGCAGTGCCACGTTATTTTAGGGTGAACGGAGCCTGGCATCATGTACTGTGGCCCACAGCACGAGTAGCGCACTAATGTCAGAGTTACTGCTACGGGATGAGGATGGGTGTGCCTGCACATCATACAGCATCAGTGTACGTTCACCCAAGATAATGAAATGAACTGTGCACTGTCCAGTAACACTGCCTTGTACAACAGGATAATGTGCACGTGAATTATTACTGAACAATAGAGATCCCGCCCCTAGTATGGTTCAGGCTCTGTCAGCAGTCTCAGGTGAGAGGCCAAAAACTGTGCGCATCCATGTCTGCACCGTCCTCTCTGAGTGATGTGGGCTCTCTTGGAGTTTATGGGTCACAATCCTAGTCAGGGTAAGTCAGCTACGCACCGTAAATTAACCTGTGCTCATCCGCTGACAGCTTTGCGCAGAGGAGTCAGGCTTAACTTAAGAGGCAATATGCAAAGTATTTGTGCAACACTTAAAACAGTAAAACAGTGAAAACACCACATCAGGTTAGTAAAATAGAGCTCAATTTAATGAACAAAACAAGACCAAAACGACTAAATTCCAATGAGTAGAACCGGAGTTATGGATTTTTTAAGAATATCTTGAATAGTGCTTAGAAACATAAAGTGCCAATCGGGGTTATCTGGTCATGCTTGACCTGGTCAAATATGAAAGTTCATGCAGACCTCAATGTAGCATGGGTCAGATACTGGGACAATCCTTGTCCCACTGAACAAGTACCTTTGGATGGAGGATGCGTCGGCGTAGAAGACCAAATGCGAGGAGCAGAGGAGGCACTGCATTGGTGTTGATCCCTTCGGATGCAGGTGATGCGTCGCTTCCAATCCGTGCAGTCAGAGATGCATCATAGGCAAAACCTTGGTGATTAAGGCGATGCTTTGCCATCGAGCCACGCAGCCGGCGATGCGATGTCTTTGTCCTCAGCGACAGAGGCGATGGGAGTGCCGGAAAACCCAATTCCAAGGGGCCAGGATTGGATTGGCACCACTTGGCAGGGCAGGACTCACAGTTGGCAGAGTACAGAAGCTGTAGCAGAGTTGCTGGAAGTCTTTGATGTCCCTGAGACCTACATAGCAGGAGGCAAGCCATCAAGCCCTTGCAGTCACTTTGTTTCTGGGGATGTAGAGATGCAGATCCAGTCCTTCTCACTCCCAGGCAAGGACAGCAGCAGGGCAGGCACAGCAAAGCAGTAGTCCAGCTGAGTGACAGTCCTTTCAGCAGCACAGCAGTCCTTTTTCCTGGCAGAATGTCCACAGAAGTGTACTGAGTTGGTGGTGTCAGAGGTCCAGTACTTATACCCAGTTGTGCCTTTGAAGTAAAGGAGACTTCAAAGAGAGGTCTTTGAAGTGCACAAGGTCCCTGGGTATGCAGCTCTTTGTGTGAGGACAAGCATAGTTTATTCAGGTGCAAATGTCAGCTCCCCCCTCTCATCCTGCCCATGATGACCCATCAGGGTGTTAATGGCCCATCAGGATGTAGATGACCCATCAGGCACATTTAAGCTTCCTTTGTGTTTGGCTTTTCTAGAGGGAATACACAAAGCCCAGCTGTCACCCACCCCAGACATGTATTCAGAGACGGTCAGAGGCACAAAATGGTTAAAGTAAGAAGATGCGAACTTTCTAAAAGTGGCATTTTCAGACTTGCATCTTAAAATCCAACTTTACCATAAGTTGTGATTTTAAATTGTGAGTCCAGAGACATCAAACTCGAAACATCTATCTTTTCCCAATTGGGAATTACACTTATAAAGTGTAATCAGGCAATCCCAATGTTAATGTATGGGAGAGATAGGCCTTTCAGTAGTGGAAAAAAAGCAAATTTAAGAGTTTTTCACTACCTGGACATGTAAATTTTAAAAAGTACATGTCTAACTTTTTAAATACACTGCACCCTGCCTTGGGGCTGTCTAGGGCCTACCTTAGGGATGACATATCAAAGGAAGATTTAGTCCTGGCAAGAGGGTTAACTTGCCAGGTCGGCATGGCAGTTTAAAACTGCACACACAGGCTCTTCAATGGCAGGCTTGAGACATGTTTTTAGGGCTATTGAAGTGGGTGGCACAATTAGGGCTGCAGCCTCACTAGAAGCATTTAATTTACAGGCGCTGGGCACATGTAGTGCACTTTACTAGGGGCTTATAAGTAAATCAAAAAATGCCAATTGTGGATAAGCCAATGTTCTCATGTTTAAAGCAGAGAACACATGCACTTTAGCACAGGTTAGAAGTGGTAACGTGCCCAGAGTCCTAAAGCCCACAAAAACGAATTCAGCAAAAAGGAAAGGAGGAAGGCAAGAGTTTGGGGGTGACACTACAGAAGGGCCAGGTCCAACAGAATTACTTTAAGCTTTGCTTGAAGTCAGTGGTTGAATGGATGAATGTAAGCTGTTTAAGGCTTAATTTTAAAAAAAACTGAAATTCTCTTCTTTGGCACTAAGACCTCTCCTAATTCCAGCAACTGGTGGCCGACACAATTGGGTGCTCCCCCTCTTCCGGCACCTATGGTGAGAAACTTAGTGTGAAATTTGATTCCAATCTTTCATTTGAGTCCCAAATTAAGGCTAATTCTGCCAACTGTTTTGGCACACTTTGGTCACTAAAAGGAATGCTCCATCTTATTCCGGAAGACTTTTGCAAGACGATTGTCCATGCCTTCATTACGACCAAATTGGACTATGCCAGTAGCATGTATTTGAGTCTGCTTGTGTACCTAATTCAACACTTGCAAACAATTATGAACTCCACTGCATGCTTAATCTTGAAAACACCTCCACAAGTTCCGGTGTCATGCCATCTATGCCATCTTTACTGGCTCTCAATTATCAAGAGGATCCAATTTAAGGCTCTCATTTTTGCCTTTAGGGCCTTTATGCTAAAAGGTCCCCTCTATCTCAGGAGGAGATTTAAGCTCTATTGCCAAGTCAGATCCCTAAGGTCAAATAATCTCATACTTTTTCAACTGCCTCACATTCGTAAGGCCAAGAAAGGAGGTAGATCTTTTGTCTTTGTCACTTCCAAGCTTTGGAAAGCTCTTCCTCTCAGTTTGCGGTGCAGCGCCTCTGAATTTGTTTTCAGAAAGTATCTTAAATTTGTTTTTTGACTCCTGTCTGGAGGATTTCTAAGCCTCTGGTTATCAGTTCTTCTCTTTTCTGACATCTACCACTAGCGCCTGGATGCCTCTTCGGAGGCAGCTGTGCACTTTACAAGTGGCTTGTATTGTATAGCATCCGTGTTGGGGGAAGGATACAGGAACAGAGCAGCAGGATTGCGGAGGATGTTGCTCTGAGGAGAGGATGGCACAGAAGGAACACAAAATTACTGCATTCAACTTCCTGTATGTAATTTCCTGTTTGTCTCTTCTTGTGTATTCTCATTGGTTCCCGCTCGATCACGGAACCTCTGCCCAAAGTGCAGAACCTACGCCTGAGTGCGGAAAATCTGCCCCGAGTGTGGAGCAGGATCTCTGTTCACGGGACAGAGACTCTAGGATTGTGCCAGAAATCAATGACAACACACAGGAAGTGACATACAGGAAATTACATACAGGATGTGTACGTTCACCATTTATATCTCAAACAGTGTCATTTACTCCTTGTTAATTACTTATCATGCTTCCTGGAAGTATTCATGAGACAGTTACATATAGCAATGCATGCACATTATATTTATTATTATGTGTGATGCTTTCAGGATCACACACACAAATTCAATCAAGGTTCTACTTTTTAGATGGGCACATGAAGAAGGCCCTTTCTGAGCAGAGACAATCTAGGTCATTACACAGGTACACTTGCACATGGTGTATGCATGACAGACTTTTATTAGCTAAACTGCCAAGAGGGTTGTACGACGTACGATGCAGGGAAATATATTGCATGCCTTTACCACGCATTTTTCACCACACGTTTTTACCAGGCATATGCTTTTACAACGCATGTCATTACCCTGCATTGTTTTTATATATAAAAACAATGTATTTGTGGGGGGAGACCCCCCTCACCCCTCTGCGAACCTTAAACTCGCACTTTCCCTGGGGCGGGATCTTAGTGCTCCTAGAGTACATCACTTCCGGTGAGCGCCGGATGTACTCTGGGGTGGGAATAGCCGGTCAGCGCTCTAGATGCTCACTACCGGGGGCTTCTTAAGCATGGGCGCCGGGCAGCTGCGCAGCAGACACGTGCTGCGGGCGCACTGCCGGTGCGCCGAAGGCTAGCCCATCTGCGCCCGTCCGCGCACCGGCTGCACACAGTGCCAGCCATGCTGCCGGTTTCAATCCACAAGTTATGGGGATTGCACGCCAGATGTATACAAGGGAACAACTCATACTGATAAGGGAAGGTAGGGGTGATGCCCCCCTCCACACCTCTTCCCAGCAGGTGAGAGCACCACCAGAGAAAAGTAAGCTGGATAGTCTCAACTGTGGTCTGATTAACTCTAGATCCCTTGTAAAGCACCACCAGGAGATATATATTTTGATTGAATCCCTCAACCTAGACGCACTATTTCTGACAGAAACCTGGACACGCCCTGACTCTGAGGTCGAATTAGGAATGGTGTGTCCACCAGGCTATAAGGTGCTTCACAAACCACGGTTAAATGGGAGAGGAGGGAGAGTTGGTCTGATCTTTAAAGACAGATGGAATTTTGTGCAACTCTCCATCGACGAAACCGAGGGCATTGAGCTCATGGGGTTCTCCCTGATGGGTCCCAAAGGACACCTGCTCTCAGGCATGGTACGCTATTGTCCCCCCGGGGCAGTCAGCCCTCAATTCCAGAATTTTATTAATACTCTCCATAATATGGCCCTCACTCATTCCCATATGGTTATTGTGGGAGATTTTAATCTCTGGGTCAATGGGAATACAGGGTCAGCACATAATGACTTCCTTCAATCATGTGAGAATTTGAACTTGCAACAATTGGTAAGGGACCCTACTCACCAGGGTGGTCACATCTTAGATCTAATTTTCGCTGAGGAAAACACGGCCAAAGTGGAGGCAATCTTGCCTCTTTGCTGGACTGACCATTTCCTTGTTACTTTTGCGGTGGCTGTCCCCAATAAAAGCTCAGACTCCGCACCCACGCCTAATTACCGCCGAGGCAGGGAATGGAACAAACTGCCCGACATAGCTAAACAAGTGCCTGTGTTCACTGATATTAATGTGTTTGACACAAACAAACCTGTGGAAACAAACTACTCGGAATTCCGCAAACAGATCACTATGGCCCTCGATCTGATTATTCCGGTAAAAAATCTGAAGAATAAGCGCAAGTTTTCTGCCCCTTGGTTTAATCAGAATCTAAAAAACCTTAGAAAGGGCTGTAAACTGGCAGAAAGAAAATGGAGGAAGCGCTATGATGAAGTTGATAAGGCAGCTCTGAAGGTTACACTGAGCAACTATAAAAGTGAAATTACTAAAGCAAAAGCTGAGTTTTTTGCCAACTCAATTCTAGAGGCACCCAACAAAACCCGCAGGGTCTTTAAGATAGTCAATGAATTGTCCAATCCTGACTGCTTAAAAAACAAGACTATTGCAACTCAAGAACTAATAATTATTGTTCTCACAGGGAATCAGGAACATCTGCGCGACACTGTATCTGAGGTGTGGACACACCCACTAGCCTATCAAATTGAGGAAGGGGCTTGCGAGAACAACTTAGTAACTCTAGACCAGTTCAAAACACCTACGGAAGAAGAGTTTCGCAAGCTTGCTATGAGCACCAATTCTGGGTCCCCTATGGACCCCCTCCCTCACAAGGTTTGGAAGGAGTATGGTATGGAGCTATTACCACAGCTCCACCAGATCTGCAGCCAATGCCTGAGCAGTGGGATAGTCCCTTCCTGCTGGAAGCAGGCTATGGTGACACCCCTGCTGAAAAAAGCCACCGTTGACCCTCAGTGTCCAAATAACTACCGACCTATTTCACTTCTTCCCTACCCTGTAAAAATTTTAGAACGTCTGGTCAGCAGAACCCTTTCACAATTCTTGGAAACCAACCTGGGACTTGAAGACATGCAATTTGGTTTTCGACCGGGTCACGGGACGAGACAGCACTAGTAATGATCTTAGACGAACTTAGAATGCGGGCAGACAGAGGTCAGTCGGCCATTCTGATCTTACTGGACATGTCTGCTGCATTCGACATGGTCAACCACAAAATATTATTGAGGCGGCTCGCTGAATTAGGGCTGGAGGGCCTGGCTCTGAAATGGCTTCAGTCCTATCTGGAGAACAGGCAACAAGCTGTGGCCCTCCCCCCTTTTTATCTAATTTCAGAACTGTTCAGCATGGTGTCCCCCAAGGTTCGTCAATCAGTCCGATCCTTTTTAATATTTATTTGAGACCACTGATCCCCATCATTAAATCCTATAATATCAAGCTGGGGAATTATGCAGACGACACGCATCTCATCCTGTCTCTTGAAGGAAAAGAGTCTACGTCACTCAGCAACTTTCATGAATGCATGCAGAAGACTGCTAGATGGCTCACGGACAATTCCCTGCAGTTCAACGGGGGGAAAACGGAAATCCTATACTGTACGGCTAAGAAAATCCCCCACCCTCTTCTGGCCAACTTCTGGCCTATTCAGGCAGATACGCCTCCTACACCAGCTGTAGCAGTGCGTAATCTGGGGGTAGTCTTTGACAACAAGTTGAGTCTGGAAAAAAATGTGAACAAAACAGTTGTAACCTGCTTCTCCCTCATTAAAGCATTGCGGAAAATTCTCCCTATGTTACCCTTGTCAGCCAGGGCTCTAGTGATAAGAAGTGTTATATTGAGCCGTTTGGACTACTGCAATGCCCTGCTACTCGGTGAGCCTAATTTCCTCATTATGAAACTGCAAAGAATACAGACATTAGCCGCAAAGTTAGCCTTAAAGAGGCCACGTAGTGCCTCTGCGGCCCTTAATGAACTCCACTGGCTCCCTCTAGCTCAGAGAATTCAGTTCAAATCATTATGCATTGTTTTCAAGGCCCTTCATGGACTTGGACCATTGCCACTGCAGAAAACATTTGTCTGGCATTCTCCCTTAAGAAATCTTCGATCTTCCACAGCTTATCTGGTCTGTACTGCCAGAATCAGAACCTCTAGGTTTGGAGGGAGAGCGTTTAGCTGTGCGGCCGCCCATCTGTGGAACAAACTTCCGCCCAACATCAGGCAATTAGAAGAGTTCCTTCAGTTTAGGAAGAAGCTTAAAACCTATCTCTTCCCTAGGATGTAGCGCAGGATAATCAACCGGTGGGTAAATATGTGCATGTAGGGGAACCCCTGTTATTCTCAGCGCCAGGATACCCGTGGGGTGATAGTGCGCTTTAGAAATCCTTGTTAGATTACATTACATTACATTAAATGTGTGGTAAAGGCATGCGTTGTAAAGGCATACACGTGGTAAAAATATGTATACTAAAAAATGCGTGGTAAAGACACAACAAGGTAAAAACCTCGTTATCAAGGGTGTTTCCCGCCAAGAGTAGCAGCACACACAGATACCATATATATTTCCCTACCCGTACATAAATGTGTTTAATATTTTGATTCTTAAACACAACTCCATACAGATACTTACCATAATGCATTTAGTTCTGTCTGAGTACATCACATATGCAACTTGGAGATTTAATGAGTGTGTAGTGTGTCACTATAGCATCATGATACTCATCATGACATAACACTTGTAAACAGTAGGTCATGCCAGCTACATTTTTAAACATTCCTAGCCTCACTAAGTCTGCACCACGGACTACTGTGTCTCCAATGGTGACATTAAGTTAAAAATGTAATTATCAGTATGTAGTTTGTTACATTTTGATTATTAATTGTTCCTAAAATGTACAGAGGGTGGACCGTTAGTTGCCATCACTGACTGTCACCCCTATGTAACATATGTTAGTAAGGCCCTTTATAAAAGGTACAGTGCGCCACACAGCATGGCACTTATAAACCATGGGTAATTCAAAAGATGACACCGCTTATCTATATTTGTAATCTCATCTGTTTCACATATATCTTTAGGTTTCCTTCTTGTACACAATGCCAATCCTCACTCACTCTATGCATAGACATGACTCATTGTGACACTTGGTGCAGACAGATTTTCAGATGTCCTCTGTTCGGAGACATCTCACACATGCAGTGACATTTAGTACCCTAGGGCAATGGAGTCCATCTGAGGCATAAGCAAGAAACGTGTTGCATGGCCTATCTTCTGACTCTTGAGAACAGCTGGTCTTTGCATACATTATGTACAACTTACAGAGTAGTCTCAGGATGGAATTTATGGACTTTGCTTAATGCCCACCAATCATCAAGGACAACAGACTGTAAAAGCACATAAAGGCCGTAACACAACTGGTGGCTCAAGAGAAAAAAGTGTCAACCAGCTGGTTACGCACCTGCATACCCTGCCCTCTGTTTTGGGACAACACTCTGGCTTCCTGAATTCAGACCTTGGTGAGAGTTCAGCCTTGACGTACTGCAATGTTGTGTAAGATGCAACAGGCTACTATTATCTTGCTGACAATTTCAGGGGAGTATATAAATACCCCCTCCCTGAAGGGTTAAGACATCTGAAGCATGACTTAGGAGATCAAAAGTGCAGTCTAAGATGTCTTGTGTACGAATGTGCGCTCTACTCTACCTACGCTGAGGTACAGTGATTGCATATCTGTATGGTTTGAAAATATGAGGGGAGAGTGCATATGCAGCATCAAAAGATGAGGAAAATGAGGAATTATTTGTACATGTCCCTCTTGCATCTGTACAGTTCAGAATGCATGGAATGGTACATGCAGTGTCTGTTGGGGTCATGTATGTGTCATGAGAATTAGCCATTTGCAATTGTTGCGAATATTCAAACAACATTCACACATATCGGACTTGTATAGTGCTTGAGTACTTACCCAGAAGCCACATGTTATGTACTACCTGGAAACACTGCGTACACATCAGTAAAGCATCCACTGGCATCACACACACCCTGTGCATTGATGGAGTGCCAGTGGTGTCTGTTGCGGATGATGTGTGCATTGTGACGAGGTGGCTGAAGTGCCACAAGAGCAATCAATTGCACCTAGCACACATGGGAAGTGGAAAAAGAGGTAGAGATCCCCAGTAATCCTTTGCCTTCCTGCCAGTGTATGTGGCATAGATATGTAGAGATGCAATCTCCTATTTATGCAGCTCAGTACCGGATGCAAGGATTAGGACTGGCTTGCCTGAGAAATGGCCACAATATAACTGGACACACTCTGGAAAGACCCAATAGCAAAGTAATGTAGAGCTGCTAGGATCTTGACATAGGCTGGGATGGCGTGGGAGCTGCATGTCTCAGAGGCAAGATCGTGCTCCCACTCACAAACCATCTCCAAGATGGCATCAGGTGGAAAATGGAATCTGGAGGTAACATCTTTGCTGGACATCCCAAAGAGGTTGATCCTTTCTCTGAAGATCCTCTCAGCTCTCCTCCTCAAATCATTCTGTCTCTTAACAAATGGGCCAACCAACAAACACATTCAGCGACATTTTGTAAGGTCTGAAAGGGTTTGTTTGTAGGAGCTCTGCTTTTGTGCATGCAGTCAGGCTGCGATTGGCTGTTGGGATAACTACTTTCAGCTGCAGCTAGGTAGGGGGTGATAAGCACTGATACAGATGTGCAAAGTGGGCTTTTGAGAAACTTAGAAATCCGAGGTTTAATTAGAGGTTTTGACTTGTGTACAACATTCACATTTGAACTGATTGTGACATTACATGACAGATAAGTAATTAGTAAATGTGCAACTGAAGAAAAGATGGTGTAACAAACAAACTTCTGATGTTCTGGTTGCCACTTGAAGGGACATATAAATATGTTTATGGTATTGTATCTTACTTGATATATCTACAGTGTTGTAGGGGTGTGTGTTGGCTATCACAATTACCCCTCCAATATACTTCTGTTACAGCTAGCTCATCCTACTCCCATCACATTTGTTTTTTCACCTTCAAGTAACGAGTGTCCCTCACTCATTGTGTAATAAAATGTTTAATAGTATGTTCCCTTACACTACTGTTACCTACATGCACATGTCCTACACATACACATATGTAACAGCCAGTGCCTACATATAGCTGTTTTCATTTTTTGGTGAGGCATTTTTTACTATGTTGATTGTACAACTTGATGTTGTATATGTCATGATGTGTGAATCCAGGCATATGTGTTGTGTCATACACCAATGCTTGCCCTGTTATTTCACTGTGCTGTGGTCCAGTCTGAGTTTAAAGGTTGTGCCCGAGTGCAGAACTCCCACCCTGAGTGCGGCACAGGCATAAAGATACTACTTGTACGTCCCTTTGTGAATACCAAAAAGTAGTAAAGTTTGACCGTTGGTCTAGGTTAGACTTTTGGTCTAAGTTTACTTCTCTGAATTGGGCCCATAATTCCTGCGTTGCTCACTGTAGTCTTCCAGTGCCAGGATGACCCTTGTTAGCGTAGCAGTTTGCGCTATATTAGATTAATTAATTCATTCTTTCATATGACTACTCTAGCTAAGAGGGCTCAGTACCAAATGAATCTTATGAGAAAAAAATCCTTGCTTGCCTGAAGATTTCAAGCTAGTAATTTAATCCTGGTGCTCTCTGCTCATGTGGACAAACAGTGCTTAATTAGACAATGTATGGATAAATCACCTATGAGCTGTGAAGGAAATTGCGATTTTATGTCATTTTATAAATATCCCTGCAGACTGTGCTAACCTGGGGCCTACACCAGCCTTCCAGATAAAAATAGTAGTTGCACTTAAAATATTATATGGCACTTGGGCCCAGATTTACCTATCCCTTGCTTTGGCATTTCGTCAAGCAAGGTGACTCAAGGCAACGCAAGGGTTTAAGTGATATTTACTAAGCCACACAAAGCCACCTTGTGTGGCTCTGTGAGGCTTAATAAATCCAGAGTAACGCAAGGCAGCGGATTTGGGAAGGTGTTCATAAGTGGAGTGTGGGTGTTCCCACGCATACACTCGTGGATTTTGGCACAACCCCAGATTTACTGAGGGTAGTAGACCTAGATTTGCGTCAAAATGCTATGCCATCCCAACAAAGGCATAACAGAGGCATAACAAAGAGAAATATGTTTATTTCTCATCATTACTTCCTCATTCTACAAGTGATGTATTCTGCAGCATACGTAGAAAGAGGAAATGCCTCTGAGGATTGTTTTTGTGCAGGATGGTGTCCCTCCCTGCACAAAAACAATCCTGCCTGAAATGTAGGCACCCTTGCTCCATGGTGCAAGGGTGCCTGCATTGGTGCTATACAACACTCATTGCACCAGCGCAGAGAGAGAGCAGAAATGCACCATATCTTAGTAAATATGGTGTCTTCATGCTCTTTTAATTTGACTCGGCACAGCAAGTTGTCTTGCCTCAAATTTCAGTAACTTTGGGCCTTGGAATCAGTGCAAGACTTTGAGTGGTCCCAATACAACACCTTTGTTTGAGCATCTCTTGGTTAAAAGTCACTCTGCTTCACCTGCCTGTCAAGATTTGAAGATGAGCTGAAACAGAAGAACAGTTCTGAAGTGGGATATGGGCATGGGAACAAATTGCATATGCAAGATGACGTGCTAGCCCAAGGGAAACCTGAAGGAAGTAAAGAAAAAAGTGTCCTGTAGCCGCCTGCTGCACTATTGATAGCTACAGCCCTGGGTAGGGGCACAGCTTGTGGTGAGCCAGGCATTGTGTTCAGGGCTGCACACTCTAGCTTTCACCAAGAAGCCCCTGAACCAGCCCCATGATGAAAGAGACCCCTAAGAAGATGGAGGTAGTCAAAGACTAGTCTTGCAGAAATCTTCGTGCTCTTCCTCAAAGAATGCAGGGAGCTCCCTGTGTGTAGATAAGAGCTCTTTCAGGTGCACAGGGCTCACATAGGTGAATGACAGGCGCATGAGTTTCTGCATGTGCAATGAATGCCACTCGTTACCAGAGCATGGCTTCCAAATGCTGGGCAGTCTGTAAAGATGTCCCTGGCTGTTCCCCTGTAACCTTGGAGGGGGTAGCTGACTGAAGGGAGGATGCTTTGTTGCAAGCAGGCCTCCCATCACCATTTGTGTGTTTCAGGTACCTCTCAAAGTGGGTCCTGTGCTCACTGTGTCACTGGAATCAAGCTATACCTGGCTGATGAGCCCATAACTAGGGTGAAACCAGTGCTGGGTTGTGCAGGTAAGATCCAGGTAAGGTCGTACTCTGTGAACTCACACCCCCTTCCTTTACTTTGTGTCCAGTTTGATGAGTGAGGGCAGGCAGTGCTGCCAACCAAAGCCACTCAAGAAGAAGCTGAGCTTGTGATCTCTGGGGTACTTTCACCCGCTCACGTTTGTATGTGGACCTTGAAATGGGCAGCCCTACCAAGTGCCACACATCCCGGGTAATAATAACGCATTTCAGTGCATTTCCCCGCATTACCGCACTGAAAAGCAATGTCACGCAATTAAAGCTCCTTGATGCTTAGCATTATTGCTCAAAGCACTCTCATTATGAGAGAGCTTCACCCATGGGTCACAGAGAGGTGAGGTTGCCATGGATACACTAAGGCAAGGGCTTGTTGTTTATGTATAGTCACAGTCCAATCAGCTCTTCGTCACCCTTTGCTCTGATTGTGGTGGTGCTGTAGGATGTCAAAGGCCTTTTTCTGACATCGGACGGACTCCGAGGGCCTGGCTATTACGCAAAACAGGCCCTCAAGTCTCGAAACAAAGCTTTAGCTGGTGGAGGAGAGACAATGTTTTGCATCTCTGGACTGCCGACCAGGCCACAGTGGTATTTTCTCCATCCCCTTTAAAGCTTTTCTAATGCATTTCAGTTGTGTAGATGAACAAAAGTGAGCAGTGTGCTGAAGTTAGTTTGCGCAGCAGATGAAGAATAGTGTGCTTGCTTGCCTGATGAAAGTTGTTACCAAAAACTTGAATTAGTGAGCTGCTCCAAGAGCAAATGTCACGTACTTTCAAGGTAATTTCTCTCTTTTTATCTAATTTATACTGACATATTTTGGCTGCCTGATCCCAAACGCTGCCATGTATGTAAAACACCTAGATTAGCCATCATGGATTGCATACGCTTCTTTATGTTCTTTTTGGTATTTTGTCTATGAAGCGCTTTTCAGAAAGTAGAGCAAATCTGCCAAATACCGCAGACAACCTTGCCAAGTTCCACGCTTCGGGGATGTGTGTATGTGAATATATGTGTGTGTGTGTGTGTGTGAATGTGTAATCACAGAGAAACAGAATTGAATCCAGGTGCAGTGGGGAAAGTGACTGTGTATTTATAGTGCTATGAGAACCCAGTCTGCAACTTAAAGCATTGTGAATATGCAAGTCGTTACTTTAAAATTGGGGCAGTAGGTTAGTGATCTTGCATTTGAAGGGTTTCGAGCTGTTTCAAGATCTATTTAGAGCTTCTCATTGTTCAAAAGGGTGTCATTTTTTTAATTTAACTCTTTTCATTGACTTTAATGCTTGTTTTTACTCTAAGGGCCAGATTTACAGTTTTGCACGGAACGCAGTGCAGTGCAGCAGCTGCAAATTCTGTGCTGCGCTGCGTGAGAAGGAGAGAGCAGGAGAGCACCTTATTCACAGAAATATGGCACTCTCCTCTCCCTGGCACCGGTGTCTCCATGAGTCTAACATAGGTTTTGTACTTTGCATGTAATCTTCATTAGAGAGAAGTGAGGCAAGAGACATAGAAGTAATGTTTAGACCAGTGCTTTAAATGGGCCGGTACTCACCGGTACTGAGTACCGGCACTTCTTATTTTTATCCCCTCAAGTACCAGCACTTCTCCCCCCGCCCAGGAGAGTACCGGTACTACTGTCTGACATATTGTTCATTGCTAATTCTGCGGAGGCAGGGTGGCGCCTGCCTCTATGATCCTCTGACAGCCAAAGTGCCCCTGTCTCCGCAGAATTAGAATCCCTGTGCTGAGCCCCGGAACCGTTCAACAGCAGCTCAGTTGCATTATGTCTTTCACGTGTAGGTGTCGAGAATTTCACCTTCACGCTGAGCTTGACAGAGCAGTGTCCATATCATTCAGACACTGCTCTGTCAATCACATTTACACTATGGTGTGCATTGTGCACACCCTGGAATCCAGGCGACCCACTGAGAGCGCAATTAAGGAAGCCACGGGACGTAAGGAGGTAAAAATGTCCTTTATCCTGTGTGAGCCTTTTGTGTGAGTGTTTGACTGCTTGTGAGTGTTTAACGGCTTGTGAGTGTTTGACTGCTTGTGAGTGTTTAATGGCTTGTGAGTGTTTGACGGTTTGTGAGTGTTTGACGGCTTGTGTGTGCGTTTACGTGTAAGGGAAAGAGGAAGATATAGAATCTGGATAGTCTAACAAGGTGTTTTAAAGAAAGTGTGCGGAAAGCTTTGTACGTGCATGTATGCTCGGGCCTGTGTGCGTGTGTCCGCACGCGAGAATTTGAGTATTTAAGCCCAATGCAAATAAATAATAATAATCAGAGCCACTGTAATTATGCGTCAGGGTTGATTAAATTATGCAGCAAGAAAAGGCAACTTATGCTGCGTAATGCAGAATAGTTCCTGATTGTATTACTTCATTATTTTGTCATTTGTATACTTGTTAACACTGTCTGGTCACAGGTTGCCCTTCAGTTTAAACACAGCAATAAGCAACAGGAAGGTGAGGAGTCAACCTTTGGAAAGGGCCTTCCACTGCGCAGCAGCGCGCGTTGGTTCGATTTTACTAACTCTTGACCTGTTTGAGGTAGAAACACATTTTTTTGTTAAAAGCTGAAGATTATGCGTCAGAAGATGTGGCAAATGCGGCAGATCCATAATTTATGTGAAAAGGATTTGCATAATTCCACTTTCCTGACAATAACAGTGTGGCATCAAGAAGCTGCACTAGATAAAAAAAGTATTGGCAAAGCCATTAGGTGTGGCCTTGGTAAAGCTGGTGCAATTGTTAATTCAAAAAAGATTATTGCACTAATATGCCACAAAAAAAGAAAATATGCCTCCTATATGTGGTGAGCTTAAGCATCCAAAAATAAATTTAAATAAAAAACAATTTACCATTGCATATAATTTAACAGTATCAGTGCGCCCTATCAGGCATGTGACTTAGAATTGTTTTTTGGTTGGGGGGGAAGTTTTATACAACACAAACTAGACTCTAAGGTATTAGAGCACTTTACATGAGCACCAGTTGCATTACAGATGGACACATACATTTTTTTGCGAGGCACAGGGAGATTCATTGATTTGCCCAGAATCGCAGGATGTTGAGCATCCTTGTCGAGACTCGAACCCGGTTCTCCAGCTTAAAGGTCAACTGCTCTAGTTGTTCGGCAACATCCTCTCCTCAACTGGTTTAGAACCCCTTTTAGTTTTAATACACATCACATGGAAGTATGATTCTTATTGGTGCAAGGAAAAGCTACATTGGCCCTTAATTACTGTAACCTGGAGACCTATTTTAAACAAACACAATGACTAAAAAATGGATAAAAACTAGAAAGAAAAAGTAATTGCCAAAGTAAAGTACTGGCCCACCAGCCTGGCAGTGAAGTGCACTTTTTAAGGCAAATTTGCCCATGTGATTAGGAAAAATGTCGTCACTCACAGTGCAAGGTGGTTAGTTGCCTTCATGGGCTGCCTCTTTACCCCATGCAATTTGTTGTGGTGAGTGGAAGCAGAATGTGAATGATAGCTGAACAGACCCAGGGATGAAGACGGTTGAGTAAAATTCCCCTCTACATGTGTATTTTTTATTTATGGAAATTAATTTCATAAGGCTGATGAGACAGCTAAAGCTGTCTCTGACCAAACCTTAAAATGAAAAGGGGTTTAGCTGGGCTTCATTTTCCTGCAGGATCTGAAGAAGGACAGATCTGTGATGTTCATTTGCTGCATTTATTGTTTTCTATTGTCCTGAGTTAAGATGAGAGAGGACTAGGGGCGTGTGAGTGTGTGTGCGGGATGGTGTGGAGGGGACGGCAATTAATAGAATCTGGCATGGCTGCATAAAATGCATTAAAGGGGTTCAGCAGGTTGTAAGACAAGGATCCTCTGCTCTATATTATCATTGTACCAATCTTTAAGATGGGGAATGGATGAATTGGGTATAATTCCAAGACATGTCCAGCAAGCAGAGAGACTTGCAGAATCCGTCCGTTGTACTTAGTGAGTTATTTTAGGCTGTTCTTTCACCGTGGGCAACACACCCCTGTTAAATCACCAATCTGAAAAGGAAATGTGGGTTGTGAGCTGAGATTCCTTCTGTGCCAGAAGACACCACAAGTCGGTCAGTCTTGATTATTTGAGGCCTCAAACATATTGCCATGTGTTACGTAGGATAGCTAGAACCAGGACCCTAGAAGTTCCTAGATGGTCGGTGGCTTCAAGCAGAGGGTGGCAGATGCTAAGTATTCTAAAGTGTGGTGGCAGTAATGCATAAATAGTAATACTGTTCAAAGAATGTAATGTCATCTTTAGGGATAACTGAGCTAAGATAATGAGATGTGCATAGTGTTACAAAGAATCTACTCTAGAATATTTATCTACTCACCTTCTGATACCAACTAACGACGATGTAAGAAGACCAGGTGGGAGGGAGACACGATTGCACATCTGCCTTCAGGCTTGGCTGTGCCACGCCTAGGCTGGTGGATTCTTAACTCATAAAGAGGGATCGTTGAGATGTTTGACATCCCCCTTCCAGACGCTAAAAATGTTGGTCATTGATTTGTTTCCATAGCGCTTAAAAACCATGAACTAACAAAGGTCCCACCCATCACTGCCTCTACTCTGCTCCGCACACCCGCTGCAGACCCAGTATGACAGTGCCCAAATTAACATACTAAACTACCAACACCCAGTACCCCACAGTGCTGAGATCTCATTGCATATAAGAGGAAATGTGGATGAGCCCTTTAAATGAGGATCTCTTGAAAACTATGGTGCTGAAGGAGGGACGATGCCCAGGACTGTACAAATACGGTTTGGTGTTACCTGGTTTAAAAGTGAAAATGGTAAAGCAGTAGTCTATGAGTGTGCATGTTGAAGCTGCTGTGCCAGGGTTTTCCCCTGCAATCTCCTTTCATGTAGTAAAGATAGGTGGAAGGACCATGGCCACTTACATTACAGACCCCCAATGTATACATGTCAACATATTGGGAATACCTAAGAGTTATTAGAGAGATACATTTCAATTTTTTTTTCTGTTAGCTTTCTTGAGAATGAAGGAAAAAGGATGAGAAAGTTAAAATATAATTTAAAGCTAAAAGCCTCCCCTCTGTTTCACAGGTTTTTGAATGCATGCCATTATGAACTAAGTGCTATTCTTCGTGAGCTCATCCTGATCTTTTCATGGTTTGTGTTCTCTGTGAGAAACAAGGTACAGAGCAAAGATCTGAAATTCCAGAGGCAAGGTCTGATAGGGCTGAACCAGGACCCCACATCACTGGCACAAGATAGTACATTGGTGGCCCAACACCACTCACACGATGATGCGAGTACAAAATGAATACACATCAGATGGAAGAAGTGCCATTGTATCATATCCCACCCCTAGCCCCGCCCCTAGCCCCGCCCACTAGCCACACCCCTAACTCCATTTGATGAGTACCTGCACTTATTTTTTTCCATTTAAAGCACTGGTTTAGACTACTTACTAGTAATTCTCACTACTCTGATTATTCCTCCCTTGTCCCAGTACTTACGTAAGGAATGGGACAAGGGAGAAGATGAGAAGGTAATGAAGTCCTTCCATCACTTCAAACAGCACTCATCAGGGCCAAAGACGGCATTCGAAACATCTGGGACCAAGGAGAAACGGCGGCCCTCATCCTGCTCGACCTCTCCGTTGTGTTTGACACTGTCTCCCACAACACCCTCATCAGAAGAGACAACGAGATTGGCATACAAGGATCTGCTCTCAAAGGGACCTGTTCCTTCCTTACGGGAAGAACCCAAAAGGTCAGGCTGCCACCCTTCACATCAGAGACCAAGAAATGTATATGCATTGTCCCACAGGGATCATTCCTCAGCCCCACCATTTTCAACATATACATAACACCACTCGCCAACATCATCCAATCATAAGACAGCACCGTCATCTCCTACGCCGATGAGACCCAACTCATCCTCTCCCTGATGGACAAGACAAACACCACCAGAACCAAGTTCACGACCTGTATGACCATGGTAGCAGACTGGGTGCAAACCAACTGCCTGAAGCTCAAGTCCAACAGGAAGGAAGCACTGGTCTTCAGCAAGAAGATCTCCCCATGCGATTCCACCTGGTGGCTGTCAAGGCTAGGACCAACATCCACAGACCACGCAAGAAATCTAGGGATCATCCTGGACGACAAGCTCAACATGACAGCTCAAGTCATCGCAGTGTGCACCTCCTGCTTCCTCATCCTATACGTGATCGGAAAGATCTTCAAATAGTTGCCTCAGAACACCAGGCGGAACTATCACACAAGCACTCATGCCCAGCAGGCTGGACTACGACAACACTTACTACACCGGAATCTCCAAACAACTCCTACACAGACTCCAGACCATCCAGAACGCAGCCACAAGACTCACACTCGACCTCCTGCACCACACCCACATCACACCGCACCTAAGGAAGCTTCCCTGGGTACATTCACATGCGCAGCCAATTCAAACTTCTCACACACGCATGGTGAGCAAAAGAACGATGGGTTGGAATGCTATACTGAGTGATTGCCAGTAGTTAGACAAATTGCAAGCGTGTCTCCCATCACGGTTTGTGTGTTTCAAATCAATATAATCCCCCCATGCCTATAAACAATGCATATGGCCTTGTGTGATGTAACTTGTGCTCAAGTAAAGCGCTCCATTACCTTCAGATCAAGGTCTCGCTACACTACAAAAACTGCTGAAAAATGCACTATGAAGTAAATACAAAGCCTTAACATAACAGAAGACAAATACATATCCATTTACTGGCTGGTCTGAACATAGTGAAACCAAAAAACCTGGATAAATGGCGGCTTTCCCGCTTAAATTGTGTGATCTTAGGCAAATATTTTATTTTACCAAAACTCGTTTTCATTCATTGGGGCATATTCTCAAGGACTTATCGCCGAGTTAGCGGCACTTTATCGCAGCCAAAGTGGCGACACATTCATGAGGTTGCACTGGTTTCCCAGTAGTGTTACATTGGTTGCACTGGTGCCCCAGCAGTGTTACATTGGTTGCACAGGTGCCCCAACAGTGTTATAAAGGTTGCACCGGTGCCCCAGCAGTAATACGTTGGTTGCACCAGTGCCCCAGCAGTGCTATGTTGGTTGCACTTGTTTCCCAGCAGTGTTATATTGGTTGCACAGGTGCCCCAGCTCCATTTCACTGGTTTCACTTATGCCCAGTAGTGTTACATTGGTATCTCCGGAGACCCAGCAGTGTTATATTGCTTGCACAGGTGCCCCAGCAGTGTTACATTGGTTGCAACGCTGCCCCAGCACCATTTCATGGTTTGCACTGGTGCCCCAGTAGGGTTGCATTGCTTCCACCGGTGCCCCAGCAGTTTTGCATTGTTTGCAACTGTGCCCCAGCAGTGTTGCATTGGTTCCATCAGTGCCCCAGCAGTGTTGCATTGGTTGCACTGGTGCCCCAGCAGTATTGCCTTCGTTGCACCGGTGCCCGTGCAGTGCTCCATTGTTTGCACTGCTGCCCGAGCAGTGTTACCTTGGTTACACCGGTGCCCCAGAAGTGTTTTATTGGTTGCACCTGTGCCCCAGATTTGTTGCATCAGTTGCACTAGTGCCCCAGCAGTGTTATGTTGGTGCACTGGTCCCTCAGCAGTGTTACATTAGTTGCACTGGTGCCCCAGCAATGTTTCATTGGTTAAACCATTGCCCCAGCAGTGTTACATTGGTTCCACTGGTGCCCCAGCAGTCTTGCATTGGTTGCAGTGGTGCCCCACCAGTGTTGCATTGGATGCATCAGTTTGTCAGCTATGTTATATTGGTCATTCCGGTGCTCCAGCAGTAATATTTTGGTTGAACCAGTGGCCCAGCAGCGTTACGTTGGTGCACGAGTGCTTCAGCAGTGTTATGTTGGTTGCACTGGTGCCCCAGCAGTGTTTCATTGGTTCCACTGGTGCCCCATCAGTGTTGCATTGGTTGCACCGTTGCCCCAGCAGTGTTTCATTGGTTGCACCGGTGCACCAGCATTGTTTAATTGGTTGCACTGGTGCCCTAGCAGTGTTACACTGGTGCGTCAGCAGTGTTACATTGCTTGCACAGGTGCCCCAGCAGTGTTACGTTGGTTGAACCAGTGCCCCAGCTGTGTTACATTGGTTGCACTGGTTCCCCAGCAGTGTTAAGTTGGTCGCATCGCTGCCCCAGCAGTGTTACACTGGTTGAATGACTGCCCCAGCAGTGTTCCATTGGTTCCACTGGTGCCTCAGCAGTGTTACATTGGTTGCACAAGTACCCCAGCAGTGTTACACTGGTTGCACCAGTGCCCCAGCAGTGTTACATTGGTTGCACCAGTGCCCCAGCAGTTTTACATTGGTTGCACCCATGTCCCAGCAGTGTTTCGTTGGTTGCACCAGTGCCCCAGCTTTTTTACCATGGTTGCACCGGTGTCCCAGGAGTGTTTTATTGGTTACACCGGTGCCCGAGCAGTGCTACACTGGTTCCACCTGTGTGTTAGTAGTTTTACATTGGTTGCACCGGTACATCAGCAGTGTTACAGTGGTTGCACCGGTGCCCCAGGGTATTACATTTGTTGCACTGTGCCCCAGGAGTAGTGCATTGGTTGCACCAGTGGCCAGCAGTGTTACATTGATTGCACCAGTGCAGCAGTGTTAAGTTGGTTGCACCAGATCCCCAGCAGTGTTACACTGATTGCACCTGTGCACCAGCATAGTTACATTGGTTGTAGTGGCGCCCCAGCAGTGTTACACTGATTGCACCAGTGCACTAGTAGTGTTACTTTGGTTGCACCGGTGCCCCAGCAGTGTTACATTAATTGTACCGGTGCACTAGCAGTGCTACATTTGTTGCACCAGTTCCACATCAGCGGTAAATTGGATGCATCTGTGCACCAGCAGTGTTACATTGGTTGCACTGGTGCCCCAGCATTACTACATTGGTTGCACTGGTGCCCCAGCAGTGATGCACTGATTGCATGGGTGCATCAGCAGTGCTAAATTGGTTGCACCGCTGCTCCAGCATTGTTACTTTGTTTGCAACAGTGTCCCAGCAGTCTTACACTGATTGCATCAGTGCACAAGCACTGTTACATTGTTTGCACCGATGCACCAGCAGTGCTACATCGGTTGCACTGGTACCCCAGCAGTGTTACATTGGTTCCACAAATGTCCCAGCAGTGTTACGTTGGTTGCACCGGTGCCTCAGTAGTGTTATATTGATTGCACTAGTGCCCCAGATTTGTTGCATCAGTTGCACTAGTGCCCCAGCAGTGTTATATTGGTTCCACCGGTGCCCCAGCAGTGTTGCATTAGTTGCACCGGTGCCCCAGCAGTGTTGCAATGGTTGCACCGGTGGCCTAGCAGTGTTACATTGGTTCCACTTGTGCCCCAGCAATGTTGCATTGATTGCACCGGTGCCCCAGCAATGTTGATTGGTTGCAATGCTGCACCAGCAGTGTTACATTGGTTGCACTGGTGCCCCAGGCATGGTACATTAGTTGCACCAGTTCCCAGGTAGTGTGACGTTGGTTGCGCCAGTGCCCCAGCAGTGTTATATTGGTTTCACTGGTTGCCCCAGTGCCCAAGCAGTATTACATTGGTTGCTCGGTGCCTCAATAGTGATACGCTGGTTGCACCTGTGCCCCAGCAGTGTTATGCCGGTTGCACCAGTGCTCCAGCAGTGTTGCACTGGTTGCCCCACTGCCCCAGCAGTGTTACACTGGCTGCAATGGTGCTCCAGCAGTGTTTCACTGGTTGTACCTGTGCCCCATCAATGTTACACTGGTTGCAGCGGTGACCCAGCAGTGTTACATGTTTTCACCAGTGCCCCAGCAGTGTCTTGTTGGTGCCCCAGCAGTGTTACATTGGTAGCAGCGGTGCCCCAGCATTGTTACATTAGTTTCACCGTTACACCAGCAGAGTCACACTGGTTGCGTCGGTGCGTCAGCAGTGTTACATTGGTGATACCAGTGCCCCAGCAGTATTTCGTTGGTTGCACTGGTGCCCCAGCAGTGTTGCATTGGTTCCACCAGTTCCCAAGCAGTGTTACATTGGTCATACTGGTGTCACAGCAGTGTTACATTAGTCGTACTGGTGCCACAGCGGTGTTACATTAGTTGCACCGGTGCCCCAGCATTGTTACATTGGTTGCACCGGTGCCCCAACAATGTTGCATTGTTTCCACCAGTGCCCAAGCAGTGTTACATAGGTCATACTGGCGCCACAGCAGTGTTACATTAGTCGTACTGGTGCCACAGCAGTGTTACATTGGTTGCACCAGTGCCCCAGCAGTGATACACTGGTTGCACTGGTGCATCAGAAGTGTTACACTGGTTGTACCGGTCTCCATGCAGTGTTAGCTTGGATGCACCGGCATCCCAGCAGTGTTACACTGGTTGCACAGTTGCCCCAGCACTATCATGTTGGTTGCACCAGTGCCCCAGCATTGTTATGTTGGTGCACTGGTCCCTCAGCAGTGTTACATTAGTTGCACTGGTGCCCCAGCAATGTTTCATTGGTTAAACCATTGCCCCAGCAGTGTTACATTGGTTCCACTGGTGCCCCAGCAGTCTTGCATTGGTTGCAGTGGTGCCCCACCAGTGTTGCATTGGATGCATCAGTTTGTCAGCTATGTTATATTGGTCATTCCGGTGCTCCAGCAGTAATATTTTGGTTGAACCAGTGGCCCAGCAGCGTTACGTTGGTGCACGAGTGCTTCAGCAGTGTTATGTTGGTTGCACTGGTGCCCCAGCAGTGTTTCATTGGTTCCACTGGTGCCCCATCAGTGTTGCATTGGTTGCACCGTTGCCCCAGCAGTGTTTCATTGGTTGCACCGGTGCACCAGCATTGTTTAATTGGTTGCACTGGTGCCCTAGCAGTGTTACACTGGTGCGTCAGCAGTGTTACATTGCTTGCACAGGTGCCCCAGCAGTGTTACATTGGTTGCACTGGTTCCCCAGCAGTGTTAAGTTGGTCGCATCGCTGCCCCAGCAGTGTTACACTGGTTGAATGACTGCCCCAGCAGTGTTCCATTGGTTCCACTGGTGCCTCAGCAGTGTTACATTGGTTGCACAAGTACCCCAGCAGTGTTACACTGGTTGCACCAGTGCCCCAGCAGTGTTACATTGGTTGCACCAGTGCCCCAGCAGTTTTACATTGGTTGCACCCATGTCCCAGCAGTGTTTCGTTGGTTGCACCAGTGCCCCAGCTTTTTACCATGGTTGCACCGGTGTCCCAGCAGTGTTTTATTGGTTACACCGGTGCCCGAGCAGTGCTACACTGGTTCCACCTGTGTGTTAGTAGTTTTACATTGGTTGCACCGGTACATCAGCAGTGTTACAGTGGTTGCACCGGTGCCCCAGGGTATTACATTTGTTGCACTGTGCCCCAGGAGTAGTGCATTGGTTGCACCAGTGGCCAGCAGTGTTACATTGATTGCACCAGTGCAGCAGTGTTAAGTTGGTTGCACCAGATCCCCAGCAGTGTTACACTGATTGCACCTGTGCACCAGCATAGTTACATTGGTTGTAGTGGCGCCCCAGCAGTGTTACACTGATTGCACCAGTGCACTAGTAGTGTTACTTTGGTTGCACCGGTGCCCCAGCAGTGTTACATTAATTGTACCGGTGCACTAGCAGTGCTACATTTGTTGCACCAGTTCCACATCAGCGGTAAATTGGATGCATCTGTGCACCAGCAGTGTTACATTGGTTGCACTGGTGCCCCAGCATTACTACATTGGTTGCACTGGTGCCCCAGCAGTGATGCACTGATTGCATGGGTGCATCAGCAGTGCTAAATTGGTTGCACCGCTGCTCCAGCATTGTTACTTTGTTTGCAACAGTGTCCCAGCAGTCTTACACTGATTGCATCAGTGCACAAGCACTGTTACATTGTTTGCACCGATGCACCAGCAGTGCTACATCGGTTGCACTGGTACCCCAGCAGTGTTACATTGGTTCCACAAATGTCCCAGCAGTGTTACGTTGGTTGCACCGGTGCCTCAGTAGTGTTATATTGATTGCACTAGTGCCCCAGCAGTATTTCATTGCTTGCACCGGTGCCCCAGCTTTGTTACATTGATTGCACCAGTGCCCCAGTAGTGTTACATTGGTTGCATTGGTGCCCCAGCAGTGTAGAATTGGTTGCACCGATGCCCCTGCAGGGTTACTTTGTTTGCCCCGGTGCCCCAGCCGTGTTACATTGGTACCACAGGTGCCCCAGCCATGTAACAATGGTTGCGCCGGTGCCCCAGCAGGGTTAGATTGGCTGCACCCATGCCCCAGCAGTGATGCATTGGTTGCACAGGTGCCCCAACAGTGTTACATTTGTTGCCCTGGTGCCTCAGCAGTGCTATATTGGTTGCACTGAAACCCCACCAGTGATACATTGGCTCCACCGGTGCCCCAGCAGTGTTATATTGGTTGCACTGGTGCCCCAGCAGTGCTACGTTTGTTGCACTGTTGCCCCAGCAGTGTTATATTGTTTACACTGGTTGCCCTGGTGCCACTGCAGTGTTATATTTAAGGCCCTGGTGCCCCATCAGTGTTACACAGTTTGCACCAGGCCCCCAGTAGTGTTACATTGGTTGCACTGGTGCCCCATCAGTGTTGAATTGGTTGCACCGGTGCCCCTGCAGGGTTACTGTGGCTGTCCCGGTGCACCAGCTGTGTTACAGTGGTACCACAGGTGCCCCAGCAGTGTTACAATGGTTGCACCAGTGCCCCTGCAGGGTTAGATTGGCTGCACCCGTGCCCCAGCAGTGACGCATTGGTTGCACTGGTGCCCCAACAGTGTTATATTGGTTACCCAAGTGCCCCAGCAGTGTTACATTGGTTGCACTGAAACCCCATCAGTATTACATTGGTTCCACTGGTGCCTCGGCAGTGTTTCATTGGTTGCACTGGTGCCCAGCACTGTTAAACTGGTTGTACTGGTGCCCCAGCAGTGTTACATTTGATCCCTGGTGCCCCAGCCGTGTTACACTGGTTGCACCGGTGCCCCAGCAGAGTTACACTGGTTGCATCAGTGCCCCAGTAGTGTCACATTGGTTGCACTGGTGCCCCAGCAGTGTTGAATTGGTTGCACCGGTGCCCCTGCAGGGTTTCTTTGGTTGCCCCGGTGCACCAGCTGTGTTACATTGGTTCCAAAGGTGCCCCAGCACGGCTAGATTGGCTGCACCCATGCCCCAGCAGTGATGCACTGGTGTCACCGGTGCCCCAACAGTGTTACATTGGTTCCACTGGTGCCCCAGCAGTGTTACATTGGTTGCACTGGTGCCCAAGCACTGTTATGTTTGTTGCTCTGGTGCCCCAGCAGTGTTACATTTATTGCACTGAAACCCCACCAGTGTTACGTTGGTTCCACCAGTGCCCCAGCAGTGTTAAATTGGTTGTACTGGTGCCCCAGCAGCGTTACATTTGTTGCACTGGTGCCCCAACAGTGTTACACTGGTTGCACCCATGCCCAGCAGTGTTACACTGGTTGCACTGGTACCCAGGCAGTGTTACATTGGTTCCACTGGTGCCCCAGACATTTTGCATTAGTTGCATCGGTGCCACCGCATTGTTACACTGCTTACACCGGTGCACTAGCAGTGTTTCATTGGTTGCATCGGTGCCCCAGCTTTGTTACATTGGTTGCACCCGTGCCCAAGAAGTGTTACGTTGGTTGCTCCGGTGTCCAGCAGCATTACATTGGGTTGCACGCCGTGCCCTGGCAGCATTACACTGGTTGCACTGGTGCCCCAGCAATGTTACACTAGTTGCATCCGTGTTCCATCGGTGTTACACTGGTTGCTCTGGTGGCCCAGCAGTGTTACATTGGTTGCACTGGTGCCCCAGCAGTGCTACGTTTGTTGCACTGTTGCCCCAGCAGTGTTATATTGGTTACACTGGTTGCCCTGGTGCCACTGCAGTGTTACATTTAAGGCCCTGGTGCCCCATCAGTGTTACACAGTTTGCACCAGGGCCCCAGTAGTGCTACATTGGCTGCACTGGTGCCCCATCAGTGTTGAATTGGTTGCACCGGTGCCCCTGCAGGGTTACTGTGGCTGCCCCGGTGCACCAGCTGTGTTACAGTGGTCCCACAGGTGCCTCAGCAGTGTTACAATGGTTGCACCAGTGCCCCAGCAGGGGTAGATTGGCTGCACCCATGTCCCAGCAGTGATGCATTGGTTGCACTGGTGCCCCAACAGTGTTATATTGGTTACCCCAGTGCCCCAGCAGTATTACATTGGTTGCACTGAAACCCTACCAGTTTTACATTGGTTCCACTGCTGCCTCTGCAGTGTTTCTTTGGTTGCACTGGTGCCCCAGCAGTGTTAAACTGGTTGTACTGGTGCCCCAGCAGTGTTACATTTGATGCCCTGTTGCCCCAGCCGTGTTACACTGGTTGCACCGGTGCCCCAGCAGTGTTACACTGGTTGCATCAGTGCCCCAGCCGTGTTACATTGGTTCCAAAGGTGCCCCAACAGGGCTAGATTGGCTGCACCCATGCCCCAGCAGTGATGCACTGGTGTCACCGGTGCCCCAACAGTGTTACATTGGTTCCACTGGTGCCCCAGCAGTGTTAAATTGGTTGCACTGGTGCCCAAGCAATGTTACACTGGTTGCACCAATGCCCCAGCAGTGTTACATTGTTTGAACTTGTACCCCACCAGTGTTACTTTGGTTCCACCAGTGCCCCAGCAGTGTTAAATTGGTTGTACTGGTGCCCCAGCAGCATTACATTTGTTGCACTGGTGCTCCAGGAGTGTTACACTGGTTTCACCCATGCCCAGCAGTGTTACACTGGTTGTACTGGTGCCCCAGCAGTGTTACATTTGATGCCCTGATGCCCCAACCGTGTTACACTGGTTGCACCGGTGCCCCAGCAGAGTTACACTGGTTGCATCAGTGCCCCAGTAGTGTCACATTGGTTGCACTGGTGCCCCAGCAGTGTTGAATTGGTTGCACCGGTGCCCCTGCAGGGTTACTGTGGCTGTCCCGGTGCACCAGCTGTGTTACAGTGGTACCACAGGTGCCCCAGCAGTGTTACAATGGTTGCACCAGTGCCCCAGCAGGGTTAGATTGGCTGCACCCGGGCCCCAGCAGTGATGCATTGGTTGCACTGGTGCCCCAACAGTGTTATTTTGGTTACCCCAGTGCCCCAGCAGTGTTACATTGGTTGCACTGAAACCCCATCAGTATTACATTGGTTCCACTGGTGCCTCGGCAGTGTTTGATTGGTTGCACTGGTGCCCAGCAGTGTTAAACTGGTTGTACTGGTGCCCCAGCAGTGTTACATTTGATGCCCTGGTGCCCCAGCCGTGTTACACTGGTTGCACCGGTGCCCCAGCAGAGTTACACTGGTTGCATCAGTGCCCCAGTAGTGTCACATTGGTTGCACTGGTGCCCCAGCAGTGTTGAATTGGTTGCAGTGGTGCCCCTGCAGGGTTTCTTTGGTTGCCCCGGTGCACCAGCTGTGTTACATTGGTTCCAAAGGTGCCCCAGCAGGGCTGGATTGGCTGCACCCGTGCCCCATCAGTGATGCACTGGTGTCACCGGTGCCCCAACAGTGTTACATTGGTTCCACTGGTGCCCCAGCAGTGTTACATTGGTTGCACTGGTGCCCAAGCACTGTTATGTTTGTTGCACTGGTGCCCCAGCAGTGTTACATTTATTGCACTGAAACCCCACCAGTGTCACACTGGTTGCACCCATGCCCAGCAGTGTTACACTGGTTGCACCGGTACCCAGGCAGTGTTACATTGGTTCCACTGGTGCCCCAGACATTTTGCATTAGTTGCATCGGTGCAACCGCAGTGTTACACTGCTTGCACCGGTGCACTAGCAGTGTTTCATTGGTTGCATCGGTGCCCCAGCTTTGTTACATTGGTTGCACCCGTGCCCAAGAAGTGTTACGTTGGTTGCTCCGGTGTCCAGCAGCATTACATTGGGTTGCACGCCGTGCCCTGGCAGCATTACACTGGTTGCACTGGTGCCCCAGCAATGTTACACTAGTTGCATCCGTGCTCCATCAGTGTTACACTGGTTGCTCTGGTGGCCCAGCAGTGTTACATTGGTTGCACTGGTGCCCCAGCAGTGCTACGTTTGTTGCACTGTTGCCCCAGCAGTGTTATATTGGTTACACTGGTTGCCCTGGTGCCACTGCAGTGTTACATTTAAGGCCCTGGTGCCCCATCAGTGTTACACAGTTTGCACCAGGGCCCCAGTAGTGTTACATTGGCTGCACTGGTGCCCCATCAGTGTTGAATTGGTTGCACCGGTGCCCCTGCAGGGTTACTGTGGCTGCCCCGGTGCACCAGCTGTGTTACAGTGGTCCCACAGGTGCCTCAGCAGTGTTACAATGGTTGCACCAGTGCCCCAGCAGGGTTAGATTGGCTGCACCCATGCCCCAGCAGTGATGCATTGGTTGCACTGGTGCCCCAACAGTGTTATATTGGTTACCCCAGTGCCCCAGCAGTATTACATTGGTTGCACTGAAACCCCACCAGTTTTACATTGGTTCCACTGCTGCCTCTGCAGTGTTTCTTTGGTTGCACTGGTGCCCCAACAGTGTTAAACTGGTTGTACTGGTGCCCCAGCAGCATTACATTTGTTGCACTGGTGCTCCAGGAGTGTTACACTGGTTGCACCCATGCCCAGCAGTGTTACACTGGTTGCACCGGTACCCAGGCAGTGTTACATTGGTTTCACTTGTGCCCCAGACGTTTTACATTAGTTGCATTGGTGCCACTGCAGTGTTACACTACTTGCACCAGTGCACTAGCAGTGTTTCATTGGTTGCATCAGTGCCCCAGCTTTGTTACATTGGTTGCACTGGTGCCCAAAAAGTGTTACATTGGTTGCTCCGGTGTCCAGCAGCATTACATTGGTTTGCACCCCGTGCCCTGGCAGCATTACACTGGTTGCACTGGTGCCCCAGCAATGTTATGCTAGTTGCATCCGTGCTCCATCAGTGTTACAATGGTTGCTCTGGTGCCTCGGCAGTGTTACATTGGTTGTGCTGGTGCCCCTGCAGTATTTTGTTTGGTGCCCCAGCAGTGTTGCATTGGTTGCACCAGTGCCCCAGCAGTGTTTTGTTGGTTGCCCCGGTGCCCCAGCAGCATTTTGTTAATTGCCCTGGTGCCCCAGGAGTGTTACAATGGTTGCACCAGTGCCATAGCAGTGTTACGTTGGTTGAACAGGTGCCCCACCTTTGTTACGTTGGTCGCATTGGTGCCCCAGCAGTGTTACATTGGTTCCAATAGTGCCTAAGCAGTGTTACATTGGTTGCACCGGTGCCCCAGCGGTTTTACCAGGGTTGCACCGGTGCCCCAGCAGCATTTCGTTAGTTGCCCCAGTGCCCCAGCAGTGTTACATTGGTTGCACCAGTGCCCCAACGGTTTTACCATGGCTGCACAGGTGCCCCAGCAGTGTTTTTTTGATTGCACCGGTGCCCCAGTAGTGTTACACTGGTTCCACCTTTGCGTTAGTAGTGTTACATTGGTTGCACCGGTGCATCAGCAGTGTTATATTGTGGGCACTGGTACCCCACCAGTGTTACATTGGTTGCACAGGCACCCCAGCAGTTTTAAATTGGTTGCACTGGTGCCTCAGCAGTGTTACACTGGTTGAACCGGTGCCACAGCAGTGTTACATTGGTTCCATCGGTGCCCCAGCTGTGGTACATTGGTTGCACCCATGCACCTGCAGTGTTAAGTTGGTTCCACCGGTGCCCCAGCATTGCTACATTGGCAGCAGTGTTTTATTGGTTGTACCAGTGCCCCAGCTTGTTACACTGGGTGCAACGGTGCCCCAGCAGTGTTATATTGGTTACATTGGTTGCCTTGGTGCCCCATCAGTGTTACACTGGTTGAACCGGTGCCCCAGCAGTGTTACGCTTGTTGCACTGATGCCCCAGCAGTGTTATGCTGTTTGTACAGGTGCCACAGCAGTGTTACATTGGTTGCAGCGCTGATTCAGCTGTGTTACATTGGTTGCATTGGTGCACCAGCAGTGCTACATTGCTTGCACTGGTTCCCCAGCATTGTTATATTGGTTGCACCGGTACCCCAGCACTGTTATGTTGGCTGCACCGATGCACCAGCAGTGCTACATTGGCTGCATCGGTACCCCAGCAATGTTACACTGGTTGCACCAATGCCCCAGCAGTGTTACATTGTTTGAACTTGTACCCCAGTAATGTTACTTTGGTTCCACCGGTGTCCCAGACGGTGTTTTGCATTGGTTGCACCGGTGCCCCAGCTTTGTTACATTGGTTGAAACGGTGCCCCAGTAGTGTTCCGTTGGTTGCGCCAGTGCCCCAGCAGTGTTATATTGGTTACACTGGTTGAACTGGTGCCCCAGCAGCATTTCGTTGGTTTTACTGGTGCCCCAGCAGTGTTTCGTTGGTTGCTCCAGTTCCCCAGCAGTGTTACATTGGTTGCACCGGTGCACTAGCACCGTTACATTTGTTGCACCAGTGCCCCAGCAGTGTTACATTGTTTGCACCAGTGCACTAGCAGTGATACATTGGTTTCTTTGGTGATCCACCATTTGCAAAAAACAACGAGTACAAAGTTTGTTTTTCATTTGGAGCATTTGTCATTTTGGCACCTGTCGCTCATTGCAAATGTAGGTGCGTTTTGCTTTTTGTTGTAGCTTGTGTTGATACACTACAACAGGTCCCGTGCATCGCGCTGTAGGTTGTGTGTGTATTACAGCACACGTGTCCGAGAGAGCAGGGCCGAGAGCTCCACGTCTGCCCGCCCTGGCTCCTCTCTAAGGAGGGTTCATTCACCTGCTCTCTCCGTGCATCTCACCCCTCCCCTCCCGAAGCATCTCCCCCGCGTCTGAAGCTTTCATTACAGCCTCTCTGCCGGGATAATTACACGGTGGGGCAGGAAGGAGCGCACCTGTTGGGCGGGGCCGGATAATCACTATTCACTGACGTGCTCAGTTCACCTGAGACAGATCATCACAAAGCGTCACATTAGCACTAGGCCCTAGCGCCCCAAGCTCCCAGCAGAGAGGCCCTCCCGCCCATTCCGCCCCTCCCCAGACAGAGGTGCCTCGGAGAGACTGACACGCCCACCCGGGAGGGGGGGTGGAAGTCTGTAATTACATTAATTGGCGCTTCCGAAGATGAGAAGAGATGGCCCCGCCCCGCCCCTCCCCGCATCAATTCATGTTTTTTCCATTCCCTTCCCTCGGCCCTTGTTACGCACCGGGGGACGGGGGTCTCCCTCTGTGGAAAATGTGCTTCAATGTGTGTGTGAGAGTCAGGCGAAGTGACCGGACATCTGTGTGTTCGTACACATGGCCCCTTCCTTCTAAAATATAAGAAACACGCATGTCGCACCTGTGTGTTTGTCCACATCCCAGACCCTCGTCCCTTCTACAGTAACACACGTATGACGCACCTGTGTCATACCATGGCCTCCTCCCTTCTAGAATAACACCCATGCATGAAACCCCTGCGTGTTTATACACACCCCAGGGCCTCGTCCCTTCTACAGTAACACACGTATGACGCACCTGTGTCATACGCATGGCCTCCACCCTTCTAGAATAACACCCATGCATGAAACCCCTGCGTGTTTATACACACCCCAGGGCCTCGTCCCTTCTACAGTAACACACGTATGACGCACCTGTGTCATACGCATGGCCTCCACCCTTCTAGAATAACACCCATGCATGAAACCCCTGCGTGTTTATACACACCCCAGGGCCTCGTCCCTTCTACAGTAACACACGTATGACGCACCTGTGTCATACGCATGGCCTCCACCCTTCTAGAATAACACCCATGCATGAAACCCCTGCGTGTTTATACACACCCCAGGGCCTCGTCCCTTCTACAGTAACACACGTATGACGCACTTGTGTGTTCATACACATGGCCTCCACCCTTCTAGAATAACACCCATGCATGAAACCCCTGCGTGTTTATACACACCCCAGGGCCTCGTCCCTTCTACAGTAACACACGTATGACGCACCTGTTTATGCATGGCCCGGGCCTCGTCCCTTTCAGACGCACCTGTGTGTTCGTACACATCATGGGGCCTCGTCCCTTCTAGAACACCACACAAGCATGCCTCACCTGTGTGTTTATACACACCCAAGGGCCTCTTCCATTCTAGAGTAACACACGCATGACGCACCTGTTTATGCATGGCCCGGGCCTCGCCCTCGTCCCTTCTAGACGCACCTGTGTGTTGTTCAGACACACATATCCATGCTCTGTGTCAAACGTATGTCTCACGCCTCTCGATCGTGTATTCATGGGGTTCTATTCTCCTATTGCTTTATTTGTAAAGTGCCAGTGAAACGGGCGATGCTTCAAAGCGCTAGTCATCACAATAGGATGGGGGAGTGGCGATACATGGGCAGAATCGAGGAACTCATTCGAGTGCTAAAACTTGCCTAAAGAGGGGGGGGTCATCAAATGTCTGATCAATATTCCCACGTCCCCCTCAAAGCAGAGTAAGTCAGTATAAAAGGCGCCTTGATCGGGGAGGGGGGGCATTTATACCTCTGTGGAACAAGTTTGTACCTCTGTAAGAACCGTTTATTCCTCTTCGGTAACAGTTTGTACCTCTGAAGGAGTAGCTCGTACCTCTGCAGGAACAGTTTATACCTCTGTGGAGCACTTTGTACCTCTGCAGGAGCAGTTTTATCTCTGAAGGAAAGTTTGTACCTCTCTCTGTAGGAACAGTTGTTACCTCTGCAGGAACAGTTTGCATCTCTGAAGGAACAGTTTACCTCTGAAGGAACAGTTTGTACCTCTACAGGAACAGTTTGTATCTCTGAAGGAACAGTTTACCTCTGAAGGAACAGTTTGTACCTCTACAGAAATAGTTTGCACATCTGTAGGAACAGTTTATGCTGCTACAGGAACAGTTTGTACCTCTGAAGGAGCAGCTCGTACCTCTGCAGAAACAGTTTATACCTCTTTGGGAGTATTTGTACCTCTGCAGGAACAGTTTATACCTCTTTGGGAGAATTTGTACCTCTGCAGGAACAGTTTATACCTCTTTGGGAGTATTTGTACCTCTGCAGGAACAGTTGGTATCTCTGAAGGAAAGTTTGTTCCTCTCTCTGGGAACAGTTGGCTCCTCTGAGGGAACAGTTTGCTCCTCTGCAGGAACCAGCCGTGGAAGTGCACTAAACAGGACGGGAACTGTGATCCTGAGTACCATGGGGGCGGGGTTAGTGAGTGTGAGGGCGAGATCAAAGGTATGGCTAAAAGACCAACATATTTGCAACTATTTGGTTGCTCTTTCACCTTCAGGTAACTGCCCTTAAAATGGCACACACCGTACACGAAAAATAAGCGCAAGTTAGACTAACCAGTGAGAGATGTTCGGTTGTGAAACCTCTATTGGTGAATGCGATCAAAGCAGATATCCGTGTGTGTCACCAGAGAGCCCCAGAAGGGAACCCTGGTTGGCGCGGTGGGGAATAGTGACTTGTGTGTTTTTAGTGTTTAGCGTTTTTAAGCCTGTGACACAAAGCACTGTGAATATATAAGTCATTGTTTTAAACTTGTATGACACACAGTATAACATAGGCTGCCAGAAAGTGCGCAAAAAGATTTAGGTTCAAGTTAAAAAAGGTGCTTCCAAAATATAATCTCAGCAATATGCAGACTGTACCTAGGGAAACATTTATAAGTGTGCATTAAAAGCACGCGCTCCACAGCTCACCAGGTCACCTTAAAATACCTCTTAAAAAGAATACCCTTCAAGTGACTCCATCAATTAAAGCCAATACCGGCTCCAAGCAGCCTTTACATCTGCAGATTAACTAAGCGAGCACATTTACTTTTCCTCCAGCCAGCAGGCACCTTGGCAGGAAGGCTTGTTTCTTGTTCAGCTGTGGGCGCCTCTCTCGGCTTCTCGGCACTGAGATGCTCCACCCTTCGACCTCAGCTGAGACATCTCAAGGGTTGGAATTAACCAGCATGGGACAGTTGCCTTTTAACATAAAATACGGGAACTGCTTTTGTCAAATTAAAAAAAGTATGGGCACTTTGAGCTGCTCAGATCCCGCCCATTTCAACCTCTGGCAGGAACAGGTTGTTCCTCTATTAAAATAGTTTGTACTTCTGAAGGCACTGTTCTTACCTCTACGGGAATAGTTTGTACCACAGAAGACTAGTTTGTATCCCTACAGGAACATTTTGTACCTCTGAAGCTACCTCTGTAGGAACAGTTTGTTCCTCTTTGTTAACAGTTTGTACTTCTGCTGGAACAGTTTGTACCTCAAAGATATAATCTGCACCTCTGTGGGTACAGTTTATACTCCGAAGGATTACTTTGTACCTGTGCAGGAACAGTTTATACCTCTCTCTTTAGGGACAGTTTGCCCCTCTGTGGGAACAATTTGTTCCTCTGCAGGAACAGTTTGTACATCTAAGGAAATAGTTTGCACCTCTGAAGGAACAGTTTACACCTCTGAAGGAACGCGTGTACCTCTCTCCTCTTTAAGAACAGTTTGCACCTCTTTGGGAACAATTTCTCCTCTGCAGGAACAGTTTGTACCTCTGTGGGAACTGTTTGTGCCTCTGAAGGGAAATTCTGTACCTCTGCAGGAAAGGTCGTATCTCTCTCTCTTCAGGGACAGTTTGCACCCCTGTGGGAACAATTGGTTCCTCTCCAGGAACAGTTTCTACCTCTATGGAAATAGTTTGTACTGCTGCAGGAACTGTTTGTACCTCTGTGGGAATAGTTTGTACCTCTGAAGGAAGAGTTTGAACACCTGCAGGAACAGCATGTTCCTCTCTCTTTAAGAACAGTTTGCACCTCTTTGGGAACAATTTCTCCTCTGCAGGAACAGTTTGTACCTCTGCGGGAACTGTTTGTGCCTCTGAAGGGACATTGTGTATCTCTGCAGGAAAGGTCATACCTCTCTCTTCAGGGACAGTTCGCACCCCTGTGGGAACAATTGGTTCCTCTGCAGGAACAGTTTCCACCTCTATGGAAATAATTTGCACTACTGCAGCAACTGTTTGTACCTAGGTGGGAATAGTTTGTACCTCTGCGGTAACAATTTGTACCTCTCTCTTTAGGAACAGTTTGCAGATCTGTAGGAACAATTTGTTCCTCTGCAGCAACTGTTTGTACCTCTGTGGAAATAGTTTGTACCACAAAGGCATAGTTTGTACCTCTGCAGGAACAATTTGCACCTCTCTTTTTAGGAATAGTTTGGAGATCTGTAGGAACAATTTGTTCCTCTGCAGTAACAGTTTGTACCTCTGTGGCAATAGTTTGTACCTCTGCCGAAGCAGTGTGTACCTCTGTGGGAATAGATTGTGCCTCTGCAGTAACAGTTTGTACCTCTACAGGAACAGTGTGTACCTCTGTGGGAATTGATTGTGCCTCTGCAGGAACAGTTTGTACCTCTGTGGGAATAGATTGTGCCTCTGTGGGAATAGATTGTGCCTCTGCAGGAACAGTTTGTACCTCTACAGGAACAGTGTGTACCTCTGTGGGAATAGATTGTGCCTCTGCTGGAACAGTGTGTACCTCTGTGGGAATAGATTGTGCTTCTGCAGGAACAGTTTGTACCTCTACAGGAACAGTGTGTACCTCTGTGGTAATTGATTGTGCCTCTGCAGGAACAGTTTGTACCTCTGCTGGAACAGTGTGTACCTCTGTGGGAATAGATTGTGCCTCTGCAGGAACAGTTTGTACCTCTGTGGCAATAGATTGTATTTCTGTGGGAGCAGATTTCATGTAAACGCTAACTTTGTGAGAAGGTGCTGGGAGCCGAAAATAGGCATCATGCGGATAGTATGGCGTCGGACAGTATGACGTCGGACAGTATGGCGTCGGACAGTATGGCGTCAGGGCTGGAAAGGTAACTCAGAGCTGTGACACAACCTCTCATGGATCAGACAGAGAGTTACTTTTATTCATGCAATTATATTGTGTTTTAACTGTGCAGACTCGCTTGCTTCTCGACCTGAGTCAACACTTGCAAAGAATGAGTGGTTGGTTAGAGATCAAGGCTGGTGCCTGTCAAGAACTGGACGGATCAGACACCGGCCACATGTGATGGGGACTGACCCACGCTGCCACCGGATGTGTTAGGAAGATCTTGAAAAACCAGTGAGGTCAGCTCTGTCTAGATTCCTAAAGGAATAAGCATTGATAAATGCATTAGGTTTCGCCTATGTGATTAATATTAAGTTTATTTTGGTTGTACATTTTAGCTTGTTGAGCAGTTGTGCAATGTAAGTTACTGAAACTTCATAAAAGTGTTATGACTTGTTTATTGAGAAAGGCAATATGTTCAGTAACAGCGCTTTTCACACAATTATGGATTTGCTGCATTTGCCACACATTCCATCATCAGATGCATAATCTGCAGATTTAAAAAAATAATAATTCTAGCCCAGTTTAAGGTTTACTGAAAATGCAGTGACGTGTTGACGTGGAGTGCGCTTTGCAAAGGCTGACTGGTCACCTTTCTTGTTGCTTATTGCTATATTTGGGTGTTGAACCGGTACTAATGAGCTGCGACCTATGCCCACACACTGCTAACAACTGCTGGAGGTGAGCGCAAGTCTAGAGACGGACACCTCCCCAGCAGGCACGTGCATCCTTCCTACACCTCTGCATGATGTACTTACAGCGCCCTCCGTCAGACAGATGAAGAAAGCAAGGCTCGGAGTAAAAGTGTAATGGCTCGAACGTGGTGTAGCTGCCAGGGCTGCCAACTTTGGAGCTGAGGAACCAGGTTCGAATCTCAGCGTCAGCTCATCATCCTGTGATCCTGAGCAAATCACTTAATCTTCCCGTGCCTACCAAAAAAATAATGACTCTTCATATAAAGTAACTGGTGCTCGAATAAAGCACAAATACCATCAAGTCCATCCTGCTTTCTAAAAAACAAGATACTTCTTGAGCAATCATACAACAAAAACTCTATATAAGTATATGTGGTTACCACAAATTAATTGTATTATTATCAGCAGTGTGGGATCAGCGGCCAGACACTAACATGAGTTGCCACTAAGCAAAGCATTCCTACCTCCGAACACTCTAACGTAGTAGACTCTTGAGAAGTCCCTGGATGCTGGCTTAACTGACTCATTACAAAACACAACAGTGAGAAACCACCACTGAAAAGGTGTGATAGGAACTATTAAATAATATAAGAACACCAAAATGTAAGATGTAACTAATACATCATCAAGTGTACCCCCAAGAGAAAGTATCACCACTTTTCCAAAACTTCTCTTTACCCAAAACTGCTTCCAAATCCATTTTCTTAGTGCAGTCCAGATTAAATTGCCTGCAATTAACATATATATGCAAAATATAAATAAGCGTAAAAAAGGGGGAAATCACTACCAGTGCGTAGTTGGCAAAACTCTCCAGGGAACTGAGGGGCAGATTTACGTTTCCTGGCGCATCCCTGCAAATGAGCAGGGATGCGCCAGAAAAGATGCGTGACGCAAGTTTACCCTTGCGCCACCACAGATGCGCCGCATTTACAATGCGGCGCATCATGCCGCAAAGATAAACAGATGCGTGTCGCATCTGCCGGCGTAAGGTTGGCGCAGTGCTGGAGTTGTGTCGCGGGCACGACGCAACTCCAGCACTGTTCCAACCTGGCCTATCCTCAACATGGTGCGTCATGCCTTACGCCTGCTTCAAGCAGGCGCAAGGTTTTGACGCAGCGGGGTCGGAAAGTGACTGAGTGAAATCTTGTAGATTTCACTCAGGCACTTTTCCGAGGCGTGCCTGCACCGGAACGCCCACCCTGCGCTGGGAACGCCCACATGAAACCTGACGCAGGTTTCATGTGGCACAGGGCTTTACAACGTGACGCATCTCCCTAGATGCGTCACGTTGTAAATCACCCGCAGCATGGCGCTAGCTTTACGCCGCCGCTGTGTCACAAAAGTGACACAACGGCGGTGCAAAAGTGGCGCACGAGGCTTTTTAAATCTGCCCCTGAGTTCCTGTACCGACGAAGTATCAGTTTGCGTAGGTTACGTAGACCAGTTTGAGGGCATCACCTAGGGCCACTTGTTAGGGTTTAGGCTTAATAAAATTGTAAAAGACACCACTCGTAAGACTCAACAGGGTACAAAATCCAACAGCACCATACTGTCAGGGATACGAGACATCCAGACGCCTGGGCGTTTAAGTCTTCACTGAGGTCCAATGGAAACAGAAAACACACTGCTCGTCGGTGTAGTCACACAGAGAATATCTTTCTTTTTCTCTATTAGTATAATGGTAACAATCAATTCAGGGATTCATAGCTGCCAACGTTTCAGATTGCTATGTGTGACATTTTAAAAATTTCAGTGTAATTATGAGTGACATTTCAACGACTATGAGTGACACTTTCTTGAGAGCAAAATCAGCTTGGCTCTACCCAGTCCACTGGAACTCCATTCCCAATATGAGCCAACCTGCCCCACCCAGTGCATTCAAACATTAGAACTAACTCCATTCATATCCACCAGAACCAACCTGCCCCTTCCCAGTCCTTGTTGACCCCAATCACATCCGCAGTGTTCCGCTCACCTGTGCCAAGCAAGACTCGGGCCAGGCTGAGATGGTGCTAGGGGTCATCGGCGTTGCTTTGCTGATTATTGCCGAAGAGAGGCCGGGCCTGGCCTTTCAGGACTGGCCTTAGATTGTACGGTGCTCAGTTATGGGTACTGCATGCAACCTTTGGTCTGTGTCAGCAGAGAGTGGCTGATGCCTGTGTGTCCTATGGGCTGCACTGAGTCCGAATCCTAACGTAAGCTGCACTGGGTAGCGCTAAGTCTCAGCTCACTGTCAGCCAGGCCGTGATGGTGACACTGGTGCCAGTGAACTGTAACTGTGTGGCGAACAGTTTTTGAGTGAACAACTGAACAAAATTTGTAGCCCCTAAAGCCAGCCCAGAGCTAGCTGAGCCAACCCCCAAGTCTGAGCAGGCAGCGCTGACCGCGCGCTGCCAGCTTTCTATAAGTGGTGCTAATTACCAGCTGGCACTAGACATGACATCAGAGGAGGCTTTATAAATGCGTGACTTCGCATTTCAGTGCTGTGATGTGGACCACCACAATGAAATGCGTTAGTCTAACACCTGATGCGTGGTACTTGGCAGGGCTGGGGATTGATGTGAAAAATATAGAAAAATAAATACATTTACCATGCATTTTTCGGGGCATTAATTATGATGCAGTATGCATGCGTGAAATGGAAATGCTGTGCCTACTTCAGTCACAGCCTACAATTGCCAATCCAACGTAAGTAAGCTAAATTAGTCCCATGCCCCATAATGACGGAAAATTGATAAAAAGAACCATTTACAGAGGGGGGCTAAAGGTCGCAACCGAACAGTGGATTCCTCCCAAAGCGCTGCCATTCTTACAATAGTCAAACACATGGAGTAGTTGGCCTATGATTTTGCAGGGCCCGCCGGTAGCAGCATAAAGTGAAGATTATACAGTGTACACATCTTATCTATATAAATAGGGTTAAAGGAAGATTTCACGTTAGTTATTAACACAGTGTATTGTACATAGTAAATCACAGGGATAGCAAATGACTTAGATGCTTTGTGGAGGGCGGACTCACGGCTGAAAGCGAGGCTTGAAGCACAACGTTTTCCGAGCCTTGTTTAATAATAAATGAAAGAAAAAAAAACTGAGCTGGCATGCACGCTTGAAATGTGTGCAGCCAGGGTGAGAGTGCTTATGTAAACACGCTGTGCAGGGGAGATTAGGTAAATAAGCACAGCACAAGCGCTGTGCAGGCAAAACATTTCTGTGCAGGCAAAAAATTAAAAAGAAAGTGCCCTGGAAGCGATGGAAACAGTACTTTGACGACAGGAAACTGATAAGAGAAGCACACAGGAACAAGCATTGGTAAATGCAGGAAACAGTATGTTACAGCCAATAGAATTAGAGGAAAAGTAAGTGACAAGCACAGGAACCAATGAAAATCAAGGAAAACAAGGAGGCGGGATGTAAGCCCCTTTTAAGATCTATATTAAATACAATAGATTTCACAAGTACAGAGTAAGCAATGTGCAGGCAAAACCTAAATAGTGAGGCTACCACACAATACCAGTGCCACAAACAAGCACCCACTGCAAATACCACTGAGAAGCCAAGAACAAAACCACTTCGTTCAACTATGGACCCTTTTCTGGTCCGAGGACTGTACTGCAGCATGAGAGGGGACACACATTCTCCCCCCCCAGAAGGCACGGGGGACTCATCCACCTTGTGAGAGGCTTCTAGTACCACACACATAGAGCTGCATACATGACCACTACATGAGTGTCCTGCCTGTGTATGAAACCAGTATCCTGACCTTTGTTGACCCAGCTAACACTGTATTCTAGCTTGAGAGCTGAGTCTTAGGCCTGTCCATTGTACAACCCAGTTCCAGGACCTGTTCTATGACCATGAACGGCGAACCAAGCGCGCCCTCTTTGTTTTCATAGGTTGACTGTCCTCGTCCTTGGTTATCAGCATGACGCAGTAGTGGCAGCCTACCGATTTTTGTAGATTGAATGTGCTAAGCAGATCTTTTTTTGTGCTCTAAGAGGAAGTGCAGAATACTGGCTACATTCATCTAAAATTTTGCTTACATGTAACACCCAGACCATTGTTCTGAGATCGCGTTTGTGTGTCGAGTACCTGTATGCATGATGGATGTGCGGCACGTATATGGCAGCAACATTTCATGTGTGGTGAAAATGTAAATGCTGGGACCAGTGCGATCCATTTTGGATTGCCCCTATTCTAGCTTGGCACAAGATCGGGGGTGGATACAGGCTCCCAGACAGTGGAAGTAGCATTTCTGTGCCTGGATGGTGGAAACCAAGACACTGAAGTGAGGTAGGATGGACACAGGTTTTTATCTTTAAATATTCTATGAGAACTTTGTAGCAAGGATTTTCCAAGTAGATTTTTCCTGAGCACTGCCATTTCTTGGTGAGAAAGGGTAGGTCAGCAGATTCTGTTGCTGAGGGTGAGGAAATGTCTAGGCAGGCCCTGCACTATTGTCTGTCCATGATTGTTGCTTCTGAAGAGCTGATGATAGCTAGGTGCAGAGTCTTCACACTTGAGTGTAATCATGTTTTGGATGCTCCTGATTGGAGCCATCATCCTCCTTGTCTGCTGTGAGAACCATCATCTTGCACAAAGGCTGTGCTCGCACAATAGCCATAAAATGACATATGAAATTGGAGCCACCTCAAAGCAGTTCCAGAACTTTAAACAGTAGATCAACATTCTCTATCCGGGAAAGGAGTATAACTGTAGGTCCCAAAACAACCCCACTTTTTCCACTTCCAGGCTGCTTCACTGACCAAAGGAAGGAGTGTTCTGCAGAGTCCTCAAAGGGCTGCTGTGAGACCTGGCGGGCATCTGCATGACAGCCAGCCTCGTAGAGGTGAGGAAGACATCACCTAAAGTCTGTAAATTGCTGGATAAGTTGAGCTGTGTGCTGCTATGCCATTTGTTTATAACATTTTAAATATCGATTTGCTGTGACGATTAATTATCTTATTTTATAATATGACTTATTCTACTTTTTCGGTTGCATATTTGACCGAAATAACGTAAAGTAAGGGTGTCATTGGTTAGCGTAGCAACAGTCTCTCTGGAAGAGTTTAGCCTTCCACGACCGTCTGAAGCTCACATGCTATCCTACCTAAGTGGGGCAGATAGCTCTTGCCGGCCTCTGATGGGGACCAGCAGATGTTACTTTCTAGAGTTACACAGATACCAGTGGCTCACAACTCGGGCCTGTGGCTCAGGCTGACTGAGAGGCTTAGCGATTGGGCCACTGAGCTGTTCTTAGATTCACAGATGCCAGTGGTTCAGCCTTCACGCTCAGGTGGTTCAGTGCATCAGAATAGGGTCAACACCCATCCTACCCGCACACCTCTCTGCCTCAGTACTGGGCCAGGGCCCATCCTACTAGTGTACACATCTGCCTCAAGACAGGGCCCTGGCCCATCCTACCTCCACACCACCAGTACTGAGGCAGGGCTCATCATACATGCACTCCTCTCTGCCTCAGTACAGGGCCCATGTTGGAAATGGCCCTTTTTTGCAGGGTTATCCCCAAACCTTTTGCTTCTTCCTCCTATTTTTTCCTGACCTGTTTTTGTTGGTTTTAGGACTTTGGGCACTTTACCACTGCTAAAGTGCATATGCTCCCCTGTTGTGAATTGTTATTATGGATTGGTGTTTCCATGATTGGCATATTTGATTTACTGGTAATCCACTAGTAAAGTGCACTGAGTGAGTCAGGGCCTGAAGATTGAATGCTACTAGTTGGCCTGCAGCAGTGATTGTGCCACCCACATGGGTAGCCCTGTAAAGGTAACTCAGACCTGCCACTGCAGGGTCTGCGCACCGTTGGTAATTGCCATGTCGACTTGGCAAGTACACCCACTTGCCAGGCCCTAACCTTCCCTTTTCTAACATGTAAGTCACCCCTAAGGTAGGCCCAAGGTACCCCTGTGGGCAGGGTGCAATGTATGTGAAAGGTAGGACATGCCCTGATGTGTGTGGCATGTCCTGACAGTGAAATACTGCCAATTTTAGCTACCGACTCGTAAGAACTGTGTTTTTGAGATATTTCTGTAATTTTGAGGATATCTTGCAAAGTATATATTTTTAAGTACTGTATGTTGGATTCTTATTGTTTTGGGTCTTGTTTTGGATATATAAAAACATTGGATAATTTTCTAAACTGGTGTGGTGTCCTTTTGTAGTGTTTTTACTATTACTCTTTGTTATGTGCAAATGCTTTACACACTGCCTCTGAGATAAGCCTGACTGCTTGTGCCAAGCTACCAAGGGGGTGAACAGGGGTTATTTTAGGAGTGTAACTCCCTTGCCCTGACTTGGAAGAAGGGTCCCTACTTGGACAAAGGTACCTGCTTCTGCCAACTAGAGACCCCCATTTCTAACAGCCATCCTACCAGTGTACCTCTCTGCCTCAGAACAGGGCCAGGGCCCATCCTATCTGTGTACCTCTCTGCCTCAGTAGAGGTACAGCCCATCCTACCTGTGTACCTCTCTGCCTCAGTGCAGGGCCAGGGCTCATCTTACCTGTGTACCTCTCTGTCTCAATACAGGGATGGGGCCCATCCAACCTGCACACCTCTCTGCCTCAGTACAGGAAACAAGCCCCCCCTACCTGAACACCTCACTGCCTCAATACAGGACCAGGGCCCATCCTACCTGTGTACCTCCGTGCCTCAGTACAGGGACGGGGCCCATCCTACCTATGTACCTCTATGCTTCAGTACTGGACTGGGACATTGTGTACTTTCTGCCTCAGTACAGGGACGGGGCCCATCCTACCTATGTACCTTTCTGCCTCAGAACAGGGACGGGCTGATCCTACCTGCACACCTCTCTCCCTCAGTACAGGAACGGGGCCCATCCTACCTGCACACCTCTCTGCCTCAATACAGGGCTGGGGCCCTTTGTACGTCTCTGCCTCAGTACAGGGACAGGGCCCGTCCTACCTGTGTACCTCCCTGCCTCAGTACAGGGACGGGCTGATCCTACCTGCACACCACGCTCACTCAGTACAGGCTTGAGGCTCATCCTACCTCACACCTCTCTGCCTCAGTTCAGCTCCGGGGCTCATCCTACCTCACACCTCTTTGCCTCAGTACAGGTTCGGGGCTCATCCTACCTGTGTGCCTCGCTACCACAGTACAGGTATGGGGCCCATCCTACCTGTGTACCTCGTTGCCACAGTACAGGTATGGTACCCATCCTACCTGTGTACCTCTCAGCCGCAGCACAGGGACAGAGCCCATCCTACATGTGTTCCTCTCTGCCTCAGTACAGGGACGGGGCCCTTCCTACCTGTGTACCTCTCTGCCTCAGTACAGGAATGGGGCCCTTCCTACCTGTGGACCTCTCTGCCTCATCACAGGGACGGGGCCCATCCTACCTGTGTTCCTCTCTGCCTCAGTACAGGGACGGGGCCCTTCCTACCTGTGTTCCTCTCTGCCTCAGCACAGGGACGGAGCCCATCCTACCTGTGTTCCTCTCTCCCTCAGTACAGGTCCCATCCTACCTGTGAACCTCTCTGCCTCAGTGCAGGGACAGGGGCCTTCTTCCTACCTGTGTACCTCTCTGCCTCAGTAGAGGGACGAGGCCCATCCTACCTGTATTCTTTTTTGCCTCAGGCCCATCCTACCTTTATTCTTTTTTGCCTCAGGCCCATCCTACCTCCACACCTCCCTGCCTCAGTACAGGGATTAGGACCCCCTATGTGTGTACCTCTCAGTCTCAACACAAAGACTGGCTTTTCCTACCTGCATCACCCGGTTGCTCAACATAAGGACTTGAAGCTCCTGTGTGTGCTCCTCTCATCTCAACACCTCCTCCCTGAAAGACCTCTGCCTCCACACAGACTCTGCCCCCTCCTGCCTCAGTACACTTCCACCCGTGACCCGCTGACTGAGAGACAGCAGATGAACCACGAAGCTGTCCCTACTGGTGAGTGACACCCAGCCCTTGTGTGCAGTGACGCCCCTTGACCTGTGCCCCCAAGTGATCCAAAGCCCAAGTGAGGGTGAAATAGGTAAAAACATCTAAAGAAATCAATAAATGACTAAAGAAAGCTAATATGTGTCCAGTGATGAAATGGGACGAATACAGCCTTCACTTTACCCATGGACATTTTACACACTGCCAGCGTCCCTGTTCTGGGGATTACTGAAGGTACCTCAGTGATTTTTTAGGTCTAGCCTATTAAGTGATCTGTTGTCTGTACTTTGTGGAATCTAACTCCTCCCACACTTTGGATTGGCTTTTCTATGTGTTATTTAAAAATCGTAGCCTGTAAATGGCTAATGGAGGGTGCATGTCCCACCTTTTCTGAGAAGGTCACTCCCATGGAGTATTGCCGCAGGTACAAGCAGCGACGTGCATGCAGTCCCTACGTACAGCCTGTTTTTTAGGTTGAGCCTATACAGCGCTTGTTTTTTTCGCATTCAATGTTCCAGCGCAGTTTCTCACTTATCCGCTGCCGCTCATTCCCTTTATGAATATCATTGATCTGCTCCGTGCGTGAGTGCTACCCATCCGTGTTGCCTTTGCTCCATCCCCTCCTTGTCCCTCCTCTCTCCCTTTTCTTGGCACTTGATCATTCCCTTTATGAATATCTTTGATCTGCTCCAAGTGCGAGTGCTACCCGTCTCCGTGTTGCCTTTGCTCCCGCCCCCTCCCTTGTCCCTCCTCTCTCCCTTTTCTGGGGACGTAATGATTTTTTGTTTGTTAATTACATGGATTTTTTTTAAAAAAAACAATAGAAGATGCACCAGCATCCACGCTGATCTCCTATTTACACAGTGCATCTCCTATCTCCACGGTGTGAGGACAGCAGCTGCCGGAGGTCTCTCACGCTCCTCCTCTCAGCACGCTGTCTCAGCCTATTAGCCTTGGCTTTATCAGCGGGTTTACCCCCCCAGACATCTTGCTTTTTGGCCTCCTGCTTTTGACCAGTTTTTGTTGGTTTTAAAACTCTGGGCACTTTACCACTGCTATTTAGTGCTAAAGTGCATATGCTCTCCATGTAAATTGTGTTTATGGATTAGTGTTCCCGTGATTGGCTTATTTGATTTACTACTAAGTCCCTAGTACAGTGCACTGTGTGTGCCCAGGGCCTGTAAATCAAATGCTGGTAGTGGGCCTGCAGCACTGATTGTGCCACCCACACAAGCAGCCCTTCAATGGGTTCTCAGACCTGCCACTGCAGTGTCCCTGCGCAGTTGTGACTGCCGTGTTGACTTGGCAAGTTCACCCACTTGCCAAGCCATAACCTTCCCTTTTATTGCATGTACGTCACCCCTAAGGTAGGCCCAAGGTACCCCTGTGGGCAGGGTGCAGTGTATGTGAAAGGAAGGACATGTACTGGTGTGTGTGACATGTCCTGGTAGTGAAATACAGTGCATTTCGTTTTTTGCTATGGAAAGCCTATCTGTCCCATAGGATAGATGTTACTTTGTAACATCTTACAAGTATAACTTCCCATTGGGACAAGATAGAGAAATGGAATTTAGGATGCATGAACTCAGAATGTATATATGCATCTTTTAATAAAGATTATTTTTATATTGTGTGTTTGAAAATACCACTTTTAGAAAGTGGGTATTTTCTTACTTAACCAACCTGTGTGCCTCTGCTGGGTTGTGGATTGACTGTCTGACTTTGGAGTGACAGGGGCTGGGGATGTGCATTCCCTGTAGACGGTCACGGGGGGTTGTGGCATGTCCTGCCTTTCCTGGATGAGTCAGAGCTGGACCGAATAGACCTGGGCTGCATTCAGAGTAGTGGGAGGAGTTTCATTAGCATCTGAATAGCCTTGGCCTGCATTTAAAGTGGTGGGAGGATATTTCCCTTGCACCTGAATAGGCCCTGTCTCCCTTGCACAATGCTGTCTCCACCTCCTGCAGGGAAGCTGGACCAGAGAGGACAGACCTGGTTTGGTCTCTGCTCAAAATAACAAAGAGAAACTAAGTATAAATATTGGGGCCCAGACCCAAGATCTTTAGATTACTGCTGAACTAAGGAACCTGCCAGGAAGAAGAGCTGGAAAAGCTGTCAAGAGGCACTGCCCCTTTGCTGTGTGCTCTGCTGTGTTTGCCTGCTGCTTGCTGCTTCTGTCTTGGGCAGGGAAAGGACAAGAATGTACTTTCATCATCCTGCTGTTAGAGGTTTCTCCCAGGGCTTGATGTAGAGCTTGCTTCCGGTTGGAAGTCTCAGCTAGATAAAAGACTACAGAGAACTCGCTTGGATCAAGGAACCTGCCAAGAAGAGGAGCTGGAACAACTACCAGGAGGAGCACTGCCCCTTTGCTGTGTAGTTGCTTTGCTGGGTTGGCCTGCATTTGCTGCTTCTGCCTTGGTCAGTGAAAGGACAGGACTGAACTTTCTTCACTTGTTGCTGAGTATCTCCAAGGGCTTGAAATAGAGCTTGCCTCCTGTTCACGAAGTCTCAGGGACAGTAAAGACTTCACTTTCCTCTGGGTACAGCCTCTGGAACCGTGGGTTTCAGTTGCCACAGAGGGGGAAAGCAGCCGACACCGCCATCGACACCGCCAGGGGCTCCATGTCCTGAAGGCACCACAGAGAGCACCGCAGAGCTACCGCTGCACTTCGTACTGCAACCCCGGTCTCACCAACGACGACGACCTCCGCTGCCTCCAAGCTGCTGCTTGCACCGTGACCTGTGGGCACCACACTCTGCACCGCCTTGCTTCACTCCGTCGACCTGGTCTCACCGATGACATCGCTGCACGCTGACCTCGACACCCGTGACCGCACCGTGGCTTGGGGTACTGCTCGTAAGTCACACAACGCACCACCCCATCCCACACCACCGTCTGGGTGACCGACGCCAGCTTCCATCAAACGGCACTGTCGCTTGCATCTGTCAGCACTGCCACAAGCACTGCCTCACTCCACACTGCAGCCCTGGCCTCACTAACGCCGCTGGACGACCGTCAATGAGGCATTGCCTGCTCCGCGACTTGAGGGCACCGCACACCGCACCACTATGCTTCAAATAGCAACCGCGATGGTTGTCACGACCGTCCTGCCCAACACGGTCGGCCGGAACCTAAAGGTACTGTTTATGAGTCTGCTGACACTAATGCCGGTCCGCACCACTGCGGTCGGCCAGAACTGTTGGATTCTGTTATTTTCAGCACCACGATAGCCCAGGACAGAGCTACCGGCCTTTAAGGAACTGCATTTGAAAGTCATACTTACAAAGTGCCTATTTTTGATTACTGTATGTTAGTCTTTTATCGTTTTGGTCTTGTTTGCACAGATAAATATTGGTTATTTTTCTAAAACTGGTGTTTTGTCCTTTTGTAGTCTTTGCACTGTATTACTGTTGGTTATGTGCAAATGCTTTACACACTACCTCTGAGATAAGCCTGCCTGCTCGTGCCAAGCTACTAAGAGAGTGAGCAGGGGTCATTTCAGTAGTGTATCCCCCTTATCCTGACTAGAAGGAAGGGTCCTCTTTGGACAAAGGTGCAAACCATTGCCAACTATAGACCCCCATTTCTGACACAGCCTTATTTCCTCGAGAAGGCTCACTCTGCTTTTCTTTACTCGCTGCATGGGTCTGTCGTTCTTCCTTCTGGTATGTTGAATGCTTCCTCCCTCTGCCTTTCAGTTTCGTTCTTACTCCCCCCTTTCTCTTTATGTAACTCCATGCACTTTCAATTATAAAAAAATCCTTACTGTCCTGTTTCCTCAGTGCCGAGGGCTCCAGTGTTGTGGTAATGTTACATTTCACGTTCATTTTCTTTTCCGTTCCACCCTCTGTGCTTGACTTATCTCGGCGATTCAAGCCCAGCCTTCGCAGTTCCCAGTGGGAAAAGAAAATCAACTCAACTGAAGTGCGACATTCCTCCTTTGTAGTATTGTTATATGGGGTTATATAGCCCTAAGACACATTGTCGACATTGCTAAGTTAGCATGACTTTTGCTTGCCCTCTGCTGCTGCTTTTGCGCACGCCTCTGCTAAGCGTTTGTTTTCGCGACACTTTGCCTCTGCCCTGTACATGATAACAGATTGTTTTTCACGTTCTCAGCCTTCCCTTCAATTCTGTCTGAACATAATGTGCAAGGTCGGTCAACAATGTCTCCTGTTATTCTGTTCTGGTCAGTCCCTATTACCTAGACAAAACATGTAACCAACAGCTGCAATGCGGAAGAATCCTGCTTTGATATAACGTTGTTGCATGTTTTTGAAACACACTCGAAGAAAGCTGTTCCATGGAGCTGAGCGCTGCTGTTCCTATGATGTAAACCCTTGGGTTTAGGCTTTCAAGTAGGGGTCTGCTAATAACACCTAGAGATCTTCTGTTATATAAAATAACTTCTTACTGCCTTGGGGAGGGTGATTAGGCCCAGTTATTTTGCCTTTTTCACAGTCTTTATAAAATGACGACTCCTTTTATATTCTATGGTATTGTAACAATGCTAATGATTCTTGCTTTATGCATTTTGCTGCTAGTTGTGGTTCGCATACTGTATCATGGATCACTATAGTCAAAATAAACATTTTGAACTTATTTAGTGACTCTGATTATTTTTATTGTGGACAAGTACGTGAGAGTGAAAGAGTGTCTTGTTCCCGCGACTAGGGAGAGCTCGTGTTCTGGGTTGTCTAACCATTCGTAGCATCTTGATATTTGTAGGAGACCGAATTAGACACTATTGCTAGTCGGTTGGGATTTTGGGTACTAAGGTGATAGGAGGTACACCCCTATTTACTGAGGTCCTGTTTTCTTGTGCATAGTTCTGTGTATGAGCAGAATCCCCTCAACATGGCGCCGCCAACGCTTGGTCTGGTTCTTATCTGCGAGACGCTTGAGTGGTGATCGTGCTGGTCCACAATACCCTCACTTCTGTTTCCGGAGACAGCTATGACGGAATAGCCTCCTATATTGACGTTTTTATAGGTTTATTCAAGCTTGAAGTTTTAAAAGGTATATCTTTTCTTATAACCCGAGTTTGCGCTGCCACTCTTTAAGTTGTTCTACTGTCGTCTCTATAATGGCTGTAGTTGATATTCCGGTTCATAGCAGAGCCGCGCTGAGGGCGCACTTGACTCATTATGTGGTCCCTGATGCTGGGGCCGCACTTATTTTTGTGGTGGAAGCCGATCCGGCTCACCAGTTTGAGGTTTTTTATTCTTGGGTCACTTTTCCGGCGGTGGATGGCACTGATGATTTGTTTCACACATATGCTGCCACCGCCGTTCCTCAGCAGTATCAGCCTTATAGAGCGCTTGAGATTCTGCTTACAGCTTGGCAACACTGTATTTGGTTTAATGGCGCCCTTCCTCACCCATTAACGGTGGTCCGTTTAGGCCCTTTATCTATAGATGGGGCCACATAGCCCGTTCTGGCTGGGTTTACCCCACACCCACGTGCTTTTACAACTGTGACTCTGGCGGAGCTCCGCGTCTTACATACATCATTGGTACGCGTATATAGAGCTGTAATACAGTACGTAACACGCACCATCCAGGTGGGACCACCTGGCGCTGGGGTGCAACCTGCGGGTCCTGGTGGCGTAACCATCAGTCCCGTTATTGTTAATTCTGTCATGGGCAAGCGCCCACAGAATAAGGATGAATTTCTTATTGGCTTGCTGAGAAATTTGGACAGATAGAAGCTGTCTTTCCTAATACCACTCCTGTGGATAAACACAGGATCTTAACTATTAGTTTTCCTAAAGACTTAATTCCCGAATTGGCTGATTGTAACACCTGGGGCAGGGTGTTTGCAGCAGCATATTCTATGTGTTTCAGCACCCCCTCCATGACCGTACTCCCCTCTGTGATTAAGCGCGTTCAAGATGATCACGGAGCAGAAGCTGCTGTTGAGCTGGGGATGAGACTGGTGGGAGTGTTCGACGTGGTAGCTGATATGATCCTTGCGAATGTCAAGGGCGATGCCGTTAGTTTTCAAGTAGCAAACCGCTTAGAGGCGGTCGCGGAGCCTGACAGACCACGAGAATTACCAAAGATTATTGCAAAGGCTTACAAAACCATAGGCCGCAATAGTCTGGGAAATAAGCCTATGACTCAAATACAAACGCAGTCTCAAGTACAACAGAAAGCCCAGCCTGACAAGGATGGGCGCCCTTTCTTTCCTAAAAAGAATTGGCAAAGAAATAAAAAACACGGTTCCAAACAGCAGAAGCAGGGTTCGCGTGCCAGTTCACCGACCCCTGAGGCTGCTGAACGTACTTATGACTTGCGCGATCGCGCTAAAATTAAGTCTCCTGAAAGATTTCAGGTTCCTGACCAGCGTTCTCCTCGTTCTTTACAGGAAACATCTGGCTCACAAGCCGGTGGAGGGGATCGCCAGGGTCGGGGTAGAAGTCAACCTGCGTCACAACTTCATGAACAGCCTCAGCAGTTGGAAGTCAAGGACAAGCAGGGTGATTCTGCACGTACCCGACCGCCTTTTCAAAAGAAAAAAGTTGCCGCTTTGGCAGCCAGATATGCCACAGACGGTGAGGACGCGACTCCTGGATCAGACTTGGGCAGTGACTCTGCTCGACAGCGCGGCGGAAGTTACCATAGTCAGGGAGGCTCTACGTCCCCGTCTGGATGTGACAGCAACTGACACATTTGTTACCATTGAGACTGCAGATACCCGGGTTACCCCCCCGGATAGACTACACAAAGTCCTTTTCCAAATTGAGGGTGATATACTGCGTCCCGTTAAGGTTGTTTTCTGGGAGAATCTAACCGCTACATATGACATTTTGTTGGCGGAGAAGGATTGGCCTCCACCCTTTGTGTTATCCGCTTCTCGGGGGGAAGATGTGATACTTCTGAGTTTTTCACATTGTGTCCCTGAGGAACGAGCACAGGCTTTTGCGGAGGAATGGGCTTTGGCCTTAGCCCCAGAGGTGTATCGCAATCAGGTGGGTTGGGACGTTGATTCGCCAGCTCATGAAATACCATTGCGCTCCATGCCACAACCTCAACCTCAATATCCCATCAAAAGAGAAGTGAAGGCTTCTGTTTGTGAGATTCTCAGACAATTAGAGTCATGTGTATCACCTATGAATAATCCTCTCTTTACTGTCCCTAAACCTGATGGTTCTTTTCGGATTGTGTTGGATTATAGAAATTTGAACAGCCATTGCCGCACCTTTGCGGTACAAAACACACACAGCTCAGCGCTGGTGAATAATATTGTTCGTAAAAATACAAAACGACACTTGACATTTCCAATGGTTTCTACAGTCACAATCTCGCCCGTGCGAGTGGTGACCTGACAGCATTCAGTGCCGCCGGAAATCAGAAAAATTCACAAGATTGCCAATGGGCTACAAGAGCAGCCCCGGGGCATTTGCGGCACGCATTGTGTCTTTGTTGCATGACATTGACCCTGAGGCCTTGTCGTATGTTGATGACATCTATTTGACTGACGACGACCTCGCGCCGCATCTTGACCGAGTCGACCACATAATATTGTCTTTTGCCGACTACGGTTATAAGTTTAATTTTGCAAAGTCACACATTGCCCATCTGAAGTGCTCTTTTTGGGCTACGAGCTCAATAATGAGGGAAAGGATCTAGCACCTCATTTCCTAGAGAAATGTGCACATTTGCAACCACCTTCTTCTTTGAAAAAGTTACAATCCCTGCTGGGTTTTTTAAACTTCGGGAGGACTTACATTCCCGATTATGTCCAGCGTATCAAACCGCTTTATGCGTTGATACAACCCAAGTTTTCTTCTTCCAGCTGGCTTCCGGAACATACCTCCGTTATGCAGTCTTTGCAGGCGGATTTGCTTGCGACTAACTTCTTAATGACTCATGATAACACCACCAACCTGGTAATACGTATCGTTTCTGGGGCAGTGGGTTTCACGTATTTAACATTCAATGACGGTGACACAATACCTATTGCATACAAATCACACTTGTACACTGCGGCTGAAATGCGTTTTTCCTCTGTCGAGAAAATCTTAACTTAACTGCAGTGCAGATGACGATTCTAAAGGAACGCTCACTTTCGCAGGGCAAACGCATTCTTATGGTCACTCTCTTCCCTGCTTTGGAAGCGATGACTAAAGCTAGTGTGCCAAACTCTAAAGCATTACACCCACGTTGGATTCAGTGGGCTACTTCCTTGACGTCTTCGGATGTCACATTTGTCTTTGATCCAACTCTCCAGACTCAGGAGTTATTACAGTATGAATTTGTTCATCCTCCTCCTTTGTCGCTTCTTCCTCTGAGTGAATACAAATGCATCATTTATACCGATGGCTCGGCGCAACCGGCCACGGGTTCCAAACATGCTTATTCAGCGGCTTGCGCTATTGTAGCTGGCTCCATTGTAGATGGAGAGTTTAAGTCATCCATTGTGCACACACAGGCACTAGGAGACTGCACGGCGCAATTGGCCGAGCTGTGTGCTCTTGTTCTAGCTCTAGAGTTTGCTGATCCTCTTGTGAATACTCTTATTGTGTGCGATTCTTACTATTGTGTCCAGTCGTTCAATGACAACTTATTCTTTTGGTCTCAAAATGATTACTGCAATTCTAAAGGTAGCGCAATTAAGCATAAAACGCTTTGGGTTGGAGTGGCAGATCTTAAACAACGTCTGCCTCTCACACATGTTATTCACATTCTTGGCCACCAGCGTATCGGAACACACGCTCTTGGTAATTCTATGGCTGATGAAGCGGCCAAGTCTGCAGTAGCCACGTGTTCCATAGCAGCAGTTACAAGATCTATGACTAAGGTTGATAATGAAATTCTGGCAGCGGTCACTGCAACTAGGGAGGGAGGTAGTTATCCTGCGTGTTTCCCTTCTAAATACTCTTATCATGTAACTCCCGAACAGGTTCCTTATGCTACCATTCCTTCAGTTGGGGATCGGCTGATTCCCAATTCTGACCGCAGACAAGCTTTGATCAAGGCCGCACACGAAGGCATTGCTTCGGCACATGCTGGTGTGTCGGCAACAGTCTCTATTCTTCAGCAACGTTACTGGTGGCGTGGTTTATATAAACAGACTCGCAACTATGTTCTTTGCTGTGATGTTTGTCAACAAATCAAGCCTTCTACGGTCCCGCGTCCGCCACAAACACAGCTATGTATTTCTAATAGACCTTTTGGCTGTGTCTATCTTGATCACTGCGGTCCTCTTTCTTCTGATACTGCATACAAGTATATCTTGGTTGCGGTTGATTCTTGCACTCGATTCCTGTGGGTATGGCCACAACGTAGTGCTGACGCTCGAAATGTCATCAGGGATTTGCGTGTCTTTATCGGGATGTTTGCCTGTGGTACCTTCCATTCTGACCAGGGTCCGGCGTTTGCCTCTAAGGCTTACAAGGATGCGATGAAGTCATTGGGGGTACAGGTGCAGTTTTCGTCGCCATACAGGCCTGAGGGCAATTCAGTTGTGGAGCGAATGAACCGTGACTTAAAGCAATCCTTGACAGCTAGAGTCTTAGGTACTGGCAGGGACTGGCTGTCCCACTTGTATGGGGTCCAACGTGCATTAAATAATCTCCCTAGAAGATCTCTGGGTGGGCGGACCCCTTACGAAATGCTCTTTGGCTTTTCACATGTTTGTTCCTGACCTTGATAGTCTGGACATTGTGGCAGCTAGCTCTAAGTTTGACGTAGATAATCATTCTGCTATGTTACAGGATCTACAAAAGTCCCGTGATACTCTGGCAACTGCGCATTTACCATCTTTGCCTGCTGATGCACAACTGATTCCTGTTACCGGTTGGCTTCCTAAAGTTGGAGATCTAGTGCGGGAGAAGATTGAAAATAAAAAGGAGTTTGGATCGTCTTATCGTGCTCCGGTTTCTGTACTTGGACTGAAGGGTACTCGTACTGTCATTCTACCACCATTGCCAGGTTGCAAAGACAACAGATACATCTCAGTGGACAATGTCAAATTACACCGTGTGGTCGATTCTGAATAGTGTGACACCTGCAGTTTCGTGCAACGCAATATCCTTAGCACCATTTACTTTGTCGTCATCTGCTGCCACACGGATGTCTGCTCATTTGAAGGACAATGTAATTGATCTTCAGCCTGTGCGACAATCATCTTCTGCGATGGATCTTGTGTGTCCTTTTCCGGCTACTGATTCCGTGTGTGAGATACCATCTAGTCCACGAGTACGAATGGACGATTCGACACTTTCGCCTTTGCTTGCAAGCCCAGTGAGTGCCTGTGAAGGAGAACCGGCACACCTTTCTTCTGCTTCGTCCTCCTCGACATCCAGTTTGCCTGATGCACCTAAGTCTAAGTTGCGTATCTTATACTCCTGGTGCAAAAAGACATACTTCGTTCCCCCATGGACCTACATTTGGTTGGTGCTTATCTTAATATTTCTCTTCATGTTAATTGGATTTGTGACAGTGTTCTTTTTACTTATAAATGGCCATTATCTCCCTGAACGCTCTGCAGTAAAAATGGTCAATGGAACTTTGGCTCCTCACACATCGTCCCATATCATGAAACGTGACAAGACTTTTGTAAATATTTCAGCTTTTCCTGTTCATGATGGCATCGTTTGGGACAAAGTAGCTTACGAAATCCATGGCCCGACCGAGGTCCTTAGAGTTCCGTACGTATTTCGCATCTTATTAGGAGATGTGGTGACACGGGACATACATTCGGATGATTGGGATGTGCAGGCAGTTCATGCATTGTTTTCAGATTTAAAATATTATGCTGCCTTTGATGCTGAAGATTTGTATTTAAATTCTGCTAATTATGGTGATCTCTTTTGTTATCAACATTATGGGCATCATTTTTTACACAAAACAAACACCATGAGACCTATTTTTAATTTTACCCAATGGGAACATTGTCCCACTCCCTTACAAGGGAGTTCTAAAACTCTTAGAAATAAATTCACCTATTTTTCAGATTATGATTTAACTAATCCTGAATCCTATTTTTTCGGCTTCAAAAATCCCCAACATCTAAGTACCTGTTATCCCACACTAAACTAATTTATGCCAATTCATTTAGAACGCAGTTGCCCACGCACGGTTATGACCATTGGAAACAGACTATAGATTTAAAATCAATCTGGGGCACAAAACTGTAGCAGGTTGAGGGCACTGAGGCATTACATCGTGCCTGCCTGATCCCGACTCAATTGCTGTTTTTAAATGAAACCATTTACCAAACATCCTGTTATGGCCTTGCAACTGTCAAAAACCTAAATACCCCCTCAATTCCATCATTAGCTGAATATAATAATTGGCGGTTCCATAATAACTACACCATGGAGGCTTTGCAGGCTCTCCTTCGGAATGCCTCCTTTAATGTTACTGAAATTGATCCATTGGGATGGTTGTTGTGGCAATCTAATGCTAATGCATGCCAGTTGCGTTTCTATAATGTTACACCTGGTTTCTTTCAGATTAAGCCTGATCCTCGTTATCCACTTCATCATTCTGTGACTACATACTCGGTAGGTAAATTGTGCCAGCAGTGGCTAGAACACTCTACCCATGCATCTGTCAAACAGCACCTTTCAATCCTATCGAACAATATAGATTTGGCTGATTTTCTCCTAGGCCCACGTAATCCAAGGGCCAAGCGATTTCTTTATGCCTCTTATAATGAAATTTGGAAACTTTCACAGATGGAAGCCGCCTTCCATCTGCGTCAAATTGACCAGGCAAACTTGGAAAAAGTCCTTGCTGTTGTGGACAACAGCATTAACACGCTTTCTTCCCGCATTTACACCTTAGACAATATTGTTTCTTCTGTAATAGATATTGTGCAAAGTGATGTTTCTTTGTTATATGATGGTCAGAATCAGTTAAGGTCGGTCATGCAATTTGCTTGAACGTTGCAGACACTGAAAATGGGTAAAGTGCCTTGGGATTATTTAAATGCCACTGCTTTATTTTTACCTTTTAACCTGACTGATAAACAGAGGTTTATGTCCATGAAAGATGCTGTATGTACGCTTTTACATATTGAACAATTGGAGCCTTTGCCGTTCTCTGTAGCCGAAATGGACTCTGCTGTTTGGTTAATTCATGCCGTTATCGCTTTGCCCTTTTCGCTTTTTCAATTTAAATCATGTATGCAACACTTTCCTGTTGGCCGCTTTGAACCGCTTGGCACTGCTTTTCTGCATGAATTATGGGTCATGCCCTTTGCTTATCGGTGTTTGAGGGAGGATAAAGAAGTTTTCCTCACAGGGGAGGAGTGTGATTCGGTAGTGGGTCACTCTCTTGTGTGCAAACACGTTAAGTTGCACGGCGAGTGTAACGTGTCAGCGCCCAATCTGGCTTGCTTTTTAAAAGGGACCCCAGTACCATCCATTACGCCCGTCTTTACATTGCTGACTAACGGCAGCTATCTCATTTTAAACAATCAAGACTGCTGTGGTTTGCGGGCGCGTGTCCCATATTTGGCAACTGTTTCCCAGCACGTAACTTGCTGTAGCAATGTCCTTTTCCCGCCCCCTCAAGGGAGTTTAGATTCTTCGCTTTGGCCTTCTATTCCGACTTTGAAAACAGAGTTCAACAACTTGAGCAGGCTCAAAGCCCTTTTATTCCAACAGGAGGTGGCCCTCACTTCCGCCCGTGAGACATTCAGATTGCAGGTGGCTCGGACCTCGAGCGAGATACAGTCGCTTCTTAACACTAACCTCCCACTTCATTTTGGGGAACTAATTCACCAAATATTTAATGCCTCTGATACGACAGGCCTTGCCCATTTCTTTAAATGTGTGGGATCGGGCCTGGTCTCTTCCTTTCAAACTATATTCGGGGTAATACCGGCTTTCATTCATTCTATATTTTCCAGCGTCTTTGGAGGGTTTCCCTTAATATTGGCGCTGGCAGCTGGTGTCCTGCTTCTTCTCCTTGTGCTTCGCAATGGCTGCTCACTTTGTGGCTCTGCACAGTCCGGACCAGCTTCAACTGTACCGTAATCGCCTATATGAGGCTTTTGGATGCTTGCCTTTAGCAACGCTTGGCGTGAGTTCCGACTTGACTTTCCGCTTTGCCTACTTTACTTGCGATCAGCCAGTGCTTCATTGTAAAAGATGTAATTTCTCCTGGGCGATGGAACTTTGCTTTTCGAACACGTGGTGTCCAATCCCTGATTTCAGCCAGTTAATGGGTCCCTTAGAGACACATGACGAGGCATGTTCTGTGGATGGTCAAATGGCCGTGCAGCTTTACTTGGAATCTTGGATCAATGGGATATCTGTGCGGCTGCACAGACCTTCCTACAACGTAGTTTTCTTGAATATGACACAAGTTTGCCGTTTCTACTTCTGGAAGCTCCTGCTTGTGCGGAACATGAATGTTCCTTCGACTTGCTTAATTGGATGTCATTGCTTTTTTCTACCAATAACAAAGATGACCTATTGGAGGGAATTGCATTCCTTTGCACCCAAACCTTCATGGATTGACTGCTTGTGTCGTCCCTATTTCGTTGTCTGAAATACAGACTCTTTTTTTTTTTTCAAGCTCATAGTATTTTTAGCTTTTCATCGAACTTTCCCTTTTTTCCACTGATCTGTTTTTTTTAGAAAGTTCCTCACCAATATTTTACATGATGCCTGACTTTTTGCACTCTGTATTCATTCTTCTGTCTATGTCCTATTGACTTACCAGGGGGAGGGTGTTATATGGGGTTATATAGCCCTAAGACACATTGTCGACATTGCTAAGTTAGCATGAGTTTTGCTTGCCCTATGCTGCTGCTTTTGTGCACGCCTCTGCTAAGCGTTTGTTTTCGCGACACTTTGCCTCTGCCCTGTACATGATAACAGATTGTTTTTCACGTTCTCAGCCTTCCCTTCAATTCTGTCTGAACATAATGTGCAAGGTCGGTCAACAATGTCTCTTGTTATTCTGTTCTGGTCAGTCCCTATTACCTAGACAAAACATGTAACCAACAGCTGCAATGCGGAAGAATCCTGCTTTGATATAACGTTGCTGCATGTTTTTGAAACACACTCGAAGAAAGCCGTTCCATGGAGCTGAGCGCTGCTGTTCCTATGATGTAAACCCTTGGGTTTAGGCTTTCAGGTAGGGGTCTGCTAATAACGCCTAGAGATCTTCTGTTATATAAAATAACTTCTTACTGCCTTGGGGAGGGTGATTAGGCCCAGTTATTTTGCCTTTTTCACAGTCTTTATAAAATGACGACTCCTTTTATATTCTATGGTATTGTAACAATGCTAATGATTCTTGCTGTATGCATTTTGCTGCTAGTTGTGGTTCGCTATACGTATCATGGATCACTATAGTCAAAATAAACATTTTGAACTTATTTAGTGACTCTGATTATTTTTATTGTGGACAAGTACGTGAGAGCGAAAGAGTGTCTTGTTCCCGCGACTCAGGAGTGCTCGTGTTCTGGGTTGTCTAAACATTCGTAGCTTCTTGATATTTGTAGGAGACCGAATGAGACACTATTGCTAGTCGGTTGGGATTTTGGGTACTAAGGTGATAGCAGGTACACCCCTATTTACTGAGGTCCTGTTTTCTTGTGCATAGTTCTGTGTATGAGCAGAATCCCCGCAACAGTATGCTCTCAGGGTGAGTCAGTAAATTGGCCCTGTCAAAAGCACTGCAGTCGTAGACTTTGTAGTGCCACTTTGTCTGACATGTTGTAAACTTTTGTTTAACTTGATTCTTTATGCATTAATACCTGCAGGTATGTGGCTTGTTTTTAATTTTGTAAACAATGTATGTACACAAGAGAGGCAGACTGAGCCTAGGCTATGTGATGCGGCATGTCTGACCTCTTTAATCTTGCAGCAACCTCAGTGCAACCCAGTATCTTGTTTTCAGAGGAGAGCTCGCCCCTCATGCTCCAGAGGGATCCCCCAGAAAAATGTCCTCGTGACACATAGCAGCCAGTGCATTCCTCTCTAACTTGATTAGTATGGCTGCTTTTAAGCGACCCTTTCCCCCCAGGTGATTCCTTGGATAAACAAATACAGATAAATGTCTAATTTACCAAGGCAGATTAAACAAACCCCTGAGAACCTTCCTAATTTCTATTATGGTTGAGAACAGACCAGAAGACTTGTTCCCATCACCCTGTGTGCACCGTTTTTAACCAGCACAGTATCCCTGGTTTTATCAGCGTTTTACAATTGTATGCCACACTTCAGGTCATATCTAAATGTGCACACTGCTTTCTGGAGAATGGTGGTGGTGGTGTAATTCTAGGGACTGGTAAAAAAAAGACAAGGGTGTGAAAATTAACAGACACTTGTGATCATAGAAAGGATATGTTTTCTCTATCATGTGATAGTTTAACCTTTCATGTGAGAAATACCACCCACGTAGCAATCCGTAAAGTCCTCAAGAAGGCCCAATATGGCATATTTGGCTCTTGAAAGACACCTACAACACAGAGCAAGGATGGCTTTGGGGCTGGTGGCACCCAGTGCGATAATCTTTGTCGACAGCCCCCTACAAAAACACTGCTCCTCCATAAATTCCTGCACTACCATGCTCCACCAGTGTTCCCCATCTCTCCATATTCCCTCTCTCACATACATTTTATTTGTTTTATAGCGCTACTCATACCAGTGTAGGGTGTTGTATCACTTTAAATTACACACAGATCATAAGAGCCAATAATTCATATGTGTGTAAATTATTTATGTTTTATATTGAATAATGTCTTTTGTGTGCTTTTATGGCCGTTTGAGCCAAAATAAAGATGTATTGATTTGCGTAAATCAGTCTATAGCACATGCACATTTTAAGAGCATTTTGTATGGAGAAGCACAAATTCGGGAATTAACACATACCATGATGTTTGGCTCTATGAACGAGAATGCATTTCTACCCAAGTGAACCCTTTTAGCAACATTAAGATAATAAAATACTAGGGAAGAAAACATAACCTTTGAACTATAGCATGCAGTTTTTATACAGCTCTTTGATAACAGTTCAAAGCTTACTGTGCTGTATTTGGGTTGTAACTTATCAACTGGAAGTAACAAAAGGATCCCTGTTACAAAAACAGTAACCTTCTGAGTGATCAACATACAATACAGTTTGGTCATTTTCATGGTACACATTCTTTGCAGCAGACATATTAACTCTGCGCTACTTTGTCATGAGTGGAAACTGCCAATAAACTACACTCTGTTCTCTCCCCACCAGTATCAGTAATCATTAGAGTTATCTTGACATTTTTATTGTTGTCTGAAAACTGCTGAACACAAGGAACTCTGCAGCATGTGCTTTTTAAACCTGTGTTATTTCTAAACACAGGTCAGCGCCAGGTGTACCTGCACTGGTCGCACCTCCCTAAAGCCAGCACTCACACAAAGTGTACAACTCCACATTCAAGTAATGATTCCATATATTTCCATATAGCTACTACTTCTAAAGGGTACAGAGTGTGCGGCAATTGTATAGCTCTTCAATTCCTGGTGGCACAGCACACTGGATAATGTGCTGCATGGCTAAACACTTATAAGGTCCCAAAGGCGAGACCTATTGGCTATGCCAATGCTTGTCTGCTTCCTGTTAGCCATTTATTCCATGAATAACAAGTGATTACAGGTGAGCACTAAGCAGTGAAACTGGAGCGAGGGGTCAGGGAGGTGCTGCACTCAGCATCGCGTCATATCCGGGAAACAGATTCAGGAAAGCAGGACAAGCCCCTCCCTCTCCCTTTAAAAGAACCGCTGTTTAAACAGAAGCTGCAAAGTCAATTCTAGGGCATAATTCAACCTTAAGGAAAGAGCGACCTTTTCTAACAAACCGCTGCTATTTTATTAAACTATTGATATGTTTATGTTTGTCTATAACCAAAATGTGATGAGATTCTTAACTTGAAACTAATAGCACTCTGGCAAGGGCACCGGAAAAGGTGAAAGGAAAAACGCATTCCAAAGGTTTTTTAAAGCAAGCAGATGGAAAACAAGCATTTGCAATGCAATCGGTCTCGCCTTTGGGACCTTATATGTATTTAGCTATGCAGCACATAAGCCTTAGTGCTGAAACATTTACTGTTCTTTAACATGGAGGGAAAGTAAGCAACAAACTGCGTGACATGCCAGGTATGGGAACACATGGAGAGAAATATTGCCTTTCAGCAGGAAATGGTATAGTCCAAGCTCTGTTTTTAATATAAAATCAGGGCCTTCAGTGGTCATATCACTGAAAATACAAGATTTGGAAAAAATATTATTGTCTACGGGTGCTCGTGGAAGACCATTTCTATGGACTGGAATCTAGAGAATGCTAAAGTGATTCTGGTATTTTACTGACCTCTGCTGGTCGTTTTCTATCAAGAAAGTTAAATAGAGGCAGTTGCCAGAAAAATAAAAAAAATAAAGTTCCTCAGCAGAAAGCAATTCTGGTAATTTACTGACCTCTGCTGGTCGTTTTCTATGAAGACAGTTAAATAGAGGCAGTTGAACAGAAAAAAAAAGTCCCTAAGCGGAAGCGTTCACCCCTTAAAGAACCCCCTTCCTGCCCCGCCAGCAGCATTCACCCCTTAAAGAACCCCCTTCCTTCCCCGCCAGCAGCGTTCACCCCTTAAAGAACCCCCTTCCTGCCCCCCCAGCAACGTTCACCCCCTTAAAGAACACCCTCTCTTCCCTGCAGAGGGGGAGCCGTGCACATGACAGCGGTGAAGGTGGGTTGTAAAAGCCTTAAACCCGTTGGGTCACCTCAGCAGCGATGGCTCACACCACAGGTGCCTTGTGTGCTGCTGTGAATGTGCAAAATACATTCGTTGAGCTTCCACAGGAAGTGCCCGGCCGTTTCTTTTTCTTCTTTTATTGCGAGGGGGGAATCATGTTACATTTGCTCATCCCAATGACCAACGAGCACCAAACCTGTTTAACGACATTTTTCCAACTAAATCTTTTTGCCAAACTGAGGGCAGATAAGCAGGCAAGAAAGAGGGCAGTTCTGTCGCGGAGTCTGAAACCAGCGCCTTCCCACATGAGTACATTCAGTCTGCAGAAAACTTTAAAAAATAATTAACGAAAGTCCGCAAAGTTTGGGGGGAGGGGTCACCATAGCTGCCAAGGTTTCAGATTGCTATGTGTGACACTTTCAGAATTTCTGTGTAATTATGAGTGACATTTCAACGTCTAGGAGTGACACTTTCTCACGGGCAAAATCACTCAATAAAGATGAAGGAAACATATAAATACCAGAAATTACACCCATTTGATTATGGGGAAACTCTAACATCGTGAAACAGGTGCAAGGCAACTGATCTTTGCAGCATGCATTTTAACCCTATGCGCAATTTTATGGAGAGTCAAAACTGCTACTAGACAAGTAACTATCGAGCAGGGGCTTTTACACCCATGTCTAAGTCCATCATCCTGTCTTCCCGCTCAGCCGCAGGTGCGGCTGAACCACAAGTAAGAAAATTATCTCTGTCGCAAAAGCAATAGCCAACTGAGCGGTCTACATAAAATACAGTTCACGATGTCAAGGTACACGAGTCTCCTGCAGGAAATTTTACACCCAAGCACACCACCCCGTCTCCCAGCTCAGCCGGAGGTGTGGCTGGACCAAAAGTAAGAAAAGAATTGCCATGGCTCAAGCAAAAACCCTCTGAGCTGTCTACATAAAATACAGTTCGCCATGTTGTAATGTTAGGGTACACGTTCTTTGGTGCCTGCACTACTATATGGTGAGAGACAACTCATAACTGCCACTCACAGCCGGCATCAAGGGCGCTAAGTGTTTAGCAAAAAAGAGTCAACCCGAATTTAAAAATTAGCTCTAAGCAGTCCGCCCGGGTCGGCGCGCTGCTACCTACAGTCCAGCTATTCAGCCAGCGTCCCAGATGAGCTGCCTAAGTAATGAGTTAATTCACTAACTCATACACTTGACAGCCGCGGGCATCGATTGGGGGCGGGTCAGTAATTGTTTGTCTGAAGACAAACACTCAGTTTAGTTTGTACACACTGGTCGGTGCCCAATGACCTCTGAAGGATTGACTCACACAGCAGCCCTGCCGCTCGGCCTACAGATAATTAAACTGATCTATAAATGCAGATTATATCATCTAGCAGATAACCTCACACTCTCTGACTCAGTCTCAGACAGAATGAAGAGTCAGAGCAGCCCTGCCTGCAGATTTTTTTGTCTGAAATTCAGATCAACATCATGATCTCATTAATTTTCAGCGTGCGTGCGGCTCGGTGCTAAGTACACACAGTGATTGTGATAGAGACTATTTAACTTACTTACCGCACAGTGTGGCAGCAGCGCCAGTCCAGACTGCCCAGTGGCGGAACTTAGTTGACGGGGACGGGTCACGGCGGGCGCACTGGCTGGCACATGACATGATGACCAGCTGCAGCACCACCAGTCACTCTGGCAGTCGAGTCAGACTCCCCCCCGCAGCGCCCGCGATGCCAGTCATCATGCAGCGCCGGGACCCGGCGGGCTGAGATGATCATCATCATGATCTTCTGACACAAGTCACTGTCAGCCAGAGTAACTCTGACTCGCGCTGCCCGCCGTCGTCCAGCGGGGCGGCTCAGGACTGCGCTGGCTGCCTGGTGGAACCCGGTTCAGGCAGCTCAGCTTGGTGGAACTGGCTGCGCAGCGCCAGCCAGCAGAAGCTGCTGAGGCAGCACTCACTCAGTCAGTGCAACTCAGCTGCAGCCGAGCGCACCGCACGACTTCACTCCACGAGTGAGCGCGCCTTCTCTGGCGATGACCTCACTTCCTGAAGTGTGCAAGTGGACCGCGTGAGCTGAGGTCACATCCGGATAATCATGGGCAGGCCCCGGCGTCCCTGGTGAGTGTGGGCTGTGTGTCAGTTTCACAGCCTGCCTACGGCGCCGGGAATAATAAAGCCAGGCTGGCAGGCGGCGCGGCTCAGTGAGGCCGCAAATTGTAACATTGTAGCTAGCACTGCAGCACTCTGACTCCAGCCAGCGCTGCATGATGACGATCCTTTACTGTTTATGAGCCAGACAGAGCACTCAGCGGCCTGCTGGCGGCAAGTCTGCTGGGAGCAGCAGAGCCGGCGCGCTAGTAGTAGCACCCAAGACAGTGGCATTAAAAATGCGTGACAAAGCATTTCAGTGCGGTGATGCGGAACACCACGCTGAAATGCGTTAGTGTCACACGTGATGCGTGATACTTGGCAGGACTGGGTCAGATCACATGCCGGCCGATGCCTTTTGCAGTAGATATTTTGAATAAAACTGACAAAATGGGACAGGCTAGTGGGTAGACTTAACAAAGCTATCGACTATAAAGATTGTAGCAGATTAAAATTGTAACTTTCGAAAACGAGTTTTGAAGGTTGTTTTTCAAAGTCGAAGCTCCATTTTTAATCCTCACATAAGTATGAGGGCACATGAGACGTCAGGGAAGCCCGCCCCCTCACAGGGAGTCACGAGGGAGTGCAGGGCCCACACCACTGGGTGCACGAGCGCCCAGGGCCTTCCAGTGCCAACGTGGGGGGCTGTCCCCAAGGCCCCCCAGGGAGCCCCACTTGTTCGCTTTGACGCACAGCTAAGACCACCCTCCCTACAGGAGATATATGTGCGCAAGCTGCACCCACCGGACACTGGCAAGGGGCAGGCGGCGGGGCCATCAGCAATGGATGCCGGGGGTGGTGAGGGGGTTGAGTGGCCTCTTATCTGAGGTTGTGCCGTCACCTTAGCATCTCTTCAACTAAAGCGTTTTTTAAAGGCTAGCCCTACAGGTAAAGAACCCTTTGTAGACCCTGACAAACCAGAAAAGGGGGGGGGCAACTCAAAGGCCGGGCAGTGTGACATAACGAGAGATTAATACCTAGGCTTCGGAGGGAGGCCACGTGACACCGCTCTATAAATATTTAAGGGGTGAAATATTATATAACAGCAAACATCTGCCCAGGGAACACCGTGCTCTGAGGGTTAATTACAAGTGCTCCTGTTACCCCAGGGGACTAGTTTTACCAACCTCTGAAAAATGAAAGGCTGACTCAGCCCTGCTGGGATTTCAACCCATCACGAGCAGGGTAAAGAGAGATGTCTGCAGCAAACTATTACTAAAAGCGTCAACCTATCCCGGTGTAATCAACCAACAGCCTGGCAATAACAACAAACAGCCAGGTCCCTCAGTCAGATGTCAACACAAACTCACACAGCAGTCAAGGGGGCAGTAGTAGTGAGTACACTACATAGGCAGACCGTGCTTGGCAGGCTAGGGTGAGTAGCAGCTACAGGGCAATTACTGCTACGAGAGAGGAGAGAAGACATCCAGACACCGTGGAGGAGTCTGCATTAAAGAGCAGTGTGACACTAGGACAATAGTGAAGCCCCTCACCCATCTCCCCTTGCACGACAGGGCTCACATGGAGCCCGCTCAAATAATGTCAGCAGATAGGCGGGATGAGAGACGCGACCCCCTTCCAAGAAGCAGGCCTCAGGGCCCCCTGGCTTGGGAAGCGATAGTCGCCATCTTGGGGTGCAATGATCCTGTTGGTCGTCAATGACCTTAATGAAATTTGATTTTTTTCCCCCTTACAGGTGACGGAACAACCCAGGCTTTGAGGGGACCCAGAAACTGAGGATGGGGCATGAGCTGTCCCACACAGCGGGGCTCTGGGCCGGTCCAATCCAGTCAGCCTCCACCTCGCGAGGCGGATGTGGCAGAGTTTACAGAGCACCAGTGGTCGGACCCGGAGGGATCTTTCTGCAAACCAAGCACGAGGGTCCTTCCTATTCCCTCATCCACCAACCTCTTACTCACAGAGACAGGCATACATACATGCAGAGTATGTCAAAGCAGAGCGTCATCATAAGGTGACAATTCACAGCAAGGACGCGAAAATGTCGATTTTGGGTGCAAACAGCCCCCATGATTACATTTGTAGGCACGTTTGATAATATAGATATTTGTATTGTAAAGAAAGAAATCTTTGTGGTCGCCATAGGGAGGCACAAGTCATGTTACACTGGGACAACACTGAAGCTTTCGCAACCACCAACAAAACATGGGTTTTGCGAATAAAAGGGGCCTGGGAGCGGCGATCCGTGCTCTTCTGAGGAGCTGGAAGAGGAGGGTATTTGAGTCTGGGAGAGCCCTGCATCCTAAATGCTTCTGCCAACACCCAGCATTGTTGTTGAAGCTTTAAGAAAGTTTATGTCAGGAAAAAACCCTGTGGATTAAAACAGCAGAGTAAAACGAATATGCACGCCCAATTAGTGAATAGCACTGCGCCTCTATGGCAGTAGACACTTGCTACACAGAAAGCCACAAACCAGAATTAACCTACTCCGGGCATCTCTTCCTGCTCAGTGCTTCCTCGGGACACAACCGGTGCCCACTGCCCGCTACCTTCACCTTCCCTTTTCCCTTAAGTTCTCCTGAGGCATTTATTCCCAGTGTCCCGGGGTGGCACCCTGCACCCGCCTGTGTCACAGCGAGCAGCGGGGACGCCGGGTCCCATAGAGGGCAGTAATACCCGCACACACCAGCCTTACCTCGCTCTGGGATCGCGGCAGCCTGGCGGCCGGGGGAAGAGGCGCCGTGTGCTGGTCCCGCCTGTCCGTGGGGCTGGAGAGGGGCTTCCGAGACGAGAGCCGAGGGCGAGAGCGGAGGAGACATGTGGAGCGCGGGAGTGCTTCCTCCCGACCGACCCCTGCAGGCCTTTGTATTCCTGGGAGTGGAGCTCCGCTGAAGAGGAGAAAAGAAAACAGCAGCAACGCCAAGAAACAAGCATTGTGTAGTCAGGCGGGTGATCTGTGGGTGGGGAGGATGGAGTGGAACCCGGCCGCGCTTCACCTCGTCCTGCTTCGCTGCTTGTGCTGTCTCTGCCTCCCTTTGTCTCGCATGCGTACGATGTAAGGCATCGCGCGCATGCGAGACAAAGAGTGCGAATTCACCCACCAATCACACGAGACAAACAAGCATTGAAAATGCAATAGGACTCGTATTTACCGAGACCTATTGCATTTTAAACGGAAGTGCGGGCATCAAAGAAGGCATGAACGGGAGGGGGTGGGGGGCGGTGGTTGTGGTCCAAGAAGTTACGGACTGCGGGAGGGAACGGGGAGAGGCAGGGAAACAAAACGGTTTTCGAAGTAAAGGGGCTGATAGCCTCGGAAGAACAAAAATGACGACATGGCTGTCAGGAGGCGGGACTAAGAAGCCAAAAACCAATCAAAATGCAGAATTTATCATTGAAGCCAATCAAAATGATGGCCGGAAAGTGGGCGGAGCTTCCATCTGCTATAGTGTATACTGCATGCCTCGCAAAGCGTGCAGCGCGTTGCGCTGCAACGCTATGCGAGACCTAAAAAATGATCCTTTTGCTTGTATAAAATAACATGTGCATTTGTGAAGCACACATTCCCCCAAGGGTATCTTGGCGCTGAATAACAGTTGTTTATTATTACCCAACTCAATGGTACTCATTTTATTGACCTCAGAAGGATAAAAGGCTGAGTGGACCCGCCACGATTTGAACCTGTAACCTTGAGGTCAAACACAGACCTCTACAGTGGAGGGATTAGTCCACTAACCCACCAGATCCAGAATGAAGTACATATATTATATAAAAAGTATGGCCCTCATTCAAAGCAGAAATCAGACATGCTACTTTTTTAATTTAAAAACAACTTTTATTCAGTTTATTATATACTGGAATGAAATATGATCAGGGTATCACACAGCAACGATTAAATTAATAATATGAAGTCGCAACCCACAGTACAATTTTATACATTTTCAAATTCCTGGGTGTGTACAAACGAGTGCCGGTGTGCTCCACCGGCAACCACCGGCTCAAATTAAGCATTGGTTCCACTGATTGTTCACAAGCTGACATTCTCCGTTCCTGATACGCAATGTCTAGGAGGCTTCATCTGCTCATTAGTTCTTCACGTTTCTTGCCAAGATGTCTCTTCTCAGGCCTTACTATCAAGAAACGAATACAAACAACAATACTCCTTTTCTCTAGCTAATGAAACCTTGAAAACGCACCTGCAAAGGTAAAGAACAAAATGGCAGAGCAAGATACATTTCAGTTAAGGCCTTTAGTCAGGCTAACGTTTGCTAAGCATTTAAACATGCCCCTGACTGTAACTGTAGCTCCAAAACTATGCAATCCTCTGCCTGTGAGCCCAACAGATGAACCTAACAGAACCTATACAAATCAGAAAGAGGACTGACTTACTCCATATGCTCAACAGCTGTTCGTCTTCTGGAGCCCTACCGCCTGGATGGTTTGCAGCGCGGAGGCCGCCATCGGGATAACTATGCCAAGAAATGGAGTGGAGCAGTGAGGAGAGGGCTGGGGGTGGCCCACTGAACCCCCCAACTGGGTGGGGTAGGGGAGCATTGGACACATCGTTCCCCCTCTGGCTGTACACAGTACTGTTGAGTGGCCGATCGATCCCAGTAAAACTTTTCGTGATTGGGACGCTGGGGAGACAGTTGTGTGTGCCTGATTGCAAGGACAGAGGGGCCCGCGGGTGCCCCAGGACTGTGCCCCAGTGACATGGTAGTTCATGATAGCAAATGAGCACTTGACGATGAATGATCTAGGCACCCGGCCAACAGCCTGCAGCCTTCTGCGGCATCTTCTAGGACTGCTCACTGGTGGCTTCCGTGGAGTATACTGTGAACAGTGGGGAGTGGTATAGCATCGGCCTGGTTCTTCCATTGCTGCTTGACTCTTGCTTGTACCTCTTGGCTCCTCAGCCTCCTCTGCTGCCCCACATGTGCCCCTCCAAATACATTCAGGGGAGCCTTTCCTCCTCCACCCTCTCGTCAGACCGCTGTGGTCCCCATCACCAGTGCAGCACCGTCTGCTGGCCTGACTTGCCTACTTCCCCCCCTCAGCTTCTCTCTTCGGCTCATTGTCACTTTCCTCCAGGCCACTAACTGGTCCAGGAGGGGTATCACACTGACTGCTTGACTACTGAAAATGCATGCTCAGTCCCCTTCTTTGCCCCTTTGCACTGTCTGCCATGGCCTCCAGGAAGTCAACCAGGCAGCTACTTTTCATGGAGGTTGTTTCCCAGGCCAAACAATGCCTGCCCCTCATGCAGGCTCCTCGGATTCTACAATGGACCTGATCCTCAAGGAAATCACATAGGTGTGGCACAGGTTGGAGGTAATGGACGCGAAGATGACGGACCTCACGGTGGAGATGAAGTCTATCTGGACTGACATTACTGGCTTCCATGATAAGGTGGAGGGACTGGATCACCACCTGTCAACCTTGGAAGCAAGGATAGCTCTCATCCCAGACAGAGACCAGGAACTGAGGGCCTTGCGAGACAAGATTACCAACCTTGAGGACAGGAGCCTCAGAGACAACGTACATTCTTTGGAATTCTGGAGAAGGCAGAGGGGGCCGACATCTGAGGGGCCTTCCACTGAGACTTTCTGCCCACCTTCCTGGGGCTCACCTTCTCGCCCTTGTTGGAAATGCAGAGACCCCACAGAATCTGGACGTGCTGACCCCTGGTGCTGATGGAGGTGAGGCCCATCATAGCTTGATTCCTTCATCACAAATAGGCCTGGCAGATACTCGCAGCAGTGTGGTCGCATGGACCCTATAACATTGAGTGCCACAAGGTACATATTGTGGCTGACCTTTCTAGGGAGATGAACCAGGAGTGGAGGGTCTTCCTGTCACTTAGGCTCCAACTGCGCAAGTGGAACATAAAGTTTGGCCTCTTTGAGCTAGCGCGCATGTGGATCACGAGGGAAGGCAAATCCAGGGACTTCTATGACCCGGAGGCATTACAAAATTTCTTGGACGGTCTGCATGAAATGGATATGGCCCTGTTTGCCCACCCCCTCCATCACTGCGCTGGGCCTGCTGCCGCTGGGGACTGAGGCCATGTAGCCCAGCGGAGCCACACATCAGGACAGGCTGCACCATATGCAGAGTGGCAGGGAGAAGGCAATCAAGGCTGTGGCAGAGCTGATGCAGGACAGGGACCTCGACAAGTCCCGCTCACCACTGAAGGCTGGACCACCCAATGACTGATTTGTCCAGAGACTTATGATGCACCCTCTGGCCCGATGACTGAGTCTGGTATGTCTGTTCACTGTTTAATGTTTAATGTCCATTGCATGCTCCTGGAAAGTTCCTTGCTTGCCTGCTAGAGCAATTTCAGCCCCTGGTGCCCCCCCAGCTTTCTCCATACAGGCCTTTCCGAGGGGGTGCGGCTGTCGGATGCCACTGCTGCGGGGTCTGGGTGGAGTGGGTTCCTTTCCACCCCCTGCCCTCCAGCCGTGACCTGGTAGTCTGGGGCCCGCCCCCCACCATCCTCCTCCTGCCTATGCCATCCCTTGGATGTAGATCTCTGTGATGTCCCCGTAGGGAGCACTGAATGTAATCTCTTAGAACATGAACGGTGTTACACACTATATCAAACTCAAGAAAGTGCTTACATACCTTAAATCTAAACATGTAGATATAGTCCTGCTTCAGGAGACACACCTCACCAGTGTGGAGGCTGAGACGCTTTGGCTGGATTGGGTGGATAAGGTGAATCCATAGTTGTTGCCGTCCTCCGCAGGCTGGCCGACAGGCGGTGCCCGAATGTGTGGCGTGGCCATTCTGATATTCAAGTCTCTCCCACATACAGTGCTCAAGTTGTAGATAGACCCGGTGGGTTGGTACGCATTTGTCAAGCTGCAAATCTGTGACAGGGTCCTCTGCGTGGGTGCCATTTATGCGCTGATGGGCTTGAAATGCCCATTTATCCTCCATCTTAACCGGGTGCTGACTGAGATTGACCCCACCCATTTGCTTATAGGGGGCGAATGAAATCTGGCTTTGGATGTGATCTTGGAGTGCACTGACCCAGTCGATGCGGCCAATAATGTGGACCGGGCCCTCCTGATCGACCTTTGGGTGGACCGCGGCCTCTTCAACATGTGGCTTCTCTTGTATCCCACAGACAAAGAATACACCTATATCTCCCCGGCACACGGCACCCAGTTGAGATTGAACTTCTTCCTCGTGGCCCAGTCCATGCTCCCTATCATGAACGACATCTTTAACCTAGAAGGCGCGCTCTCGGACCAAGTCCCGACCCCACTTGTTGGCTGACCTGGGTCATGCAAAGCTCAAATCCCATGTCCTCACCGACATAGAGCATAACATAGGGTCGGTGGACTCGGCTCAGACACCATGTGCAGTGACAAAGGTGACCATAAGGGGCCAGCTGTTGAGGGATGCAGGTATACTCAACAAACAAAGAGAGGCACAGCAGCAAAGGTTGGAGGGGGACATAGATAGCCTAATGCGCGTCTACACAGCCCACCACTAGGATGCTACTAAGCACAGCCTCCAAGAGGCCCACATGGAGCTCAATACTCTCTTTACTTCCAGAGCTGAATACACGCTCCAGAAATTGTAGTACAAACACTATCAGCACAGAGAAAAGTTGGGCAGGCTTTTGGTAGCGTAGCTGCATCCATCCAAACCGACTCCGGGGGCCTTGTCAGTCACCCACAAGAAATTCACTTATTATTACCGGGTCCTCTACTCCCCTGACGCAGTTCCGGATCAGGCGCAGATTGTTTCCTTCTTCAAGATGGTCCAATTACCCAGCCTCACTGAGAGTGGAACGGAATTACTCCAGGGAGAGGTCACTAAGGAGGAGATAGCAGAAGCCATCTCTAACCTCCCATACCATAAAGCCCCCAGGGAGTACAGCTTTCTGGATGAATTGTACAAGTGGAAAAAACTGAGGTGGTGGATTCCCTCCTCGATGCCATCAAGGAGGCTGACCGCATGGGCCCCCCTCAGCCTCTTCTCCAACAAGGCACTTATCATGGTCCTCCCCAAGCCTGGGAAAGATCCTCTGTAGCATTTACCGCCCCATCTCCCTCCTTAAAGGTGACATCAAGATCTTAGGTAGTATACTATCGGCCCGTCATAAACAGATTATTCCCTCCCTTGTTCATCATACTCAAGTGGGGTTTGTCCCAAGTCGAACGGCTCGTAACCATATGCATACAGTGATTCACGCGATATGGCTGGCTACAGATCTGCCAGAGGAGGCTGTAGCCCTATCACTGGATGCTGAGTAGGCCTTTGACAGGGTAGAGTGGGACTACCTATTTGCCTCATGCTCCATAAATTTGGACTTGCCACAAATTTTATCTCCAGGGTCCACTGGCTATATGATTCCCCCTTGGTACAGGTTAGTTGTGGTGGCTTCCTCTCTAACCCTTTCCCAGTCTGCCAGGGGACACAGCAGGGGTGCCCGCTGTCCCCTTTCCTTTTCCCCCTCGCCATGGAACCCCTGACGGCAGTGTTATGCCAGTTGAAGTGTATAGCGGGAATCCCTACCCAAGGTGGACCCTCAAGACTCTATTTATATGCGGATGATATCCTGCTCATACCTTCGGCACTCTCCTCCTCCATCCCAGCATTTCTGGAGATTATCAATGTTTTTGTGGTCCTCTCTGGTTACAAGGTTAACTGGGGGCAGAGTTAAGCCCTGCTACTCTCGAGGATTACCAACTGCGCAGCTATAGACAGCTTTCTGATCCAGTGTAGGGCATCCGTCTTAAGTATTTGGATATCTATGTCAACAGGGGTCTTGAGCGAAGGGTGGCGGACAATCTGGACCCACACTTAGAACAGATGTGGCTGGACTTCGAGAAATGGACACACTTGAACCTACTACTGTGGGGGAGGTCGCAGGCGGTGAAGATGGTTACCCTCCTGAGATTTACCTGTATGTTGGGCATGCTCCGTCTGTTGTCGCCCCTTAAGATCCTCTGGCAGGTTGACAGGTGCATTAAGTCCTTCATCTGGGGGATGATGAGGCCCCACCTGGCTATTGGGAAACTTATTGCCCATAGATCGTCTGGTGGCCTTAGTCTCCCCTCTGTTGAGCATTATCATATAGCCTTGCATCTTGTGCAACAGGCATATATACAACCCCATGTTCCGGACCCCTACGGCAGGTCACGAAAGAGAACTATATCATTGTGGGTTGCCTAGTAGGGCTGCGGTTCCTATATATGCCTTTTACCACCACAGCCAAGCCGAAAAACCCCTTAATCCAGGTGAAGTTCAGAACATGGGCACGGGCCCACAGGCTCCTCTCGGTGGACACCCACCTCAATGATAAGGCGCCCAATTGGTGCAATGCCGGTAATCCCATGGGGGGGAGGTGGGGGGCATGTGCAATTGGGTCCTCTGGTGGGAGGCGGGGATTTCGACTCTGAACATCCTGATCTTCCAGGGTGAACTTAAATACTTTGTCAAGCTCAGGGATGAATTTGGCTTCCCCCTGCCAGCAGTGGCGATATACACAACTGCACCATTCCTCAGACATAGACTGGGCCCCAGCCTTGGACCAACACCCTCTCTCTGGTGCTCACTTATCTCAACATGTGGGTACATTAAAGGTGTAGTGTCCGTTATGGGTAATCTTCTGATTCGCCATCTGGACTCCCAGCCGCAGGTGACATGGCAGGATTGCCGCCAGGTAGAGTACGAGGAGGAAGACTGAACTGAGCTCCTAGAGAACCATGGTGGAGGTATGTGGGAGGCCTGGATGAAATTCTGTCTCTATAAAATCCTGCAGGCGTGGCACTGGACGCCGGTGAGACTCAAGTCTACAAAACCGCCTCCTATGAGGGAACCATTACAACTTGCAAGACAAGGCCTAAACATTTCTTTTTATTTGGTCTCCCTTCTTAAGAGAGGGTTAATGGTGTGTGCCTGCCTCAGAGGCAGTATCCCCAGCCTGCTGTACCTCCTCCCCCCTTGTTTCCCCCTACTTCAGCTGAGCATTGGGGAGCACCAACATGGTGGCCTCCAAGGTTCAGTCACGTCCGGTCGTTGGGAAACATGCTTCCTGGGTGCTCCCCCCATGGATCCCCCTCCTCTCTCCCTCTCTTCCTCCTACCCTCCTACCCTCCTCTCCTCTCCCCTCACCCCCTCCCCTCTCTCCCTCCTGCTCTCCCCCTCATCCTCATGTGTTTCCCCCCTTGCCCCATCTTCCCCTCCCCATTCCTTTGTCCCCACCTCCTTCTTAACCCCCTTTATCTCTTCGCCACTGATAACCATGTTAGAAAGAAACATAAGCTCCCCCCACCTCAAATCAACTCTATCTGTAGATTTCTTTTCTGCACTCGCTCACCACATATATTTGCCATTATCAGCTTGTGTGATCGAGCTTCTCCTATGGTGCAGCTGTATTATTATTATTATTGATTTTTGGTATTTTGTGTTTCTGAATTTTTGCCTTTCTGTTTCCTGGTATGGTATTATTGGCTTTGCTTTTTTCCTTATGTTTTAACCCAATAAACAATTGTGACTCAAAAAAGCTGCCCACTATAGAATATCACAGCAACAAATCCCTTCTCAATCAACTGTGCAAAGCAGGCCCAATCGCACACAAACTCTCCTACCCACATAACCTATCCAAAAGTGGCAAACAATTTTCAAATACAGGTTTATAAGAGAACAAAAAGTACCAACAACTTTTATTGCTGAACGATACATCAGTACTTGCAATGGGAGACTCAAGGCTAACCTACTCTTTTTCACCAGCAAAACCATCACCTGGCTGGAATAATTTCACAAGCATTGGCAAAGCCAATAGGTCTTGCCTAAACTTAGCAGCCTAGCGCCAATGCAGGCACCCTTGCACCATGCCAGGGAGCTAGAAGAGTGCATGTGAGGCACTCTCCATCCTTCCCTTGCTGAAGACCAGGAATCTCACAGCACGCTCCATACTTCCCTTGCTGCAGACTAGGATCTCACAGCGCTCTCTCCATTCTTCCCTTGTTGCAGACTAGGAGTCCCACAGCACGCTCCATCCTTCCCTTGCTGAAGACCAGGAATCTCACAGCGCTCTCTCCATCCTTCCCGCCCTCACTGCAGACTAGGAATCTCACAGCACTCTCTCAATCCTTCCCTTGCTGCAGACTAGGAAAGTCACAGCATTCTCTCCATCCCTCCCTCGCTGCAGACTTGGAATCTCACAGCACTCTCGCCATCCTTCCCTTGTTGTCTAGGAATCTCACAGCACTCTCTCCATCCATCCCTTGTTGTCTAGGAATCTCACAGCACTCTCCATCCTTCCCTTGCTACAGACTAGGAATCTCACAACACTCTCCATCTTTCCCTTGCTACTGACTAGAAATCTTACAACACTCTCCATCCTTCCCTTGTTACAGACTAGGAATCTCACAGCTCTCTCCATCCTTCCCTTGCTACTGACTAGGAATCTCACAACACTCTCCATCCTTCCCTTGCTACAGACTAGGAATCTCACAGCAGTCTCCATCCTTCCCTTGCTACTGACTAGGAATCTCACAACACTCTCCATCCTTCCCTTGCTGCAGGCTAGGAATCTCACAGCTCTCTCCATCCTTCCCTTGCTGCAGGCTAGGAATCTCACAGCTCTCTCCATCCTTCCCTTGCTGCAGGCTAGGAATCTCACAACACTCTCCATCCTTCCCTTGCTACAGGCTAGGAATCTCACATAGCTCTCTCCATCAGGTGTGTTTGATAAGAGGCATAAAACCACACACTCTATATGATGTTATGGCGCACTTGTAACCCCTCGAGCCCCATCATTACCCAGGAGGTGAGCAATGGAACTCCGCGATACATCTAACCCCTGTGACTGCACATATAAGCGATGCCCCACTAATCACAACCCCTTTAGGAGGTATTTAAGGGACTCTTGCCTCCCTACTTCTCTTTCTCCCAGTATGCAACAGAATTGCCTCCATTCTAAGATGGCCACCATTGTATGTATATTTATATTTTTCGACCTTTTTAATTTTTGCCTTTTTCATATCGATGTTCAATTGCCTTAATACCCACACCTTGGGTTAGCGAAATGCTACCCTTGAATCTTTCCCCATGAACAAGCTCCAAATATTACAAGCATCCTCCTATGGGTCCCAAGTGGTCTCCCGACCACTCCAAGATGGCAGCCACTGCCGCTGGCTTCAAACCTGTCCTTTCGCCTCCTCCACACCCTACCTGCCTTTTTCATATTAATTTCTGAATGCCTTAGTTCCCACACCTTGGGTTAGTGAATTGCTACCCTTGAATCTGTCCCCATGTCCATGCTCCAAATATCACAAGCATCCTCCAATGGGTCCCAAGTGGTCTCCCGACCACTCCAAGATGGCTGCCACTGCCGTTCGGTGCTCTGACCTCTCCAGGAAAGCAGATGCAGATGCAGGTGTAGGTGAATATGCCTTACACCGCGCTGGCAATGTAAGTAAAAAACGAACTGAGGGGCTCATTCCTGCTCCACCGCATGCACGCCATACCTTGTGATGACCTTCTCTTATATACTCGCCCTTACAGACTTTACGCCGCAGCATTGACGTTGGCTTCTGCCCTGACCTAAGGGGCAAGAATTTCGCAATTGTAGGGTAAGATGATATCCCTACCCTTTTCAATAGAGATGATTCACTGTGTGTTTTATTTATCACTCTATGTGTATGTGTATGTGTGTCTGTTACACTTTTTACGATTACTCATTACCAATGTCACTCATCTATACACCTAGGGATGTGTGACACAATGCATGACAAGAGCTTTGCATTGCACTTCAAGCATGTTTATTTGCAATTACTTCATAGAAGGTGTTGTTGACTCCCTGTGTGCTACCCAGGGTTTTTTTTTATATTTGATTATCTTCCCCCTCTCTTTCAGGCTGGATTATAGGACAACCACATTAGGTTCACCCTCTACTAGGTATTTTCTTCAACTTACGACTGTGTTTGAATATAATTTGGTAATCATTAGATACCAGCACTCATATTCCCAATCCTGAACAAGGATAGAGATACTCTTTTTTATCTTCCCTTTCGGTCCTGATGAAATGTCAAGGATCCCTCCTGGACCATTGAGGCGTGAAACAGGTCGACCTACACGACCCACACTACTTGCACTGCTCACTAAAATTGTTTCACCTCATCATTAGGAGCTAACAATTGATACATTGCTTTTATCCCTACCAGAGGGACCCTGGAATAAATTGTTTTGGGGTACTCCTATAGTATTTTTAAATTACAATTTCACATGTCCCACACACCCGCACTCACAATCACAGCTTTTTGTACAAAAGATCTCCGCTAGAGAGCCCTCTCGTGAGGTCCATGGGGTATTGCAGCGCCGACCCCAACGATGAGCAAACATCCGATGATGAAGCATGACACACTTACAGGTGTGTGAGGGCACTACTTTCTAAATAGGAAGATCCCCTCCCATTTACCATTTTTCTACCTGAAAACATTCTCTATTAGGAACGGTTGATCTACTGTTATTTTCATATTTGTTCTCGGGAGCAAGGGTACTGGACCTCTCTGCGTCTCCCTGTCCCACCCTTATTGTGCATTTTCTTATATTAATCTCCTTGTGTGATTTACTGGAAATTTCTTTTATGTGCAATCATGTTACTGTTTAGATTTTATCGTACTGATTATATTTCTTTTTTATTACTGAATGCCTTTTGTACCTAACATGATGTTATTGTGAAGATGTTAATTAATCATACAATACATTTTAGTTACATTATCTACACGTCTTATCATCTTAACAATAAGGGCACATGATCCTGGACTTCAAGCTCTCAGTAATACCTTCATTGAAGAGCTGTGTTTTTCCTAGAGCACTGACGTATTCTCCTCCTACTCTACCCACACAAAAATCCCTATCATTTTGGGAGAAAGATGTCACATCCCACATAATAGAAAAAATGCTCTGTGAATCCTAAGAAGCTTATTCCACCCAAAAACTACAACAACATCAACTCCTTTACCCTAGAAAATAAGAACTCCCTGAAGCTGCGCACTATGCAAGCTGATCCCACCTCCAACTCTGCATTATCCTCCCTGAATACAGCGATTCTAGAGAATGCCAATGAAATGGCCTCTTTAAAATTCAAAAACACAACGCTTATGGTACAGAATGGCCTCTAAAAATAATCAACGTAATCTGTGGATCAAACACAAAGACTATAAAAACATATAATGGGAGCCAAAGCTAAGTATATCAGATCCAAAATTGAAGCTTCCAAAAATTGACAGAGATCTTTAAAGCATTCTGTTCAGTCATCAGTGTGGTGGTTGTACTGAAGGCAGAGAACTGTGCCTAGCACAAGGTTTGTTTGCTTTGCTGCTTAGTAAAATTTGGCACTTTTTAAAAACTAACTCCCAAAGTGGGAGTTGGTTTTTGAAAACGAAAACAAACCTGACGGGTAAGGAGTTTTATCACTGTGTGTGGGGTTTTTAATTATATTTTGTGCTTTGAAACTGCCATAACTGACTTGGTGACCCTGGCAAGTAAAATCAAGTGATGGTCGCCCAGCTCTAATGAGTTGTAAGGTCAGAGGTTTCCAACAGATAAGATAGGTGAGGCTCCGCCAACAGAAATCTAGTGGTTCTCCTATCTCTGAATGAGGTAGGGCACCACACTTTTTCAATGGATTCCACACAGTCGGCAAACTTGAATTGACTCGATATAACCTGGTGTGCCTTTATTTCATTGTGGTGCATTGAAGGAGTGCCATGCACATTCCCAAAGCACTGCTCAGCAACCTCCTTTCTATAAGTACATCCTGTGATTGGCAGCTTATGTAATGATCCAGAATCTCTGCTTTCCTACGTGATTGTTAGGAGTGAGAGAAATTCTAGAAATTAAACCTGTAATCCTGGGCAAGAAGGTTTGAAAATCACCCATAATTTCATGACATTAAATACAAAGTGTTGCTAAAGACATATATTATGTATTGGCGGTCCTGTTTTTGGTGTTTAGGTTTTTCGGATTTCAGTGGTGTTTTATCAGTGTTTTCCAAACCTCTTGAAATCAGTGCTTGTCTGTGTTTATTCAGGTGCCAAACCCCAAAGTAAACAAAAACAGTGTTTTCCCAGTGTTTATAAAACATGTTTTTTGCAGTGATTGTTATAAAGCACATATTTAATTTAAAGGGAGCGTAAGGCTGGGAATTTAGCGTCTTTCTCTGGCAGTGTTTCCAATGGACTTGTGTTAAACTGTTTCCAGCATAGAAAGACTGCGTATTGCACTCCTACTCACACTCACATCTCGTGCTCTCTCTCACTTCTCAATGCCTCTCACACTCATGCTATCAGTACTCATACTTGTTTACAGGACTAATAAAGTACGAATACTATAATCAAATGTTTTGATAAACAAATTTCTTGACACAGTTGGGGTCATTCTCTTACTCTTTACTGCATATTACGACATTGTAAGTGTGGTGAAACCAGTCAACAGCATATTAACTTGTGTAACATTTAAAATATTGAATTGCACCATATTAGTTTGTAGCCCTGCATTCTAAGGGGCATGAAACTTAATGCTTTAAGCATGCTCACCACTGTTTTTCTGCACTTTTTGCTTGACTACATTAAAGTGGTGCTGTTGTTGTCTGGACAGTCATAGCTGTCAAGTGTCCCCATGGCAAATGCCTCACTTTAAATCAGCCCTGGCCTTTCAACAGAAACCGATTTGCATTCTGGTCTTGAAATGTTGCTGTTAAAATTGTAACTATGGGCTCAAAAACCCCAGCGTGCATTTTGGCAAAAAGTCAGGATTAGCTTAATGTATCAAAGATAACACCAGGACACCTTGCAGCTATGAATTTGTTAGTATGTTGAAAGCCTTGTGTCATGCTTTTGCATTTATTCCATGTGAATGGTGACAGCAGTCTTTCACAGGTACCGGCCCCTACACCTTGCATTGGATGTTTAAAGCCTGGGGTGTTTGGCAGCTGACCTGCTATCACTACTGACTTGTTGGAAAAGGTAAACTGATGTTTCAAAGAGTTTTACCATTCTTGTCTGTGGGTAAATGTGATAGTACATATGACCAAGATTCTTATGGGCCAGCCATTTTACCAATCAGTGAAAGAACTACATTCTTCCAAAAGTTACATTGTGTTGGCCCCTTCAGCAAGAAATAAAAATTACTCGTTCTCTCATACTTTCCTTTCTTTGAATGCCATTTCAGTTTGTGGTTGTGCAGCTTCGTATCGGTGTTTATCTGTTTACACTGATGAGGGCTAGTTTCCTTTCATTTGGTTTTATCAGTTATAAGAGTTTTAAAACTAAAACAGAATAGCCTAGTGCTCTTTGAATACCTTTTGACTAATACCTTTACCTGCCTGTTGATGAAAGACAATTTGAAATCACAAAATTCCTTGCAATTACTCATTCAACCAGCAAATGTGAATTCAGCTCCTCCTTTGTAGAACGCTATATATTTATGATATAATAGAATCGATTAAGTGTGGCATACTTTTTAGCAAATCCTCTTTTAGGGATTATTATGATGGTGTAAATGTCACTGGTTTTTATAATATTAAATTTTCATCCACATAGGGACGCACATACGTACAACATACCGCGGTAGGGAGTGGGATAAGTCAGACATGATGGCAATAAAATACCTGCCATCTGTGCGGCGGCTGCCAAAATATTACTGATAAGTGAAAGCTTTGATGTTACTTTTTAAACAAGGAACAATGTACAACTTTTACATTGGAACAGAAAACAATACCAAGGGCCTTATTACGATGTCGGGCGAACTTTCGTCCTCCGGACACCGTTGTGGAAAGGAACTAACCGACCTCAGTTCAGCGGTTCTGACAGCCGAGGGGCAGGAGGGAAGGGGGCTCTCCGAGGGGCCCCCAATGTTGCTTTCTGACAGCCTTTCCATGTTAGAAAGACCGACATGGAATGGCTGTTGGAAACTGACATCATAATCGAACCACATTGGAATCCCCCCTCAGGTTTCACTTCGACCGCCCTCATCTTAATACGGCGGTAGCACTTTAAACCTACCATGTCGGGCGTAAAGCCTCCGACCATTGGTCGGAGGCTTTCCGCTCGACATTGTAATGAGGCCCCTAAGTGTTACAATTAACATAAATTGAAAGGCCACACTTTGCATCCAATGAAGAAACACCCACAATTCAAAACATTTTTTTTTTTTTGAAACATATTTTATTAAAGAGGTATATCCAGCAAACAATCGAATACCATTAATCAGTGCAATTACATGTTATCTTGGAGATTCACATAGGATACAATAGTGGGAACGTATCTCATAATTGCATTTCAAACTTTTCACTCCATCGCATGTAATGTATAACAAAAAAAGAAAAATGATTACAACTATATAGCATTCTTCGAGTGTTGTTGTATAGAGGCCCATTTTCTTGGATTTTGTGATGTCATAGGCCTCCCCAGAACAACAGTTTTGTTATTCATGTTCCTCCCAGTTGTATATTTAACAGTAGAAAAAACCCTATCTATCGAAATATTCACCCCCCTCCCACTCCCGTAGACTCAGCCTAAATTGTAAACAGGTATTCAGCTTTTCCCAATGTAGCCTAATCATAGAAATTGTAATATTGCATACCACAACTGGAACCAGCAGTGTATTGTAATGATGTACTCTAGCTCCTGATGACCACATTTTTCAGTACAGTTGTAGGTCAGCTGCGATGAACCCTTCTAACATTATATTCCATTCCATGGAAATGGGCTTTTTTCGCAACCCCCTGTGCTCATCCCTCTGTAGTTCCTCACTCTCCGCTCTTCCCCATCTCACCATTTCGCTACGCCATTCCTGTAGTGACGGCGGTCTGGCGGTTTTCCATTTCATTGTGATGTTACGTTTAGCTAATATTAATGCCAGGTTATTAAATCTGGAGACCGGGTTATTCTTTTTTCCTTTTGGGCCTAGCCCTAGCAAGCAGAACTCCAGCGATTCAGTATTACGCAACGGGGCAATGTCCCGCAATATCACATTAATGGATGCCCAATAGTGTCGTACTCGTGGGCAGCTCCATAACATATGTATCAGACCCGCTTCTGGGGAGTGACAACGTGGGCATACATCTAGTGCATCTGGAAACATAGTACTCAACCTGCGTGGGGTCAGATAGGCCCTTTGTAGGAGCATGAGTTGGATAAACTTAAATTTAGGGTTCCTTGATATTTTCCGAGGGTATTCCAATACAATGCCCCATTCTTTGTCAGTTAATGCTCGGCCCACATCTGCTTCCCATCTGCTTAGGAGGGGTTGGAGCGATAACGCTGCTACTGCGTGGATCCCTTTGTATAGCCACCTCGTTAAATGTCGCCCGTTGCCCATCGAATATTGCATAGTGAGCAGTGTGTGTGGTGCTGGTTCTATCCCCCCTGGAGCCCACGTTTTGCGTATATATCGAGAAACACTAGCGTGTAGAAGAAACAATGTGTTGGCACGCCATGTTCCCGGACAAAGACATCGTGGGGCATCAGACCACCGTCCAAAAAGAACGTGCCCACTGTTTGCACTCCCTCATTTTCCCAGACCCGTATTCTTCTATGTGTAACAGTGCCCGAGTGTGTGGGGATCCCTAACAGGGGTATAGTGGGGGCGTATGGAACCATTGCTTTGGTGTATTTTAAAGCATTCCTCCAATATAACAACGCGATCCTCAGCAATTGCGGCGCCGTTTGGGGAATTTTGCTGCCGGGTAATAAGAGTGTATGTAGGTCTCCCCTTTGCCATGCTAATTGGGACATGCCAATCTCCTGCAGATTGCGTCCCGCCACCCAATACGCTAGCCATTGTAGCTGACTCGCATAGCAGTAAGCCCTCAGGTCCAGGACCCCCAGTCCTCCTTGTCTAGTATCTAATTGTAGTTTCGTAATCCCAATGCGTCTCTGGCCCTTTCCCCATATCAAATCTGTCAGTAGGGAGGATAGCAATTGAAAAATCTGCGCCGGGACCATAATAGGCAAATTAGTAAAATAATATAATAGTCTAGGGAGCATCACCATTTTGGCGAGCGCCACTCTGCCCGCCACCGATATTGGTAAGGTAGTCCAGAATTTTATTTGGGGTTTAAGGGCATTTATTGCGCGGCTTAGGTTTCCATCTAGCAGATCTTTTGTTCCCCTGTATATTTGAATTCCTAAATATTTAAATGTTGGTGCTATATGAAATGTCCACTTCCCAAATTCAAGAGTCCCGCTACATGTCGTGTCATTAAAGAAATAAACATATGACTTGTTCTCATTTATCGATAGCCCGGAAAGGCTCTGGAACGCGTCAAAAATGGAAGGTATAGGTTCATATTCCTCATCCAAATTCTTGAAATATAAGATTAAATCATCTGCATATGCAGAGACCATATGTGTGTTAGTCCCCATCGCAATCCCCCTATAGTCCGATATAGCACGCAGCTTGTGCAAGAGAGGTTCTAGAGCTAAGATGAACAGTAAGGGTGATAATGGACAGCCCTGCCTGGTACCCCATGCCACATTATATTGCTGCGAAATATGTTGTCCCGTGCGCGCCCGTGCCGTGGGATTTAGATATAATAATCTCACCCACTTTATATAATCTTCCAGTATATGGAATCTGGAAAGAACGGAGAACATATAAGTCCAGTGTAGGGAGTCAAAGGCCTGGCGTAGGTCAAGTGAAATGTAGCCCACGGCAGTAGCCGTCGGCGTCGTCTGTTCCATTATTTGGTGCAGTCGCCTAATGTTAAGTGCCGTACTTCTGCCCGGGACAAAACCGCATTGGTCAATGTGTATCAATTGCGGAATGAACTGGCATAGCCTATTTGCTAGTAATTTACTTAATATTTTATAGTCCGTATTTAACAATGAGAGAGGCCTATATCCTGCCATGTCCGTGCTATCTCGGCCCGGCTTTATAAGCAAGACCACCGTCGCTTGCAGTGTGGTAAGCGGGAGGGTGCCAGACTCTAGGGATGTCTGATATAACCGCTGTAAGCGTGGCACTAATAAGTCAGAGTATATGGCATAGAATTCAATGGGCAGTCCATCCCCTCCAGGTGCCTTGTTACGGGGTAAGCTGTTAATTGCCCGTTTGATTTCCATGGTAGTCACCGGTTGTCCCAACTCATCTTTATGATTTTGCAGTAATTGGGGTAGCTGCAGATCCACAAAGAAGGCCTCAAAGTCTATTTCAGCGACGTCTATCGGCTTTTCATATAGTGTTTCATAGTAATTTTTGAAAGCAGTGTTTATGTCAAGTTGTGTACACACTATATCGCCTTCCATATCCCTGAATTCTAATATGGGGGACACCGGCGGGGTATCCTTGAAAAGTCTAGCGAGTAGTGGGCCCGCTCTGTCCGCCATAGCGTGTTGTTTCTGTGTGTACAGGCGGTAATCTATAAGTCGTAGGTCCTCTAGTAGTTCTGCGTGTTGTATATGCGCTTCTTGTAACTTCTCTTGTTGTGTATCATTTACTGCAGCTTCCTGTTCCAATCTACCCAGTCTATTTTCGATGTCTGAGTTGTACCATAAGGGTATGTCGCACTCCAGCCTTCGTACTAATTGCTACTTCCCTGACTACAGTCTTAAAAGCATCCCATTCAATCTGACGTGTAGTCGCCGTATTTTCATTTTCAGCAAAATAATTGTCTATGGCTGTGGCAAGTGTGCTACAAAAGACCTGGTCTTCTAAAAGCAGTGGTTGCAACTTCCATGTCGGTACCAGCGTAGGTATTCTACCCCACTGGAGCGTTATTTCCACTGGATTATGATCAGATACTGTTTTACCCAGATTTGTTGAGGCGCTGATAGAGTCTAAAAGTGTTAAGGAGCAAAATATTCTGTCAATCCTAGTATGGAGCTTGTGTGGTGGGGAGTAAAAGGAGTATTCCCTTTCTGTAGGATGTGTTGCATGCCATGCATCCCCTAATCCCCACCCATCCGCCCATCCTTTCAGTGTTTCAGCCAGCTTCCTACAGCCAGTGTTGTGTAATGGGGGGTGAGACCTGTCCAAGTCAATATCCAGCACCGCATTAAAGTCTCCCCCCAGTACCCAGGGGTAAGCCTACCATCCCACTAATATTGTGCTAAGGGTCTCCAGGAATTTATCCTGGTCAGTATTTGGAGCGTATATGCTTCCCAATATAATATGTTCACCATCCAGCATACCACGTATAAAGACATATCGTCCATGTGAGTCTATCTTCTGCTCTACTAACTTAAAAGGGATACCACTCCTGATCCAGATCGCAGCTCCTCGAGCATATGCTGAGTAGTATGTGAAAAACAATTGCCCCCGCCATTTCTTGTGCAGTTTAACTGCTTCGTCATGGCTCAAGTGGGTCTCCTGAAGAAACGCAACATTAACTTTCCGTCTGCTCAACTGTGCCAATACTCTACGTCGCTTATGAACAGAGCCTAATCCCCTTACCTTCCAGGAGCAGTACGTATATTTGCTAGGATGTGTCATTTGGTCCCCCATAGAGTGGTCTATTCTGGCCAAAAAGGACATTAGGCCGAACTAGTGTCACATGAATTGCAGCTGAGCCGACAAATTTACCAAAACTCCCCAATACTAGGTTCCCCCATAGAACAGCAGAGGACCAAACCATATCAAAAAGTTCAACAGGAACTCTACATAAACAATACCACAGTGCAGTCGCCAGTGGGGGGGGGTGGCAACCACCATATTTGCAACCTTCATTACCCCGTGTTTGGTTACAACATTCACATTGCTCCAGGCCAAGCCCCATCAGTATGTAATAAACATTGAGAACAGGGTTACCAGTTTTCTTTGCGCATAAGAAAGCATACTTGGCAATACTTCATACAATACCAATCACCTAGGGGCCCAGTACACCATTTCAGAAAGTATCCGCAGTCTGTGGAGTCACTGATGGAAATAAGGTGAGACTGGCGTCAGAGTCTGAACGGACTGTGGCCTCATCCGAGGAGTGGAGAGACCCAGCATGGGATCTGGCATCGTGTTCCGCCAGGGCTGCCACCGTCAGGAGAGCGTCCTTTTGGCTGCTTGAAATCTGTTCCAGAGACGGGCTCATACCAGCCCCAGTTCCACGGCTCCGGTTCCCCTCCGAGTGGACTGCATCCCCATTCTTTGATGAGGATCTTGGAGAACTGCCCTGCCGAATCGAGTTCTGGGAAGCAGGAGGAGTAAAGGTGATCTCCAGCCAGTCCGCCACAATTCAAAACATAATCTTTTTTTTATAAACAAATAACTGCATTTGGTTGTCCAATTGTGCAGAACATGGTTAAGAAAGTTATAATGTGTCAGAAAGTGCCATAGTTCATGGCATCATACATTTTCACTCAAGAGTCAGATAGTTTGCTACATACATCATTTCTATCCATATCACCTATAAAAAATTGCACATTATTTTTGTGTTGTTGCCTATATTTAGCCATGTAACCTACAAACACCATGTCTAGACTGCACGATATTGTCTCTTAGTCAAAAGTGAATAAGGTATTGTGCCACTAAGTGATGAAGGCGATATTTAATCAGTAAGGTATAAAATAAAATAGAACATTTCTTGATTTTGTAATTTTCTATTATTTCTTGCCAACAGACTTAGATTTTCCTACAAGATAGTCCCGAGTGTTTCTCTCAGGTCTCAGCAGAATAATATAACACTTTGGAAAGAATATACACCCCAGCAGTCCAGCACTGGAGCACAAGATGGCAAACACCTCCACAGCCACCATGTACTTCCCCCGTGTGCTCAAGTACGCAGGGATGAAGGAGACCCACACACTGACAAACACCAGCATACTGAAGGTGATCAGCTTGGCCTCGTTGAAGCTTCCAGGCAGATTCCTTGAGAGAAAGGCCACTATAAAGCTAACTGTGGCCAGGAGGCCCATGTATCCCAGCATGCAGTAGAAGAACATATTATCCCCTTCATTACACTGAAAAATGATCTTTTCATTGTAAGACTTCAAGTTTTGTTCTGGAAATGGAGAAGATCTCACTAACCAAACCATGCAGATAAGAACTTGTAGTAAAGAACACGAGAAAACTATAGAGTTTGGTGTCTTTGATCCCAGCCACTTCCTGGCTGGGCTGTTGGGATTAGTTGCTTTAAAGGCAATGACAACAATGATAGTTTTGGCTAGAACTGAAGAGACACTGATAGAAAACACAATCCCGAAGACGATCTGTCGAAGCATGCAGGTGATCTTCCTGGGACGACCGATGAAGATGAAGGAGCAGAGGAAGCAAAACATGAGGGATAGGAGAAGAATATAGCTGAGCTCACGGTTATTGGCTTTGACAATGGGAGTCTCCCGATACTTGATGAAGATACAAAGAACTGAAACAGCTAACAATGTACATAACGTTGCTGAGGTGCTGAGTGTTAAACCCAGGGGCTCTTCGTAAGATAGGTACTCAATCACTTTAGGGATGCACTCATCACGTCTTTCATTGGACCATTGGTCATCAGGACACTTTGTACAGTCAGTTGTGTCTAGCAAAAAAAACATTTGTGACTTAGTAATGACATACCTTAAACAACGAACTGTGTGTAATTGTTAACTGGGTCTGGTTTGTTAAATCACTTCTGTCCTTTACAAGTACACATGGCCAACTTGAGTTAAACATTTCTACACATGTCATTCGTCCCTGCAACAGTGACAACCAGCAGTACCTTTCCGCCTCAGGGCAAAAGTCACTTGCTCAACAAACTCATCCCTAAACTGCTAAATGATCACAGTATCACCAGAAAATCACATTTTTACTATCAACCTATAAAACAATCGACTCCAAAATTTTGACTACCACGACATTGTTGTGTGAAGTATATATGGTGTGCAGCCTTCCTGCCATGTACCAGTCACTGCAGAACATTTCACTGCCTGCACAGCACCACTGCAAAAGACAGTGCAGCATTAGCAGATGGTGAATTGCTTGGGCAGTGCAGCTGCAAAAGGTTTCCAGTGGGGGGATATATAGGGAACCTCTCCAACAAGGAAGGGAAGATGGGTTACCGGGGGGGGGGGGTCTTCTGTAAATATATACAAAATACAGAGCATCACAGGAGGGAGATAAGCTGACATGAGGGTCACATCATGCCCCTGCCCGCCACGAGGCTCAAGATGCTGCTCTAGCCCTACACAGAGAGAGAGGAAGCAGATGGGCATTTACTCAATAAACACCAGTGCAAACCAGGCAATGGTGAATGTTGCACTGTAAAATATCCTAAAACCATATATAATGGTAAATATAGTTTAACTATTAAATTCACATCTATGTGCCTTGATGATATACGTACGTGGAAGCGGAGTTCAAAATGGTACATTCATTCATCCCTGTATATGTTTTCCTTGACAACTTAGAGGTAATCAATAGCCTGCAGCTATTATTTTTTAAATTATTATTCTGACAATCAACCACTGTTTAGTTGACTAGGTCAGTGACACCAGTTACTGGTGACCTCTTTCTTTTGTATAATGAACATACACACACTAGGTTGCCTTTGTTCAGCCACCAATCCCTCTCTTTCATCCTCAACACCACCTGTTACACTGCAGCTTGATTCAAGTGCTAAACGCTGTGACTGTCTTCATCGCCAAGACGGAGAAGAACACCAGGGATCATGTTGGTAAATCTAGCGCCTCATCTAGAGACACTTGAGGTAGTGAAACTGGATGAGCCCTGGGGAAGGCAAGGCCAAAGCCATGCTGAATAGTGATCCAGTAGCCAGTCTTGTGCTATGTTGCACTACAATACCCGCAGCAGGGCAGCCCGATCCTTGTCCCACTGACGCGTTTCACTCCAGCTTCTCTCTACCACTTGCATTGAGCAGGCCCAACACATGCAATTAAATCAGAATCGGGTCAAATTACAGAAGATGATTTAGGTAGTGGGCTTGCCTCAAGAAGGCTCTATATATTATTTGCAGTGTGTTGTACTTTACTTTGTGTTAGTTACATAAAAGCAAGTATTTGACTGGACAATCCTTTATTGGGGTTGATGGATGAATATTGAGTTGTAAGTCTGTGCTCAGCTTACATCTACCTCCTCCTTGAGAAGCCTTGGTCAGCTCGACCCACGCTACCACTGAGAGTAAAGTGTTGAAGGGGTACTTGGCCCAGTTGCTCAGAGCCCATTGTAGACCTGGCCCTGGCACATCAGAAGTATAAGGCCTCAACCACCACGGGGTGCTCAGTAATCACTGCTTGCCACGTGGCCCTCTGAAAAAGGTTCTGATACTGATGGAGTAAAGGCAGCTAGTGTGGCGGAGGACATTACATCTACCACCCTGCCTTTACTCTGCCCACCAAAATCTCTTCCAGCCCTACATACATCTTTCTAAATTGACAGGAACCGCTGTAATGGTGTTTCCTGTCACTGTAGGAAACGTTTGAAGGGTGGCTCCATTAAACATGATGGACGGCCGTCAAACTTTTCGAATGTTTTTATTTTCCAAAACAAACTCTCAAAGCAGGAGTTTTCTTTTGAAAAATAAAAGAAAACTAATGACCCCTATACCACTGGAGCTTTCTAAGATGGTGTAGGAATCATGTTTCAGTTTTTTACTCTCCCTCACTGTCAGGATATACGTCGATCTCATTGCGGTTCTCACCACCAGGATATACCTGGTGGTGATGGGCAGTAAAAATAAGCCATCTGACCCCCCAATAGGACGGACGGTTGGATAGCTTACTTCTGACGGCCCCTACTCCCTCATTAGAAGAAGGTTTATGCCATAGGAGTAAATTGCTTTGGCATAAACCTGGCGGTATGCTCACCTGTAACCTGGACTCACAGACTGAGAGTTTGGTGGAGAGGGTACGTCATCAACATTGCAAGGGAGTGCCCTCTCTGCCTAACTTTAAATCAGACTCTAATTCCAAAGGTTGAAGTTTTGACCGGGTCAAGGTTCAAAAAGTATCCACCCAATGGTAGGACTTCATCAGCCACAAAAGGTACATTTTTCCTCTCAAAGCTTTTCCCTCCAAAACAAATGGCTTTAGTGAGATTTCCTCCAGCGGTTATCTGGATTTGGAGGGACTCTGTTGGATACATCCATTAACCTTGCTCTGTTGGCATATTTCAGCATCTATACAAAAGACTAAGGGCCAGATGTACGACCCGTTTTTGCATGCGCAAACGGGTTTGCGAACCCGTTTGCGCATGCAAAAACATCATGGGCCATGTACAAAGCCTATTTAGCAAGTCGCAATTTATTTGCGACTCGCTAAATAGGTTTTACGACTCGCTATTTGGAAGGGTCGTTCCCTTTCAAATAGCGAGTCTCAAAACCATGTACTAATGTTTTGCGACCGCAATTGCGGTCACAAAACACTTGCAATTACCACTTCTTCAAGTAGGTGGTAATGCATTCGCAAATGGGAAGGGGTCCCCAAGGGACCCCTTCCCCTTTGCAAATGCATGCGAAAATATTTTTTAAGGGCAGACAGTGGTCCCAGGGACCACTGCCTGCCCTTAAAAAATGAAACGAAAACGTTTCTTTTTTTTTTTTTAAATGCATCCCGTTTTCCTTTGAGGAAAAAAAAAAACCTGCTTTATTTAAAAGCAGTCCCAGACATGGTGGTCTGCTGAGCCCAGCAGGCCACCATCCCTGGGAGGGCCAGCCATTCCCAATTGGCTCGCAAATTGCGAGAGGCTCATTAATATTGATGAGCCTCGCAATTTGCGACCCCATTGGGAATCGCAAACAGTGTTGATAACACTGTTGTACATTTTATTTTGCAACTCGCAATTTGCGACTCGCAATTAGTGGCAAATTGCGAGGCGCAAAATAAAATGGTCGTACATCCGGCCCTAAATCAGAAGATAAAAGGTTGAAGTTGGCAACCTGCTTGGTGTATCTGACCTCCACATCTTCGTGGCCGGCCTGATATTACACCTATTACCAGTCAACAGCGAAAGTGGTTTCCGGTAGATGCTTTCAGTTTTCTGACTATTTTTCACAGTAAATTTTAAAAAGTCATATCCCCCCTATTACATTTTAGTCATTAAGTGTCATTTTTCTGATTACTTTTTTAATTTTTAGAAATAGTTGTGGGATTTCTCTTGTGTTTTGACTTTTTGACTGTTTTGTCACTGTTAAATACTTGATACATTATCCTAAGTTAAAGATGGCTGCTCTTAGCCATAGCTCCTAGGGTTAAGGTTAGAATAACATTATTGAAACTGTGTGTTCGACCTGATAAGATTTCAGGACTTATTATACATGGGTATGACTCACAGCCTCCCCAATGAATAACCCAATGTCTGATCAGAGACAACACTTCTTGCAAAAATGGACTCACCATCTTTGAGTTCCATAGTTCCTCGAGAACTGACTTGTAGCACTTACCAGTATCATTGCTGATTTCTCCCTGGGAGCAGGGGACACAGTCGAAGCAGCACACGGGCTCCCCCTCTCTGGCAGCCTTTCTGTACCCAGGGGGACAACTCTCACTGCAGACAGAGCGTGGGATCTGCAGGAGAAACTTATAGCTTTAAATTTAAGGGCACAGATGAGAGTTGAATCTGGTGGAATGGTAGTGAAGGCCGCAGAGTGTGAGACCCAAAGGCAGGACTGACATGGAATTGAAAGTACAGCTCACAGAGAGTGAAACCTGTAGGAAGGGCAGAGAAAGCATTGATGTAAAGAATCAAAGATATAGTGAGAGGTGAAGCAAGAACCAAGACAGCATCAGTGGAAATGGTCCCAGACAAAGTGGGTAAACACCCTTTACCACACAGTCTAAACCACGTAGTGCATTTACAATGAGGGCACTGCATTGAACGCATGGTTACCAAGTGTTCCTTTAAACACAAGTTGTTACATCGACTTGCTTTAGGAAGCGCGTTGTTGGACTGGTGTTGGATTTAAAGTCCAACACCTTCTTTACTGTTACACAGACTGGAGTCGGAATAGTAAATTATACTATTCCAAAGTCCAGCGCTTCCCTAAGGCATGTCGTTGTAATAACTTGTGTGCTAAAGGAACGCGTGGTAACCACATGTTTGATGTAAAGCCAATGTTGTAAAGGCATGAGGGGGAAAGGCATGCATGGATCCGTCATACAACCGGTGTGAACAGAGAGACAGAAGGAAGGCAAACAGGAGAGGCAGAAAGTTGTCACAGAAAGATCAGCAGCCTTATCTGGGTCCATGTATTCTCTGTTATCCATGCAGCTCACCCTCTCTACGTGCAACGCCTGACCTCTGGACTTGCGTGTCGCCGTGGCACTCTTTACCCTGGTGTTTATAGTGGATCACGTTATCATTGATGTACATGATGATGTGACGTGGTTCTTACATTATTACTCATTCTCTTTAGTTTGTTGTGGCGTAGAGCAGCGACAGAACATCATGAGAAGGTCCTCGATTGGAAATCATGTGGAGGCCTGGATAAGAAACCTCAGCAGACTGGCCACCTCAGAGGTGTCTCTTCCACAGCTTGATTTTGGTGCTCAAACATAAGGCCTCTTTAGAAGACTTTTCACAGACTTTAGGTTTTACTGTTGCTGGACACAATGGTGGAGGTGTGATCTCATCTCTCCATTCCCCCTGGGGCAGTACTGCCTCCTCCCACTCCCTTCGCTTCACTATCCATTTGTATTTTTGCTTAGTTTGAAACAAAATGCATTCGAATGACCACTTAACGTGTTTGTTGTAAAGCGTGCATTCACCTAGAAGGGTATACTGTCCTGAATAACAGATGTTTATGATTACTCCAACTCAATGGTATCAACCTCAGAAGGATGAAAGGCTGAGTAGAGCCACTGGGATTCCAAACTGTGACCATGAGGGCGAACACATTCCCCTACAGTGGCTCATTGGTCCACTGAGCCACCAGACCCGGCATGCCACTGACATATGCGTTTGAACTCCAAGGAGGGCAAATTTGAGAAGACCCGATGATCTCTGACGGCTAAATTTGCAATTTTGTTTTTCAAAGATGTAGTGAAACATTGCAAGCTTTGCTCATGGAAAGATATTTGTAGGCACACAATTACACATGGACATGCCTGGCAGGAAATGTGTTTGTGTACCTATCTGTGTGTGGAGATATCAAGTGTAAAAATAAGAATCTGGGGCCCTCACAAAATCCCACAATTACTCCTGCAATTCGCTTTAAATAGCAACAAAGTTGGAAATGTACTCCAACCTGGAAGGGAAGTAACCCGACAAGAGTAAGTGCAAGAGGGGCTACGGCGAGCAGATGTGGTCAAGCAGATAGTTTCTTCACCTTCTGTTTGACAGTAGAGAGAAGAGGTTCACCCAGGAGGAGGGAGACTCTTGCAACGACTCTCGTGCTTCTTTGTTTCTACCTGCAGACCAGGCCACTGGGGGCGTTGAATCAATCCGCACAAAACAGTCTGTCCCACAGAACATTTTCAGCATAAGATACCTACTTATGGGGCTATCGTGAGCCTTACTTGGACAGGAGAAAGGAAAGGAGAAATTAAATGGGAAAAGAAAAAAGAGGACGGGGGAACGGGGTGGCGTAGGGAGGGGTGGGGGAGATGGCTGTGGACCAGGAAGAGAATAGATAAAATTAGAATCGGGTTTCGGAGAATCCGAACATGATTACTGGATCGAAGGAAGTGTGTATGGGGGGGTCTACCCTGGTATAAGAGAAGCAAGTAACTCTGAGAGATGTGGGGGAAAAGCAGAGTTATAGGAATATGTTCTACATGAAAGAAATACATAAGGCTGGATTCAACAATTTCTAAATTAGATTCTCTGTAAAAATGGAGGAACTGGGGGTCAGATTTATCAATCTTTAACGCAGTGCAAAGCAGCAAGCCACCTTGCTGTGCTGTGTGGTAGGGAACGGGCAGGAATGTGCTGTATTTACCACTATACTGCTCATTCCTGTCCTTTCCTGGTGCTGGCGCACTTTTGGCTGCCTAGGGTCAATGCAGGCCCCCTTCCATCATGGTGCAACGGTGCCTACGTTGCAGGGAGAATTGTCTTTGTGGAGGAGGGGGCACCTTCCTGCACAAAAGCAATCCTGAGAGGCACTTTCCTCATTCTAGGTGTGCTTCAGAATGCAGCGCACATAGAAAGAGGACAAGAGAAGGAGAAATAAAGATATTTCTCCTCATTGCGCCTCACCTGGGGTGGCGTAGTTTTTTACTCATTCCCAGGTCTACCTCTAATGTTAAATCTGGGAATGTGCCAAAATCCATGGGCGGATGTGTGATAAAGACCCACGCTCCACCCATGGAACGTATCCCTCGGGTAGAGTAGTGAAACACATCGATTAGCGCTGCGTTGCGTTACTCCAAATTTATCAAGGATTTCAGGGACACGCAAGGTGCCCTTGTGAGGCTTGATAAATCTCTCTTAGGTTTTACGTCGCCTGGGCCTGGGTTCATACAGAATGTTTCTCCGAGATAGGATTTCCTCAAGATGTTTTTCAACAGAAGGATGTACGTCCGATCAAAGACGTTGGCTTGTCTATACCACAACATTCAGGTAAGTCCAGAGGAGGAAGAGAAGATAGGTATGTGCAAAAAAACTGCGTTTCAGCAGCAAACGTCAATCTGAATTTTACTGCTCTGCACACGTACCGATGCCTTACCTGGGTAGAGCTGTGGCCCCACAAGATGGCGCTCATGTTGATAATGACGTCATTGCCAGCAGGGGCTCGGGGGTCAAACCGACCCACTTTCACCAGCCGAATGTCATCAGCCTGGAATATCTGTGCGTTTAGGATGTCATAGGCCCCTGGCGCGTCACCGTTCTTGTCGAAAAATATCTCTTCACCATTAACCCGGAACCGATTCTTTTTCACATAGGGCAGGACCTGTAGAGTGAAAAACAGATTTCAAGTGAACGGTGCCAGGGTTGGGTATTTCCAGTGAAAGTCACAGCAGGAGCCTCTAAAACTAAGGAAATAGAGCGTTTCTCGGTCCAGCTAGCTCATCTGTGAGCTCCTGGAAATGCGTACTCGTCGGGTGTTGTATTTTGATTTATGGGCCCTGAAATGGCTGAGGTGATTTGATCAGGGGGATGTGGAGGAATGTCTGCCTTTTGATGCCACCTCTTATTGTGCCCGATTCACAAAGGTAAACTTACACTTTTGTGCAAGTTTACTACTTTTCGGTATTCACAAAGTCTAACTTAGACCAAAAGTCTAACTTTACTACTTTTCAGTATTCACAAAGGCAAGCTACTACTAGTAAATTTAGACTTTTGGTCTAAGTTTACCTTTGGGAACACCGAAAAGTAGTAAATTTACACAAAAGTGTAGATTTACCTTTGTGAATCGGGCCCATTAAGTTGGCGCCAAGCCATCTGGTTGGTGATAGGTCAGGTGAAGCATGTTGAAACTGACTGTGTTTGGAGAATTCTCTGGTCCTGGGTGATATTTTAGTTTTGCCGGCAGTGGCGGCTGGTGACATTTGAAAGTGGTGAGGCATAAAAGTTGGAGATGAGTAGCCTGTGACGAGTGAGCATAACGAGCAAGCCCTACTGGCATAAGGGGGGGGGGGGGCACTTTCAAGCAAATTTGAGAAAGCAAGAAGGTTACTAAAGCACCTCTGAGCTGCCACTCTTCCTCAACCTTTCTCTCATCCTTATCAAAGCCTCGGCTTCCCCTCAGCCTCTCTCTCCTCCACTTCCAAGCCTCTGCACTCTCTCCTCCGCTTCCAAGTTTCAGCTGTCCCATGGCCTCTGCCAGTCTCTCACTCCAACTCCAAGGCTCCTCTCTCTCAGTCTCTCCCTTCTCCACCTTCATGTTTCTTCTCAGCCTCTGTCTCCGCCACCTCCAAGTTCCAGCTCTCCCGCAGTCTCTCTTTCCCTAGGCCCTGCTGTCTACATTCCGGGCAAGAGAATGCATACTGTAGTGCACACATGTCCTTTAAACATACAAACAAATCCCCTCCTGTCACTTTAGGGCTGCTTGCTCTCCTCTCTCTACAGGTAGAAAATACATCCCCAAGCCACCTGTACTGCCTGATGACTTCCTTCCTTCCTTAGTCCTTCATAAGAGACAACCAGGAAGGAACTCGAGGGCTCTGAGGCCCTACACATGGCAGAAACTATATAACTGTTTTACATTGGCCTTCCACTTAACTGGGATGAAGATTTTTTTACAATTATAATGCAGCGCATGAGTGCCAGAAACTGGTTGCAGCACACACCTCACATTGATGGCCTTTTTCGGGGTTCAGAAATTGTTTTTTTTTGTAGAAAAGTTAACAAAATCAACATCCTGTGCTATACAAATCTATTGTATCTCTGGAGCACTTGCACGACACTTGCACCAGTTGCCTGCACAAAATATGTGACTTTACATAGCACAAGTTAAGCGAAGGACTCAAACTTCAAACTGGATATTAAACTAACTAGGTTCCGGGTTCCAAACAGAAACAAAAAAGAACTTCAGCTACCACTCCACCCATAGGTGCCTTTGTCGCCCATGGCCACTGACTCCTGTCCACCTGACACTTGTTAGGACCCGGCCGGTGGAGCTGTGGTGGGGGTCGGTCACCCATACGCGACAGGGACCGTATGAGAAACTATAAATTGTCTTCTGTGTCGCATATGTGGTCTCTAACCTGAGCCCTGATATTTCAGATAAATACTGCTCTTGTGTTCTCTCGCTATCTCTCTTCCCTTTCATCAGTGCACCCTCTCTCTAGCCCCCTTTTTCCTGTAAATTGTTCTCTCTCCTTCATCCACTTCTCCGTGTATGTGAGTATTCAACCAGCCACTGGGGTAAGTGAACCTTTAAGAGGGGTGCCCAGCAGCAAGTAACACTCATTTATGATCTATCCCTAAACACAGGAAGGGCAAGAGGTCAGCCTTTAGGACTCAGTGACACCTGCCTTTGTTTATCCAATCAATGCCAAGTCCAAACTGGACTTCAAACCCACTAAAAACATTCCCCTGCAAAAACGTGTCCCTTCCAGTGCTAGGAGGTTAACCGAAATCTGTGCTGTGGCAGAGATAAGCATAACATATCCTGCAACAAGCCATACCGGGGTTTCTGGGCTGTCAGGAATAAAATCTGTGATCTGGAGGAAATTATTAGATAGCAACAGCAGGCATTTTAACCATCTGAGCTATCACATCAGCAGGAATGGAAGTTACAAGACACCGAAGAGAAGAACCCGTGGGCTATTCTTAACTTTTATCTGGGACTCGCAGGTCAGAAGACCGAGCAGAAGCTAATAAATAACACAACGAGAAAGAAGATATAGTGATGTCTTGGGTGGGGGTCAAAAGAAAGTCAGAAAAGAGAATGGAAGGGAAGAAGGGAACAAGGAATGAAGGGAAGGGAAGAAGGGAAGAAGGAATGAATGGAAGGGAAGAAGGGAAGAAGGAATGAAGGGAAGGGAAGAAGGGAAGAAGGAATGAAGGGAACTCTGTTTCAAGAAACATTCTCCGTGTACCTTTCTAGAAAGGGTCAGGATCGCACGAGGGACGCACAAAGTGGAGTTTTAATTTAGACAGCCTTTGGAAAGTCACTCATATTGCAATTTAATTCCAGGAGTACCCCGGAATAAAAAACACTTGAGCCTATACTAAATACGACACTACCTCAAAAAATAAAGGGGATGAGCACTTTAGAACACAAAGGGGCATATTATCAAGAAACGGCGTTAAAATTATCGCCGCTTTAAACTGCCGCTAAAGCGGCGATAATGGGCTTGATAATATGCCCTGGAGAATTCCAATAGAAGCCCAGGTTCACACCAGAACATGGGCTTCTATTGGAATCTCCAGAGCATATTATCAAGCCCATTATCGCCGCTTTAGCTGCAGTTTTCTGCCGCTACAGCGGAGATAATTTTAACGCCGTTCTTGATAATATGCCCCCTAACACTTTGAGGGACTTCCGGGAAAGGAGAAGGTGAAGTGAGGACACGGCAGAGGGTGTATTAAAGAGACAAGCTCCACCTCCAATCATTGTAAGTGCAGACCCAGCTACATCCCTGCACCCCGTTCACCAGGCCACATAAACACACAGGGGCAGATTTACAAGACCCTTGCGCCACTTTTGCGTCACTTTTCCCATGTTAAAAGTGACGCAAAAGTGGCGCAAGGGGCTTGTAAATCTACCCCACAGTATATATTCTGGAGGACTATTTTTTAAGTGACTATAACGTGCACACGTCACTTTAACATCAAAAATGTAAAGCGTCCCTCGTTTTTTAAGTAAAGGATCCCGGTATCAAACGAGAACATTTCGTATTTTCTGCCCATTAGCGCGTGACAAACATAACTGTTTATATAGTGCTCACTGCCACCCATTTTCTCTTTTCAATCCATGAATACAATGAAGCCATTATTATAGTCCTGTGTAGTGGAACTCCGTGGAAGAATGAAAGACTGAGTTGACATTGCCGGGATTAGAAATGTAGATCGCAGCAGCAGATGCCAGGAGCCTGTATAACTCGCTGAGTCATCTTCCCGGTGTGGCTCATTTATGACGGGAAGGGAGGTTCGAATAGTCAAAGGGCATTTTATGGTTAGGATATTCCACTATGACGCAACAGGGCCGGTATGGGTGAAAAATGTAATGCATCAGCAACAGCCTTATCAGATGCCCATCAAAGTGCAAAATAAGAAAAGTGCCTTTTTTAGGGACGTAGCTCAAGTGGGGCTGATTCCTCCTTAGGGCAGTTTGGTTACATGGCCAATTTGTTCTCTTTTTCATACCATGTTGTGAGGCCCTGTACCCGCCCTCACACACACTGCTCCCGCGAACCCCCACAACACTTTTTACAGACCCATTAACGCAGACGTCCTCACCTGACTGCCCTCTTTTCTATTGGATTCACCTCCCTCATGGTGCGTTTCTCGGGCAGTTTGTATCCAGCCCGGCTCCTTTTCTTCTCCCGGCTACTCTCCCTCGCTGCAGCCTCAGCAGTTTCCCGGAACTTCCTGCAGATCAGGATCAATCACTCTGGCCGTACCCCGGTTGGAGGTGTGCGTACACCCGAGTATTTTATTTTTCTGAGACAGTCGACTTCACTCCAAAAGCAAAGACTCCAGCTGCCCTACACAGTGCCACCCACGCGCGGCGGCCAATGCTCAGGACTGCGCGCCGGCGCCGGAGAGGCCTGGCATTGGCAAACGACGCGTGCCTCTCAGCCAATCCAGATGCTGCTCCAGCAGCGCCAGGATTGGCTTGAGCAGGGGATACTCCCCGCTCATTAGGAGACCGGGGGCTGCGGCATGAAACAACCCTCGGTCTCCTAATGTGCAGCCTAGTGCGCATGTTCGGGCTGGTCAGAAAAATGATCAGCCCAAAACCGAACATGCGCACTAGACCACCACCACTGACACTTGCTGCATGTTGTTGTGCCTGCTGCCAGTGCGTGCCCCACCCCCTGCAGAGCCATTGCACGCCTGACTGCCTCGGGCGTGGCCCGGTGACCGGCCGGCCCAGATGGATTAATTATTCGAGTGGACTCTGGACTCTGGAGTGAGTTAAATTAACTTAAATGTTGTTTAAGTTAATTTAGTGACACTGACAGCGCCCCGATTGTGTGTAGTGGAGCAACGCCCGAGCGCCCTAATGGACGCACCGCCACTGTTTGCCAGACTTGAATATGAAGCACCGTGCAGCATCTTGCGCTTTCTGGGTCTGTTCACTTAATGGATGATAATTAATTGGAGAGCCGGTTGCCGTGTCTAGGCAGGCTTGACCAGGGCTCTGACGAGAGAGGGGTGGCGTTCTAATTGGAGGAAAGGATGAGTTTTTGAGTAACTTTAGTTTGTGGAAACAAGACTATCTCCTCCATTGTATTTGGGGTTCTTGACTGAGATTGGTCTCTTAGAAGCATCCTGACCTGGGGCCTTATCAGCGATGAAAATTAGAAGGAGCAGGCAAATCAAATTAATTTTAATAAGATGTTTGATTCTAGAACCTGGATTTATCTCATGAAGCTGTTAAACTTTAGCGTGTTCTGGCTCTTTCCGATTTGATTTGTTTCATGGCCTTTTCATACATTTGAGAACTGGTTCTCTTTGCCTGTGACTCCCAGACATATTGCTGTACTGTAGATTGTCAGATCTTACGAGACCCCTGAGCTGAGTAAAGTTGAAGAGCTGGGATTCTCCCTAACCTCCTGTGTATGTACTACACAAGGCGGGAATGAAAACACTCCTTGTTTGACATCTTCTGAGCGCTATCAAGGAAACACTTGAACCATTTTAATGTCTGGTTGGTGATCTGTGCCACGGATTGCAGTCGGTGTTGGAGGATGGCATGTCTACCACAGTGAGTATGGATGGTGTTCACGTCAAGGAGGATCAGCATCCAGAGCGATCCCTGGTCTGTGACATCTAGGTTGCCGTCCTAGACGTTAATGAGTGTGGTTTCTGCACCTTGTTTCAGGCTGAAGCCTGATTGGTTGGAGTCTAGAATGTTGTTGCCTCTACATGATAATGAACCTAAGATGTGACCGCTTTTCCATAATTTTATCAAATTTAAGGCAGCCCTACAATTGGGGGGTAGTAATCTGGGCAAGAGGGGTCTGCGAGGAGGTGGTGATACTAGAGGACTTCCCACTCGGGGTGACAAATGCAAAAAGAACAGTTGATGGACAGAATGCTGAACAATGTCATACATTCACCCCAGTACAGAGATCTGGGCCTAAATCCATCATTTTTTTGCTCCCCGTGCCACTCCAGTTTCATCCCAACCATATGCAAATCAGTCTTGACCCTGCGCCCAATGGGAACAGTCCAGCCCGAACTGCCAGGCCAGGTCCTCCCTGGACTGGAAACAAGCATCCTAGGACCGGTTTCGGGGATTCACCCCTCATCAGCCAGGATAGCTTGTCTCCAGTGGCATGGAGAGCATGGGACCCACATCTGGGCATACCTGTCCCACTCGGGGTGACAAATGCAAAAAGAACAATTGATGGACAGAATGCAGAACAATGACATACATTCACCCCAGCACAGAGATCTGAGCCTAAATCCATCGTTTTTTTGCTCCCCATGCCATTCCAGTTTCAACACAGCCATATGCAAATCAGTCTTGACCCTGCACCCAATGGGAACAGTCCAGCCCGAACTGCCAGGCCAAATCCTCCCTGGACTGGAACAAGCATCCTAGGACCATTTTTAGTGTTTCACCCCTAATCAGCCAGGATAGCTTGACTCCAGTGGCATGGAGAACATGCGACCCACGTCTGAGCATACCCGTCCCACCCAGGGTGAAAAATGCAAAAAGAACAATTGATGGACAGAATGCAGAGCAATGTCATACATCCACCCCAGTACAGAGATCTAGGCCTAAATCCATAGTTTTTTTGCTCCCCATGCCATTCCAGTTTGAACCCAGCCATATGCAAATCAGTCTTGACCCTGCGCCCAATGGGAACAGTCCAGCCCGAACTGCCAGGCCAGGTCCTCCCTGGACTGGAAACAAGCATCCTAGTACCGGTTTCAGGGTTTCACCCCTCATCAGCCAGGATAGCTTGACTCCAGTGGCATGGAGAGCATGCGACCCACGTCTGGGCATACCCGTCCAACTCGGGGTGACAAAGGCAAAAAGAACAATTGATGGACAGAATGCAGAGGAATGTCATACATCCACCCTAGTACAGAGATCTGGGCCTAAATCCATCACTTTTTTGCTCCCCATGCCATTCCAGTTTCAACCCAGCCATATGCACATCAGTCTTGACCCTGCGCCCAATGGGAACAGTCCAGCCCGAACTGCCAGGCCAGGTCCTCCCTGGACTGGAAACAAGCATCCTAGGACCGGTTTCAGGGTTTCACCCCTCATCAGCCAGGATAGCTTGACTCCAGTGGCATGGAGAGCATGCGACCCACGTCTGGGCATACCCGTCCAACTCGGGGTGACAAAGGCAAAAAGAACAATTGATGGACAGAATGCAGAGCAATGTCATACATCCACCCTAGTACAGAGATCTGGGCCTAAATCCATAGTTTTTTTGCTCCCCATGCCATTCCAGTTTCAACCCAGCCATATGCAAATCAGTCTTGACCCTGCGCCCAATGGGAACAGTCCAGCCCGAACTGCCAGGCCAGGTCCTCCCTGGACTGGAAACAAGCATCCTAGGACAGGTTTCAGGGTTTCGTCCCTCATCAGCCAGTATAGCTTGACTCCAGTGGCATGGAGAGCATGGGACCCACGTCTGGGCATACCCGTCCCACTCGGGGTGACAAATGCAAAAAGAACAATTGATGGACAGAATGCAGAGCAATGTAATACATTCACCCCAGTACAGAGATCTGGGCCTAAATCCATCATTTTTTGCTCCCCATGCCATTCCAGTTTCAACCCAGCCATATGCAAATCAGTCTTGACCCTGCGCCCAATGGGAACAGTCCAGCCCGAACTGCCAGGCCAGGGCCTCCCTGGACTGGAAACAAGCATCCTAGGACCGGTTTCAGTGTTTCACCCCTCATCAGCCAGGATAGCTTGTCTCCAATGGCATGGAGAGCATGCGACCCACGTCTGGCCATACCCGTCCCACTCGGGGTGACAAATGCAAAAAGAACAATTGATGGACAGAATGCAGAGCAATGTCATACATTCACCCCAGTACAGAGATCTCGGCCTAAATCCACCGTTTCTTTGCTCCCCATGCCATTCCAGTTTCAACCCAGCCCTATGCAAATCAGTCTTGACCCTGCGCCCAATGGGAACAGTCCAGCCTGAACTGCCAGGCCAGGGCCTCCCTGGACTGGAAACAAGCATCCTAGGACCGGTTTCAGGGTTTCACCCCTCATCAGCCAGGATAGCTTGTCTCCATTGGCATGGAGAGCATGCGACCCACGTCTGGCCATACCCGTCCCACTCGGGGTGACAAATGCAAAAAGAACAATTGATGGACAGAATGCAGAGCAATGTCATACATTCACCCCAGTACAGAGATCTCGGCCTAAATCCATCGTTTCTTTGCTCCCCATGCCATTCCAGTTTCAACCCAGCCCTATGCAAATCAGTCTTGACCCTGCGCCCAATGGGAACAGTACAGCCCGAACTGCCACGCTAGGTCCTCCCTAGACTGGAAACAAGCATCCTAGGACCGATTTCGGGGTTTCACCCCTCATCAGCCAGGATAGCATGACTCCAGTGGCATGAAGAGCATGGGACCCACATCTGGGCATACCCGACACACTCGGGGTGACAAATGCAAAAAGAACAATTGATGGACAGAATGCAGAACAATGTCATACATTCACCCCAGTACAGAGATCTGGGCCTAAAATCCATCGTTTTTTTGCTCCCCATGCCGTTCCAGTTTCAACCCAGCCATATGCAAATCAGTCTTGACCCTGCGCCCAATGGGAACAGTCCAGCCCGAACTGCCAGAACAGGTCCTCCCTAGACTGGAAACAAACATCCTAGGACAGGTTTCAGGGTTTCACCCCTCATCGGCCAGGATAGCTTGACTCCAGTGGCATGGAGAGCATGGGAACCACGTCTGGGTATACAGGTCCCACTGGGGGTGAAAAATGCAAAAAGAACAATTGATGGACAGAATGCAGAGTAATGTTATACATTCACCCCAGTACAGAGATCTAGGCCCAAATCCATTGTTTTTTTGTTCCCCATGCCATTTCAGTTTCAACCCAGCCATATGCAAATCAGTCTTGACCCTGCGCCCAATGGGAACAGTTCAGCCCGAACTGCAAGGCCAGGTCCTCCCTTGACTGGAAATAAGCATCATAGGACCGATTTCGGGGTTTCACCCCTCATCAGTCAGGATAACATGACTCCAATGGCATGGAGAGCATGGGAACCACGTCTGGGCATACCCGTCCCACTAGGGGTGACAAATGCAAAAAGAACAATTGATGGACTGAATGCAGAGCAATGTCATACATTCACCCCAGTACAGAGATCTCGGCCTAAATCCATCGTTTCTTTGCTCCCCGTGCCATTCCAGTTTCAACCCAGCCCTATGCAAATCAGTCTTGACCCTGCGCCCAATGGGAACAGTCCAGCCCGAACTGCCAGGCCAGGGCCTCCCTAGACTGGAAACAAGCATCCTAGGACCGGTTTCATTGTTTCACCCCTCATCAGCCAGGATAGCTTGTCTCCAATGGCATGGAGAGCATGCGACCCACGTCTGGCCATACCCGTCCCACTCGGGGTGACAAATGCAAAAAGAACAATTGATGGACAGAATGCATAGCAATGTCATACATTCACCCCAGTACAGAGATCTCGGCCTAAATCCATCGTTTCTTTGCTCCCCATGCCATTCCAGTTTCAACCCAGCCCTATGCAAATCAGTCTTGACCCTGTGCCCAATGGGAACAGTCCAGCCCGAACTGCCAGGCCAGGGCCTCCCTGGACTGGAAACAAGCATCCTAGGACCGGTTTCAGGGTTTCACCCCTCATCAGCCAGGATAGCTTGTCTCCATTGGCATGGAGAGCATGCGACCCACGTCTGGCCATACCCGTCCCACTCGGGGTGACAAATGCAAAAAGAACAATTTATGGACAGAATGCAGAGCAATGTCATACATTCACCCCAGTACAGAGATCTCGGCCTAAATCCATCGTTTCTTTGCTCCCCATGCCATTCCAGTTTCAACCCAGCCCTATGCAAATCAGTCTTGACCCTGCGCCCAATGGCAACAGTCCAGCCCGAACTGCCACGCTAGGTCCTCCCTAGACTGGAAACAAGCATCCTAGGACCGATTTCGGGGTTTCACCCCTCATCAGCCAGGATAGCATGACTCCAGTGGCATGAAGAGCATGGGACCCACATCTGGGCATACCCGACACACTCGGGGTGACAAATGCAAAAAGAACAATTGATGGACAGAATGCAGAACAATGTCATACATTCACCCCAGTACAGAGATCTGGGCCTAAAATCCATCGTTTTTTTGCTCCCCATGCCGTTCCAGTTTCAACCCAGCCATATGCAAATCAGTCTTGACCCTGCGCCCAATGGGAACAGTCCAGCCCGAACTGCCAGAACAGGTCCTCCCTAGACTGGAAACAAACATCCTAGGACAGGTTTCAGGGTTTCACCCTCATCGGCCAGGATAGCTTGACTTCAGTGGCATGGAGAGCATGGGAACCACGTCTGGGTATACAGGTCCCACTGGGGGTGAAAAATGCAAAAAGAACAATTGATGGACAGAATGCAGAGTAATGTTATACATTCACCCCAGTACAGAGATCTAGGCCCAAATCCATCGTTTTATTGCTCCCCATGCCATTCCAGTTTCAACCAAGCCATATGCAAATCAGTCTTGACCCTGCGCCCAATGGGAACAGTCCAGCCCGAACTGCCAGGCCAGGTCCTCCCTAGACTGGAAACAAGCATCCTAGGACCGATTTTGAGGTTTCACCCCTCATCAGCCAGGATAGCATGACTGCAGTGGCATGGAGAGCATGGGACCCACGTCTGGGCATACCCGTCCCACTCGTGGTGACAAATGCAAAAAGAACAATTGATGGACAGAATGAAGAACAATGTCATACATTCACCCCAGTACAGTGATCTGGGCCTAAATCCATCGTTTTTTTGCTCCACAAGCCATTCCAGTTTCAACCCAGCCATATGCAAATCAGTCTTGACCCTGCGCCCAATGGGAACAGTCCAGCCCGAACTGCCAGGTCCTCCCTGGACTGGAAATAAGCATCCTAGGACTGGTTTCAGGGTTTCACCCCTCATCAGCCAGGATAGCTTGACTCCAGTGGCATGGAGAGCATGCGACCCACGTCTGGGCATACCCGTCCCACTCGGGGTGATAAAGACAAAAAGAACAATTGATGGACAGAATACAGAGCAATGTCATACATCCACCCCAGTACAGAGATCTGGGCCTAAATCCATAGTTTTTTTGTTCCCCATGCCATTCCAGTTTCAACCCAGCCATATGTAAATCAGTCTTGACCCTGCGCCCGATGGGAACAGTCCAGCCTGAACTGCCAGGCCAGGGCATCCCTGGACTGGAAACAAGCATCCTAGGACCGGTTTCGGGGTTTCACCCCTCATCAGCCAGGATAGCTTGACTCCAGTGGCATGGAGAGCATGGGACCCACGTCTGGGCATATCCGTCCAACTCTGGGTGACAAAGGCAAAAAGAACAATTGATGGACAGAATGCAGAGCGATGACATACATCCACCCCAGTACAGAGATCTGGGCCTAAATCCATAGTTTTTTTGCTCCCCATGTCATTCCAGGTTCAACCCAGTCATATGCAAATCAGTCTTGACGCTGCGCCCAAAGGTAACAGTTCAGCAAGAACTGCCAGGCCAGGTCCTCCCTGGACTGGAAACAAGCATCCTAGGACCGATTTTGGAGTTTCACCCCTCATCAGCCAGGATAGCATGACTCCAGTGGCATGGAGAGCATGGGACCCACGTCTGGGCATACCCGTCCCACTCGGGTTGACAAATGCAAAAAGAACAATTGAGGGACAGAATGAACAACAATGTCATACATTCACCCCAGTACAGAGATCTGGGCCTAAATCCATCGCTTTTTGCTCCCCATGCCATTCCACTTTCAACCCAGCCATATGCACATCAGTCTTGACCCTGCGCCCAATGGGAACAGTCTAGCCCGAACTGCCAGGCCAGGTCCTCCCTGGACTGGAAACAAGCATCCTAGGAACGGTTTCAGGGTTTCACCACTCATCAGCCAGGATAGCTTGACTCCAGTGGCATGGAGAGCATGCGTCCCACGTCTGGGCATACCCGTCCAACTCGGGGTGACAAAGGCAAAAAGAACAATTGATGGACAGAATGCAGAGCAATGACATACATCCACCCAAGTACAGAGATCTGGGCCTAAATCCATTGTTTTTTGCTCCCCATGCCATTCCAGTTTCAACCCAGCCATATGCAAATCAGTCTTGACCAAGCGCCCAAAGCTAACAGTCCAGCCCGAACTGCCAGGTCAGGTCCTCCCTGGACTGGAAACAAGCATCCTAAGACCAGTTTCGGGGTTTCACCCCTCATCAGCCAGTATAGCTTGACTCCAGTCTCATGGAGAGCATGGGACCCACGTCTGGGCATACCCGTCCCACTAGGGGTGACAAATGCAAAAAGAACAATTGATGGAAAGAATGCAGAACAATATCATACTTTCACCCAAGTACAGAGATCTGGGCCTAAATCCATTGTTTTTTGCTCCCCATGCCATTCCAGTTTCAACCCAGCCATATGCAAATCAGTCTTGACCCTGCGCCCAATGGGAACAGTCCAGCCCGAACTGCCAGGCCAGGTCCTCCCTGGACTGGAAACAAGCATCCTAGGACAGGTTTCAGGGTTTCACCCCTCATCAGCCAGGATAGCTTGACTCCAGTGGCATGGAGAGCATGGGACCCACGTCTGAGCATACCCGCCTCACTCGGGGTGACAAATGCAAAAAGAACAATTGATGGACAGAATGCAGAACAATGTCATACATTCTCCCCAGTACAGAGATCTGGGCCTAAATCCATCGTTTTTTTGCTCCCCATGCCATTCCAGTTTCAACCCAGCCATATGCAAATCAGTCTTGACACTGCGCCCAATTGGAACAGTCCAGCCCGAACTGCCAGGCCAGGTCCTCCCTGGACTAGAAACAAGCATGCTATGACCAATTTCGGGGTTTCACCCCTCATCAGCCAGGATAGCGTGACTCCAGTGGCATGGATAGCATGGGAGCCACGTCTGGGCATACCCATCTATTTCGGGGTGACAAATGCAAAAAGAAGAATTGATGGACAGAATGCAGAACAGTGTCATACATTCACACCAGTACAGAGATCTGGGCCTAAATCCATAGTTTTTTTGCTCCCCATGCCGTTCCACTTTCAAGCCAGCCATATGCAAATCAGTCTTGACCCTGCGCCCAATGAGAACAGTCTAGCCCGAACTGCCAGGCCCTCCCTAGACTGGAAACAAGCATCCTAGGACCAATTTCGGGGTTTCACCCCTTATCAGCCAGGATAGCATGACTCCAGTGGCATGGAGAGCATGGGACCCACGTCTGGGCATACCCGTCCCATTCGGGGTGACAAATGCAAAAAGAACAATTTATGGACAGAATGAAGAACAATGTCATACATTCACCCCAGTACAGAGATCTGGGCCTAAATCCATCGTTTTTTAGTTCCCCATGCCATTCCAGTTTCAACCCAGCCATATGCAAATCAGTCTTGACCCTGCACCCAATAGGAACAGTCCAGCCCGAACTGACAGGCCAGGTCCTCCCTGGACTGAAACAAGCATCCTGGGATCGGTTTCAGGGTTTCACCCCTCATCAGCCAGGATAGCTTGACTCCAGTGGCATGGAGAGCATGCGACCCATGTCTGGGCATACCCGTCCTACTTGGGGTGACAAAGGCAAAAAGAACAATTGATGGACAAAATGCAGAGCAATGTCATACATCCACCCCAGTACAGAGATCTGGGCCTAAATCCATAGTTTTTTGCTCACCATGCCATTCCAGTTCCGACCCAGCCATATGCAAATCAGTCTTGACCCTGCGCTCGATGGGAGCAGTCCAGCCTGAACTGCCAGGCCAGGGCCTCCATGGACTGGAAACAAGCATCCTAGGACCGATTTCGGGGTTTCACCCTCATCAGCCAGGATAGCATGACTCGAGTGGCATGGAGAGCATGGGACCCACGTCTGGGCATACCCGTCCCACTCGGGGTGTCAAATGCAAAAAGAACAATTGATGGACAGAATGAAGAACAATGTCATACATTCACCCCAGTACAAAGATCTGGGCCTAAATCCATCGCTTGTTTGCTCCCCATGCCATTCCAGTTTCAACCCAGCCATGTGCAAATCAGTCTTGACCCTGCGCCCCAAGATAACAATCCAGCCCGAACTGCCAGGCTAGGTCCTCCCTGGACTGGAAACAAGCATCCTAGGACCGGTTTCGGGTTTCACACCCTCATCAGCCTGGATAGCTTTACTCCAGTGGCATGGAGAGCATGGACCCACGTCTGGGCATACCTGTCCCACGTGGGGTGACAAATGCAAAAAGAACAATTGATGGACAGAATGCAGAACAATGTCATACATTCACCCCAGTACAGAGATCTGGACCTAAATCCATCGATTTTTTGCTCCCCATGCCATTCCAGTTTCAACACAGCCATATGCAAATCAGTCTTGACCCTGCGCCCAATGGGAACAGTCCAGCCCGAACTGCCAGGCCAGGTCCTCCCTGGACTGGAAACAAGCATCCTAGGACAGGTTTCAGGGTTTCACCCCTCATCAGCCAGGATAGCTTGACTCCAGTGGCATGGAGAGCATGGGACCCACGTCTGAGCATACCCGCCCCACTCGGGGTGACAAATGCAAAAAGAACAATTGATGGACAGAATGCAGAACAATGTCATACATTCTCCCCAGTACAGAGATCTGGGCCTAAATCCATCGTTTTTTTGCTCCCCATGCCATTCCAGTTTCAACCCAGCCATATGCAAATCAGTCTTGACACTGCGCCCAATGGGAACAGTCCAGCCCGAACTGCCAGGCCAGGTCCTCCCTGGACTAGAAACAAGCATGCTATGACCAATTTCGGGTTTCACCCCTCATCAGCCAGGATAGCGTGACTCCAGTGGCATGGATAGCATGGGAGCCACGTCTGGGCATACCCATCTCACTTCGGGGTGACAAATGCAAAAAGAAGAATTGATGGACAGAATGCAGAACAGTGTCATACATTCACACCAGTACAGAGATCTGGGCCTAAATCCATAGTTTTTTTGCTCCCCATGCCGTTCCAGTTTCAAGCCAGCCATATGCAAATCAGTCTTGACCCTGCGCCCAATGAGAACAGTCTAGCCCGAACTGCCAGGCCAGGTCCTCCCTAGACTGGAAACAAGCATCCTAGGACCAATTTCGGGGTTTCACCCCTTATCAGCCAGGATAGCATGACTCCAGTGGCATGGAGAGCATGGGACCCACGTCTGGGCATACCCGTCCCACTCGGGGTGACAAATGCAAAAAGAACAATTTATGGACAGAATGAAGAACAATGTCATACATTCACCCCAGTACAGAGATCTGGGCCTAAATCCATCGTTTTTTAGTTCCCCATGCCATTCCAGTTTCAACCCAGCCATATGCAAATCAGTCTTGACCCTGCACCCAATGGGAACAGTCCAGCCCGAACTGCCAGGCCAGGTCCTCCCTGGACTGAAACAAGCATCCTGGGACCGGTTTCAGGGTTTCACCCCTCATCAGCCAGGATAGCTTGACTCCAGTGGCATGGAGAGCATGCGACCCACTTCTGGGCATACCCGTCCTACTCGGGGTGACAAAGGCAAAAAGAACAATTGATGGACAAAATGCAGAGCAATGTCATACATCCACCCCAGTACAGAGATCTGGGCCTAAATCCATAGTTTTTTTGCTCCCCATGCCATTCCAGTTCCGACCCAGCCATATGCAAATCAGTCTTGACCCTGCGCTCGATGGGAGCAGTCCAGCCTGAACTGCCAGGCCAGGGCCTCCATGGACTGGAAACAAGCATCCTAGGACCGATTTCGGGGTTTCACCCCTCATCAGCCAGGATAGCATGACTCGAGTGGCATGGAGAGCATGGGACCCACGTCTGGGCATACCCGTCCCACTCGGGGTGTCAAATGCAAAAAGAACAATTAATGGACAGAATGCAAGAACAATGTCATACATTCACCCCAGTACAAAGATCTGGGCCTAAATCCATCGCTTGTTTGCTCCCCATGCCATTCCAGTTTCAACCCAGCCATGTGCAAATCAGTCTTGACCCTGCGCCCCAAGATAACAATCCAGCCCGAACTGCCAGGCTAGGTCCTCCCTGGACTGGAAACAAGCATCCTAGGACCGGTTTCGGGTTTCACACCTCATCAGCCAGGATAGCTTTACTCCAGTGGCATGGAGAGCATGGACCCACGTCTGGGCATACCTGTCCCACGCGGGGTGACAAATGCAAAAAGAACAATTGATGGACAGAATGCAGAACAATGTCATACATTCACCCCAGTACAGAGATCTGGACCTAAATCCATCGATTTTTTGCTCCCCATGCCATTCCAGTTTCAACCCAGCCATATGCAAATCAGTCTTGACCCTGCGCCCAATGGGAACAGTCCAGCCCGAACTGCCAGGCCAGGTCCTCCCTGGACTGGAAACAAGCATCCTAGGACAAGTTTCAGGGTTTCACCCCTCATCAGCCAGGATAGCTTGACTCCAGTGGCATGGAGAGCATGGGACCTACGTCTGAGCATACCCGCCTCACTCGGGGTGACAAATGCAAAAAGAACAATTGATGGACAGACTGCAGAACAATGTCATACATTCTCCCCAGTACAGAGATCTGGGCCTAAATCCATCGTTTTTTTGCTCCCCATGCCATTCCAGTTTCAACCCAGCCATATGCAAATCAGTCTTGACCCTGTGCCCAATTGGAACAGTCCAGCCCGAACTGCCAGGCCAGGTCCTCCCTGGACTAGAAACAAGCATCCTAGGACCGGTTTCAGGGTTTCACCCCTCATCAGCCAGGATAGCTTGTCTCCATTGGCATGGAGAGCATGCGACCCACGTCTGGCCATACCCGTCCCACTCGGGGTGACAAATGCAAAAAGAACAATTGATGGACAGAATGCAGAGCAATGTCATACATTCACCCCAGTACAGAGATCTCGGCCTAAATCCATCGTTTCTTTGCTCCCCATGCCATTCCAGTTTCAACCCAGCCCTATGCAAATCAGTCTTGACCCTGCGCCCAATGGGAACAGTACAGCCCGAACTGCCACGCTAGGTCCTCCCTAGACTGGAAACAAGCATCCTAGGACCGATTTCGGGGTTTCACCCCTCATCAGCCAGGATAGCATGACTCCAGTGGCATGAAGAGCATGGGACCCACATCTGGGCATACCCGACACACTCGGGGTGACAAATGCAAAAAGAACAATTGATGGACAGAATGCAGAACAATGTCATACATTCACCCCAGTACAGAGATCTGGGCCTAAAATCCATCGTTTTTTTGCTCCCCATGCCGTTCCAGTTTCAACCCAGCCATATGCAAATCAGTCTTGACCCTGCGCCCAATGGGAACAGTCCAGCCCGAACTGCCAGAACAGGTCCTCCCTAGACTGGAAACAAACATCCTAGGACAGGTTTCAGGGTTTCACCCCTCATCGGCCAGGATAGCTTGACTCCAGTGGCATGGAGAGCATGGGAACCACGTCTGGGTATACAGGTCCCACTGGGGGTGAAAAATGCAAAAAGAACAATTGATGGACAGAATGCAGAGTAATGTTATACATTCACCCCAGTACAGAGATCTAGGCCCAAATCCATTGTTTTTTTGTTCCCCATGCCATTTCAGTTTCAACCCAGCCATATGCAAATCAGTCTTGACCCTGCGCCCAATGGGAACAGTTCAGCCCGAACTGCAAGGCCAGGTCCTCCCTTGACTGGAAATAAGCATCCTAGGACCGATTTCGGGGTTTCACCCCTCATCAGTCAGGATAACATGACTCCAATGGCATGGAGAGCATGGGAACCACGTCTGGGCATACCCGTCCCACTAGGGGTGACAAATGCAAAAAGAACAATTGATGGACAGAATGCAGAGCAATGTCATACATTCACCCCAGTACAGAGATCTCGGCCTAAATCCATCGTTTCTTTGCTCCCCGTGCCATTCCAGTTTCAACCCAGCCCTATGCAAATCAGTCTTGACCCTGCGCCCAATGGGAACAGTCCAGCCCGAACTGCCAGGCCAGGGCCTCCCTGGACTGGAAACAAGCATCCTAGGACCGGTTTCATTGTTTCACCCCTCATCAGCCAGGATAGCTTGTCTCCAATGGCATGGAGAGCATGCGACCCACGTCTGGCCATACCCGTCCCACTCGGGGTGACAAATGCAAAAAGAACAATTGATGGACAGAATGCAGAGCAATGTCATACATTCACCCCAGTACAGAGATCTCGGCCTAAATCCATCGTTTCTTTGCTCCCCATGCCATTCCAGTTTCAACCCAGCCCTATGCAAATCAGTCTTGACCCTGCGCCCAATGGGAACAGTCCAGCCCGAACTGCCAGGCCAGGGCATCCCTGGACTGGAAACAAGCATCCTAGGACCGGTTTCAGGGTTTCACCCCTCATCAGCCAGGATAGCTTGTCTCCATTGGCATGGAGAGCATGCGACCCAAGTCTGGCCATACCCGTCCCACTCGGGGTGACAAATGCAAAAAGAACAATTTATGGACAGAATGCAGAGCAATGTCATACATTCACCCCAGTACAGAGATCTCGGCCTAAATCCATCGTTTCTTTGCTCCCCATGCCATTCCAGTTTCAACCCAGCCCTATGCAAATCAGTCTTGACCCTGCGCCCAATGGCAACAGTCCAGCCCGAACTGCCACGCCAGGTCCTCCCTAGACTGGAAACAAGCATCCTAGGACCGATTTCGGGGTTTCACCCCTCTTCAGCCAGGATAGCATGACTCCAGTGGCATGGAGAGCATGGGACCCACATCTGGGCATACCCGACACACTCGGGGTGACAAATGCAAAAAGAACAATTGATGGACAGAATGCAGAACAATGTCATACATTCACCCCAGTACAGAGATCTGGGCCTAAAATCCATCGTTTTTTTGCTCCCCATGCCGTTCCAGTTTCAACCCAGCCATATGCAAATCAGTCTTGACCCTGCGCCCAATGGGAACAGTCCAGCCCGAACTGCCAGAACAGGTCCTCCCTAGACTGGAAACAAACATCCTAGGACAGGTTTCAGGGTTTCACCCTCATCGGCCAGGATAGCTTGACTTCAGTGGCATGGAGAGCATGGGAACCACGTCTGGGCATACAGGTCCCAATGGGGGTGAAAAATGCAAAAAGAACAATTGATGGACAGAATGCAGAGTAATGTTATACATTCACCCCAGTACAGAGATCTAGGCCCAAATCCATCGTTTTATTGCTCCCCATGCCATTCCAGTTTCAACCAAGCCATATGCAAATCAGTCTTGACCCTGCGCCCAATGGGAACAGTCCAGCCCGAACTGCCAGGCCAGGTCCTCCCTAGACTGGAAACAAGCATCCTAGGACCGATTTTGAGGTTTCACCCCTCATCAGCCAGGATAGCATGACTGCAGTGGCATGGAGAGCATGGGACCCACGTCTGGGCATACCCGTCCCACTCGGGGTGACAAATGCAAAAAGAACAATTGATGGACAGAATGAAGAACAATGTCATACATTCACCCCAGTACAGTGATCTGGGCCTAAATCCATCGTTTTTTTGCTCCACAATGCCATTCCAGTTTCAACCCAGCCATATGCAAATCAGTCTTGACCCTGCGCCCAATGGGAACAGTCCAGCCCGAACTGCCAGGTCCTCCCTGGACTGGAAATAAGCATCCTAGGACTGGTTTCAGGGTTTCACCCCTCATCAGCCAGGATAGCTTGACTCCAGTGGCATGGAGAGCATGCGACCCACGTCTGGGCATACCCGTCCCACTCGGGGTGATAAATGACAAAAAGAACAATTGATGGACAGAATACAGAGCAATGTCATACATCCACCCCAGTACAGAGATCTGGGCCTAAATCCATTGTTTTTTTGCTCCCCATGCCATTCCAGTTTCAACCCAGTCATATGCAAATCAGTCTTGACGCTGCGCCCAAAGGTAACAGTTCAGCAAGAACTGCCAGGCCAGGTCCTCCCTGGACTGGAAACAAGCATCCTAGGACCGATTTTGGAGTTTCACCCCTCATCAGCCAGGATAGCATGACTCCAGTGGCATGGAGAGCATGGGACCCACGTCTGGGCATACCCGTCCCACTCGGGTTGACAAATGCAAAAAGAACAATTGAGGGACAGAATGAAGAACAATGTCATACATTCACCCCAGTACAGAGATCTGGGCCTAAATCCATCGCTTTTTGCTCCCCATGCCATTCCACTTTCAACACAGCCATATGCACATCAGTCTTGACCCTGCGCCCAATGGGAACAGTCTAGCCCGAACTGCCAGGCCAGGTCCTCCCTGGACTGGAAACAAGCATCCTAGGAACGGTTTCAGGGTTTCACCCCTCATCAGCCAGGATAGCTTGACTCCAGTGGCATGGAGAGCATGCGTCCCACGTCTGGGCATACCCGTCCAACTCGGGGTGACAAAGGCAAAAAGAACAATTGATGGACAGAATGCAGAGCAATGACATACATCCACCCAAGTACAGAGATCTGGGCCTAAATCCATTGTTTTTTTGCTCCCCATGCCATTCCAGTTTCAACCCAGCCATATGCAAATCAGTCTTGACCAAGCGCCCAAAGCTAACAGTCCAGCCCGAACTGCCAGGTCAGGTCCTCCCTGGACTGGAAACAAGCATCCTAAGACCAGTTTCGGGGTTTCACCCCTCATCAGCCAGTATAGCTTGACTCCAGTCTCATGGAGAGCATGGGACCCACGTCTGGGCATACCCGAACCACTAGGGGTGACAAATGCAAAAAGAACAATTGATGGAAAGAATGCAGAACAATGTCATATATTCACCCAAGTACAGAGATCTGGGCCTAAATCCATTGTTTTTTGCTCCCCATGCCATTCCAGTTTCAACCCAGCCATATGCAAATCAGTCTTGACCCTGCGCCCAATGGGAACAGTCCAGCCCGAACTGCCAGGCCAGGTCCTCCCTGGACTGGAAACAAGCATCCTAGGACAGGTTTCAGGGTTTCACCCCTCATCAGCCAGGATAGCTTGACTCCAGTGGCATGGAGAGCATGGGACCTACGTCTGAGCATACCCGCCTCACTCGGGGTGACAAATGCAAAAAGAACAATTGATGGACAGAATGCAGAACAATGTCATACATTCTCCCCAGTACAGAGATCTGGGCCTAAATCCATCGTTTTTTGCTCCCCATGCCATTCCAGTTTCAACTCAGCCATATGCAAATCAGTCTTGACACTGCGCCCAATGGGAACAGTCCAGCCCGAACTGCCAGGCCAGGTCCTCCCTGGACTAGAAACAAGCATCGCTATGACCAGTTTCGGGGTTTCACCCCTCATCAGCCAGGATAGCGTGACTCCAGTGGCATGGATAGCATGGGAGCCACGTCTGGGCATACCCATCTATTTCGGGGTGACAAATGCAAAAAGAAGAATTGATGGACAGAATGCAGAACAGTGTCATACATTCACACCAGTACAGAGATCTGGGCCTAAATCCATAGTTTTTTTGCTCCCCATGCCGTTCCAGTTTCAAGCCAGCCATATGCAAATCAGTCTTGACCCTGCGCCCAATGAGAACAGTCTAGCCCGAACTGCCAGGCCCTCCCTAGACTGGAAACAAGCATCCTAGGACCAATTTCGGGGTTTCACCCCTTATCAGCCAGGATAGCATGACTCCAGTGGCATGGAGAGCATGGGACCCACGTCTGGGCATACCCGTCCCACTCGGGGTGACAAATGCAAAAAGAACAATTTATGGACAGAATGAAGAACAATGTCATACATTCACCCCAGTACAGAGATCTGGGCCTAAATCCATCGTTTTTTAGTTCCCCATGCCATTCCAGTTTGAACCCAGCCATATGCAAATCAGTCTTGACCCTGCACCCAATAGGAACAGTCCAGCCCGAACTGACCAGGCCAGGTCCTCCCTGGACTGAAACAAGCATCCTGGGATCGGTTTCAGGGTTTCACCCCTCATCAGCCAGGATAGCTTGACTCCAGTGGCATGGAGAGCATGCGACCCATGTCTGGGCATACCCGTCCTACTTGGGGTGACAAAGGCAAAAAGAACAATTGATGGACAAAATGCAGAGCAATGTCATACATCCACCCCAGTACAGAGATCTGGGCCTAAATCCATAGTTTTTTGCTCACCATGCCATTCCAGTTCGGACCCAGCCATATGCAAATCAGTCTTGACCCTGCGCTCGATGGGAGCAGTCCAGCCTGAACTGCCAGGCCAGGGCCTCCATGGACTGGAAACAAGCATCCTAGGACCGATTTCGGGGTTTCACCCTCATCAGCCAGGATAGCATGACTCGAGTGGCATGGAGAGCATGGGACCCACGTCTGGGCATACCCGTCCCACTCGGGGTGTCAAATGCAAAAAGAACAATTGATGGACAGAATGAAGAACAATGTCATACATTCACACCAGTACAAAGATCTGGGCCTAAATCCATCGCTTGTTTGCTCCCCATGCCATTCCAGTTTCAACCCAGCCATGTGCAAATCAGTCTTGACCCTGCGCCCCAAGATAACAATCCAGCCCGAACTGCCAGGCTAGGTCCTCCCTGGACTGGAAACAAGCATCCTAGGACCGGTTTCGGGTTTCACACCTCATCAGCCTGGATAGCTTTACTCCAGTGGCATGGAGAGCATGGACCCACGTCTGGGCATACCTGTCCCACGTGGGGTGACAAATGCAAAAAGAACAATTGATGGACAGAATGCAGAACAATGTCATACATTCACCCCAGTACAGAGATCTGGACCTAAATCCATCGATTTTTTGCTCCCCATGCCATTCCAGTTTCAACCCAGCCATATGCAAATCAGTCTTGACCCTGCGCCCAATGGGAACAGTCCAGCCCGAACTGCCAGGCCAGGTCCTCCCTGGACTGGAAACAAGCATCCTAGGACAGGTTTCAGGGTTTCACCCCTCATCAGCCAGGATAGCTTGACTCCAGTGGCATGGAGAGCATGGGACCTACGTCTGAGCATACCCGCCTCACTCGGGGTGACAAATGCAAAAAGAACAATTGATGGACAGAATGCAGAACAATGTCATACATTCTCCCCAGTACAGAGATCTGGGCCTAAATCCATCGTTTTTTTGCTCCCCATGCCATTCCAGTTTCAACCCAGCCATATGCAAATCAGTCTTGACACTGCGCCCAATTGGAACAGTCCAGCCCGAACTGCCAGGCCAGGTCCTCCCTGGACTAGAAACAAGCATGCTATGACCAATTTCGGGTTTCACCCCTCATCAGCCAGGATAGCGTGACTCCAGTGGCATGGATAGCATGGGAGCCCACGTCTGGGCATACCCATCTATTTCGGGGTGACAAATGCAAAAGAAGAATTGATGGACAGAATGCAGAACAGTGTCATACATTCACACCAGTACAGAGATCTGGGCCTAAATCCATAGTTTTTTGCTCCCCATGCCGTTCCAGTTTCAAGCCAGCCATATGCAAATCAGTCTTGACCCTGCGCCCAATGAGAACAGTCTAGCCCGAACTGCCAGGCCAGGTCCTCCCTAGACTGGAAACAAGCATCCTAGGCCAATTTCGGGGTTTCACCCCTTATCAGCCAGGATAGCATGACTCCAGTGGCATGGAGAGCATGGGACCCACGTCTGGGCATACCCGTCCCACTCGGGGTGACAAATGCAAAAAGAACAATTTATGGACAGAATGAAGAACAATGTCATACATTCACCCCAGTACAGAGATCTGGGCCTAAATCCATCGTTTTTTAGTTCCCCATGCCATTCCAGTTTCAACCCAGCCATATGCAAATCAGTCTTGACCCTGCACCCAATAGGAACAGTCCAGCCCGAACTGACAGGCCAGGTCGTCCCTGGACTGAAACAAGCATCCTGGGACCGGTTTCAGGGTTTCACCCCTCATCAGCCAGGATAGCTTGACTCCAGTGGCATGGAGAGCATGCGACCCATTTCTGGGCATACCCGTACTACTTGGGGTGACAAAGGCAAAAAGAACAATTGATGGACAAAATGCAGAGCAATGTCATACATCCACCCCAGTACAGAGATCTGGGCCTAAATCCATAGTTTTTTTGCTCCCCATGCCATTCCAGTTCCGACCCAGCCATATGCAAATCAGTCTTGACCCTGCGCTCGATGGGAGCAGTCCAGCCTGAACTGCCAGGCCAGGGCCTCCATGGACTGGAAACAAGCATCCTAGGACCGATTTCGGGGTTTCACCCCTCATCAGCCAGGATAGCATGACTCGAGTGGCATGGAGAGCATGGGACCCACGTCTGGGCATACCCGTCCCACTCGGGGTGTCAAATGCAAAAAGAACAATTGATGGACAGAATGAAGAACAATGTCATACATTCACCCCAGTACAAAGATCTGGGCCTAAATCCATCGCTTGTTTGCTCCCCATGCCATTCCAGTTTCAACCCAGCCATGTGCAAATCAGTCTTGACCCTGCGCCCCAAGATAACAATCCAGCCCGAACTGCCAGGCTAGGTCCTCCCTGGACTGGAAACAAGCATCCTAGGACCGGTTTCGGGTTTCACACCTCATCAGCCAGGATAGCTTTACTCCAGTGGCATGGAGAGCATGGACCCACGTCTGGGCATACCTGTCCCACGCGGGGTGACAAATGCAAAAAGAACAATTGATGGACAGAATGCAGAACAATGTCATACATTCACCCCAGAACAGAGATCTGGACCTAAATCCATCGATTTTTTGCTCACCATGCCATTCCAGTTTCAACCCAGCCATATGCAAATCAGTCTTGACCCTGCGCCCAATGGGAACAGTCCAGCCCGAACTGCCAGGCCAGGTCCTCCCTGGACTGGAAACAAGCATCCTAGGACAAGTTTCAGGGTTTCACCCTCATCAGCCAGGATAGCTTGACTCCAGTGGCATGGAGAGCATGGGACCTACGTCTGAGCATACCCGCCTCACTCGGGGTGACAAATGCAAAAGAACAATTGATGGACAGAATGCAGAACAATGTCATACATTCTCCCCAGTACAGAGATCTGGGCCTAAATCCATCGTTTTTTGCTCACCATGCCATTCCAGTTTCAACCCAGCCATATGCAAATCAGTCTTGACCCTGTGCCCAATTGGAACAGTCCAGCCCGAACTGCCAGGCCAGGTCCTCCCTGGACTAGAAACAAGCATGCTAGGACCGGTTTCGGGGTTTCACCCCTCATCAGCCAGGATAGCGTGACTCCAGTGGCATGGAGAGCATGGGACCCAGGTCTGGGCATACCCGTCCCACGCGGGGTGACAAATGCAAAAAGAACAATTGATGGACAGAATGCAGAACAATGTCATACATTCACCCCAGTACAGAGATCTGGGCCTAAATCCATCGATTTTTTGCTCCCCATGCCATTCCAGTTTCAACCCAGCCATATGGAAATCAGTCTTGACCCTACACCCAATGGGAACAGTCCAGCCCGAACTGCCAGGCCAGGTCCTCCCTGGACTGGAAACAAGCATCCTAGGACTGGTTTCGGGGTTCCACCCCTAATCAGCCAGGATAGCTTGACTCCAGTGACATGGAGAGCATGGGACCCAGGTCTGGGCATACCTGTCCCACTCGGGGTGACAAATGCAAAAAGAACAATTAATGGAAAGAATGCAAAGCAATTTCATACATTCACCCCAGTACAGAGATCTGGGCCTAAATCCATAGTTTTTTTGCTCCCCATGCCATTCCAGTTTCAACCCAGCCATATCCAAATCAGTCTTGACCCTGCGCCCGATGGGAACAGTCCAGCCTGAACTGCCAGGCCAGGTCCTCCCTGGACTGGAAACAAGCATCCTAGGACCGGTTTCAGGGTTTCACCCCTCATCAGCCAGGATAGCTTGACTCCAGTGGCATGGAGAGCATGCGACCCACGTCTGGGCATACCCGTCCCACTCGGGGTGATAAAGACAAAAAGAACAATTGATGGACAGAATGCAGAGCAATGTCATACATCCACCCCAGTACAGAGATCTGGGCCTAAATCCATAGTTGTTTTGCTCCCCATGCCATTCCAGTTTCAACCCAGCCATATGCAAATCAGTCTTGACCCTGCGCCCGATGGGAACAGTCCAGCCTGAACTGCCAGGCCAGGGCCTCCCTGGACTGGAAACAAGCATCCTAGGACCGGTTTCGGGGTTTCACCCCTCATCAGCCAGGATAGCATGACTCCAGTGGCATGGAGAGCATGGGACCCACGTCTGGGCATACCCGACCCACTCGGGGTGACAAATGCAAAAAGAACAATTGAGGGACAGAATGAAGAACAATGTCATACATTCACCCCAGTACAGAGATCTGGGCCTAAATCCATCGCTTTTTTGCTCCCCATGCCATTCCAGTTTTAACCCAGCCATATGCAAGTCAGTCTTGACCGTGCGCCCAATGGGAACAGTCCAGCCTGAACTGCCAGGCCAGGTCCTCCCTGGACTGGAAACAAGCATCCTAGAACCGGTTTCAGGGTTTCACCCCTCATCAGCCAGGATAGCTTGACTCCAGTGGCATGGAGAGCATGCGTCCCACGTCTGGGCATACCCGTCCAACTCGGGTTGACAAAGACAAAAAGAAGAATTGATGGACAGAATGCAGAGCAATGACATACATCCACCCAAGTAGAGAGATCTGGGCCTAAATCCATTGTTTTTTTGCTCCCTATGCCATTCCAGTTTCAACCCAGCCATATGCAAATCAGTCTTGACCAAGCGCCCAAAGGTAACAGTCCAGCCCGAACAGCCAGGCCAGGTCCTCCCTGGACTGGAAACAAGCATCCTAAGACCATTTTCGGGGTTTCACCCCTCATCAGCCACTATAGCTTGACTCCAGTGGAATGGAGAGCATGGGACCCATGTCTGGGCATAACCGTCCCACTAGGGGTGACAAAGGCAAAAAGAACAATTGATTGAAAGAATGCAGAACAATGTCATACATTCACCCAAGTACAGAGATCTGGGCCTAAATCCATTGTTTTTTGCTCCCCATGCCATTCCAGTTTCAACCCAGCCGTATGCAAATCAGTCTTGACCCTGCACCCAATGGGAACATTCCAGCCCGAACTGCCAGGCCAGGTCCTCCCTGGACTAGAAACAAGCATGCTAGGACTGATTTCGGGGTTTCACCCCTCATCAGCCAGGATAGCGTGACTCCAGGGGCATGGATAGCATGGGACCCACGTCTGGGCATACCCTTCTATCTCGGGGTGACAAATGCAAAAAGAAGAATTGATGGACAGAATGCAGAACAATGTCATACATTCACCCCAGTACACAGATCTGGGCCTAAATCCATAGTTTTTTTGCTCCCCATGCCATTCCAGTTTTAAGCCAACCATATGCAAATCAATCTTGACCCTGCGCCCAATGGGAACAGTCTAGCCCGAACTGCCAGGCCAGGTCCTCCCTAGACTGGAAACAAGCATCCTAGGACCGATTTCGGGATTTCACCCCTTATCAGCCAGGATAGCATGACTCCAGTGGCATGGAGAGCATGGGACCCATGTCTGGGCATAGCCATCCCACTCGGGGTGACAAATGCAAAAAGAACAATTGATGTACATAATGAAGAACAATGTCATACATTCACCCCAGTACAGAGATCTGGGCCTAAATCCATCGTTTATTTGCTCCCCATGCCATTCCAGTTTCAACCCAGCCATATGCAAATCAGTCTTGACCCTGAGCCCAATGGGAACAGTCCAGCCTGAACTGCCTGGCCAGGTCCTCCCTGTCCTGAAACAAGCATCCTAGGACCGGTTTCAGGGTTTCACCCCTCATCAGCCAGGATAGCTTGACTCCAGTGGCATGGAGAGCATGCGACCCATGTCTGGGCATACCCGTCCTACTCGGGGTGACAAAGGCAAAAAGAACAATTTATGGACAGAATGCAGAGCAATGTCATACATCCACCCCAGAATGGAGATCTGGGCCTAAATCTATAGTTTTTTTGCTCCCCATGCCATTCCAGTTCCAACCCAGCCATATGCAAATCAGTCTTGACCCTGCACCCGATGGGAGCAGTCCAGCCTGAACTGCCAGGCCAGGGACTCCATGGACTGGAAACAAGCATCCTAGGACTGGTTTCGGGGTTTCACCCCTCATCAGCCAGGATATCTTGACTCCAGTGGCATGGAGATCATGGGACCCACGTCTGGGCCTACCCGTCCAACTCGGGGTGACAAAGGCAAAAAGAACACTTGATGGACAGAATGCAGAGCAATGATATACATCCACCTCAGTACAGAGATCTGGGCCTAAATTCATAGTTTTTTTGCTGCCCATGCCATTCCAGTTTCAACCCAGCCATATGCAAATCAGTCTTGACGCTGCGCCCAAAGGTAACAGTCCAGCCCGAACTGCCAGGCCAGATCCTCCCTGGACTGGAAACAAGCATCCTAGGACAGATTTCGGGGTTTCACCCCTCATCAGCCAGGATAGCATGACTCCAGTGGCATGGAGAGCATGGGACCCACGTCTGGGCATACCCATCCCAATCGGGCTGACAAATGCAAAAAGAAAAATTGATGGACAGAATGAAGAACAATGTCATACATTCACCCCAGTACAGAGATCTGGGCCTAAATCCATCGCTTTTTTGCTTCCCATGCCATTCCAGCTTCAACCCAGCCATGTGCAAAGCAGTCTTGACCCTGCGCCCAAAGGTCACAGTCCAGCCCGAACTGCCAGGCCAGGTCCTCCCTGGACTGGAAACAAGTATCCTAGGACCGGTTTCGGGGTTTCACACCTCATCAGCCAGGATAGCTTGACTCCAGTGACATGGAGAGCATGGGACCCAGGTCTGGGCATACCCGTCCCACTCGGGGTGACAAATGCAAAAAGAACAATTAATGGAAAGAATGCAAAACAATGTCATACATTTACCCCAGTACAGAGATCTGGGTCTAAATCCATCGTTTTTTTGCTCCCCTTGCCATTCCAGTTTCAACCCAGCCATATGCAAATCAGTCTTGACCTTGCGCCCAATGGGAACAGTCCAGCCCGAACTGCCAGGCCAGGGCCTCACTGGACTGGAAACAAGCATCCTAGAACCGGTTTCGGGTTTTCACCCCTCATCAGCCAGGATAGCTTGACTCCAGTGGCATTTGAGATGTCATTAGTGAGGTCATCAGTGATGTCACTGACCATGTCATGAGTGATGTAATATGTGACGTCATCAGCAATGCATTGCGGGGGCGCGAGTTATAGTTAGCTCAACGAACTATAACAGCCGAATTTCTCTGGTTTTGTACGAGTGAAATGTCCAACTACCTATAACATCCCTGAAACCTGTGTTTTTTTCAGTGAATTTCTAAGGTTTTTTAATTGCTAATTCCTAACTATAAAGTCCCTGAAACCTATGGTTTTTTCAGTGAATTTCAAAGGTTTTTTTAAATGCTAATTCCTAACTATAAATTCCCTGAAACCTTTGGTTTTTTCAGTGAACTTCTAAGGTTTTTTAAATGCTAATCTCTAAATATACCTACATAGGTAGGACATGTGCAGAAAGATGAAGAAAGGCGCAGAAAGAAGCAAGAGAAGTGCAGAAAGAGGCAAAAGAAGTCCAGAAAGAGGAAGAAAGGTGCAGAAAGAAGCAAGAGAGGTGCAAGAGAAACAAAAGAAGTGCAGAAAGAAGGAACAGAGGTGCAGAGAGAGGCAAGAGGGGTGCAGAAAAAGGGATGAGGGGAGCAGAAAGATGCACATGGGATACAGAAAGAGGCAAGAGATGTCCAGAAGAAACAAAAGAAGTGCAGAAAGAAGAAACAGAGGTGTATTAACCCGTTTGCTGCTTCGAACGTTCCGCGCCAGTGCGGAACGTTCTATTAAACGGGCGGGGCCGCGTCGGCCAACTGACGTGCGCAGCACTACCGAGGTAGTGCTTGTGACGGCCGTTGGCCGACAGCAGCTGCAAACGGGTTAAGAAGGAACAGAGGTGCAGAAAGAGGCAAGAGGGGTGCAGAAAGAAACAAAAGAAGTGCAAAAAGAAGCAACAGAGGTGCAGAAAAAGACAAGAGGAGTGCAGAAAGAAGGAACAGAGGTGCAGAAAGAGGCAAGAGGGGTGCAGAAAGAGGGAAGAGGGGTGCAGAAAGAAGCATGAGATGTGCAGCAAGAAACAAAAGAAGTGCAGAAAGAAGGAACAGAGGTGCAGAAAGAGGCAACAGGGGTGAAGAAAGAGGGAAAAGAGGTGGAGAAAGAGGCAAAGGGGTGCAGAAAAAGCAAGAGAGCTGCAGAAAGAAACAAAAGAAGAGCAGAAAGAAGGAACAGAGGTGCAGAAAGAGGCAAGAGGGGTGCAGAAAGAGGCAAAAGGGGTGCAGAAAGAAGCAAAGGGTTCAGAAAGAAACAAAAGAAGTGCAGAAAGAAGGAACAGAGGTACAGAAAGAGGCAAGAGGGGTGCAGAAAGAAACAAAAGAAGTGCAGAAAGAAGCAACAGAGGTGCAGAAAGCGGCAAGAGGAGTGCAGAAGGAAGCAACAGAGATACAGAAAGGGGGAAGTGGGGTGAAAAAAGAGGCAAGAGGGATACAGAAAGAAACAAGAGAGGTGCAGAAAGAAACAAAAGAAGTTCAGAAAGAAGGAACAGTGGTACAGAAAGAGGCAAGAGGGGTGCAGATAGAGGGAAGAGGGGTGTGAAAGAAGCACGAGGGGTGCAGAAAGAAGCAAGAGGGGTGCAGAAAGAAGCAAGAGATTTTCAGAAAGAAACAAAAGAAGTGGAGAAAGAAGGAACAGAGGTGCAGAAAGAGGCAAGAGTGCAGAAAGAGGGACAGAGGTGCAGAAAGGAGCAAGAGAAGTGCAGATAGAAGCAACAAAGATGCAGAAAGAGGGATGAGGGGTGAATAAAGAGGCAAGATAAGTGCAGAAAGAAGCAACTGAGTTGCAAAAAGGGGGAACAGGGGTGAAGAAAGTGGCAAGAGGGTGCAGAAAGAAGCGAGAGGTGCAGAAAGAAACAAAAGAAGTGCAGAAAGAAGGAACAGAGGTGCAGAAAGAGGCAAGAGGGGTGCAGAAAGAGGGATGAGGGGTGCAGAAAGAGGCACGAGGGATGCAGAAAGAAGCAAGAGAAATGCATAAAGAAGCAACAGAGATAAAGAAAGGGGGAAGTGGGTGGAGAAAGATGCAAGAGGGATACAGAAAGAAACAAGAGAGGTGCAGAAAGAAACAAATGAAGTGCAGAAAGAAGGAACAGAGATTCAGAAAGAGGCAAGAGGGGTGCAGAAAGAGGGAAGAGGGGTGTGAAAGAGGCACGAGAGGTACAGAAAGAAGCAAGAGGGGTGCAGAAAGAAGCAAGAGAGTTGCAAAAAGAAACAAAAGAAGTGCAGAAAGAAAGAACAGAGGTGCAGAAATAGGCAAGAAGGGTGCAGAAAGAGGGAAGAGGGATGCAAAAAGAAGCACAAGGGTTGCAGAAAGAAGGGACAGAGGTGCAGAAAGAAGCAAGAGAAGTGCAGAAACAAGCAACAGAGGTGCAGAAAGAGGGATAAGGGGTGGAGAAAGAGGCAAGAAAAGTGCATAAAGAAGCAACAGAGATGCAAAAAGGGGGAACAGGGGTGGAGAAAGTGGCAAGAGGGGTGCAGTAAGAAGCAAGAGAGGTGCAGAAAGAAACAAAGATGAGCAGAAAGAAGGAACAGAGGTGCAGAAAGAGGCAAGAGGGGTGCAGAAAGAGGGAAGAGGGGTACAGAAAGAAGCACGAGTGGTGCAGAAAGAAGCAAAGAGGTGCAGAAAGCAGCTAGAGTAGTGCAGAAAGGAGCAACAGAGGTGCAGAAAGAGGCAAGAGGGGTGCAAAAAGAGGGAAGGGGGTGCAGAAAGAGGCACAAGGGGTGCAGAAAGAAGCAAGAGATATGCAGAAAGAAACAAAAGAAGAGCAGAAAGAAGAAACAGAGGTGCAGAAAGAGGCAAGAGGGGTGCACAAAGAGGGAAGATGGGTGTGAAAGAGGCACGAGGAGTGCAGAAAGAAGCAAGAGGAGTGCAGAGAGAAGCAACAAAGGTGCAGAAAGAGGCAAGAGGGGTGCAAAAAGAGGAAAGAGGGGTACAGAAAGAGGCACTGCTTGTGGGGAAATGAGGTCCTCTTGTGTCCTGAGGACCTCAGGACTAAAGTGGACTTCATCCCCCAAGCAGCAGTGTGCTAGGAGGCGCGTTTGCAGAGTGGTGTAAAAAGGGGGCATGGCCTCGTACCACTCTCAGTAATCTAGCTGTGTGGGGCTTACTGGAGGTCAAAACAATGTTGCCAATGTGCACACATATTTCTGAATGTTCAACACAAGCTAAAAAAAATGTAAACAAAATATTATGTGCATCCACGCCTGTGCCTAGTCCAAAGGCACCTGTACGTAATTATGTGCAAGTCTGTAGGAGGAACACCTTCCCACTGGCGGGAGCACAAATCCAATAACAAAATGAATTGTTAAAGTAAGTTTCAAATCAAGTTGTAAATCAATAAATCAGCTTTGATGCAAAGACTTATTCTTGTTTCCAGAGAGTATTTATTGTTGATTATTCATTCATCAACGATGTTATATCCAATCAATCGAAATTATCCAAGTTATAATAAACAACCCAATGCATTTCGGGTCAATGACACGACCCTTCATCAGGGGTCATCATGCAAAGTTCTAGAAAACAAGAGAACAGGGGTCTGAACTCTACACAGTCCCAAAAAAACCAATAACATTAAACATCCAACAGTCATCCAGGTTACCATTAACATAAACCTATGAGAGCTCATGCGCAGCATAGTAGAAGCGCCCGTCTTAATGAAAACATAACCAACCAGTACGTGCACGCTCAATCATAGAAGCACAGAAAGTCTTTGGTAAAGAAACCCTTATATCCTATGCACATCAAAAAAATACCGAACGACTGTGAATATTTCGGGAAATTACAATATCAGTGAACGGTGTGTGCTGCCAAATAATGCGGAAAATGTACCATTAGAACCCATACGTCCCGTGACTTATGTAACCACATTGAATTACTTGATTAACGAACCAAAGTTATTGCATACAAAAATAACGCCATGCCGCCGTGATGGCTGTGACAGTAAAACTCGTAAGTCAAACAAAAAGTGACTCGAGTAGTGGTATTACCGTATTATCAAACAAACTCTAAAATAGCAGCTTACCAAACTCCCGCCATAGAGAACACAAACCGCGGGTCCAGTGTGTCAAACGGAAATGACGTGACTGTTAAATACGCTGCAGCTGCGTGAATATTAAAGGGATAGACCGCGCGTTCTACACTGACATACCGAGAAGCCAGGAAGTGCTCTGAGAATGAACCAAAAAGTAGTAACACACAGTGGATTGTGAAATAAGGCATAACTGATAAAGTTATAATTGAATGTGAGGCCAAGGGGTGCTCCGAGATAAAACCAGGAAGTAGTGACACGCAGTGAATTGTGAAATAAACCGTACCTAGTAAAGTTGTGCTTGAATGCAATGCATTACCAAATGCTCTAAGCAAGAGTACTCCTCCATGGAGCGAGCTTACATTCCAAAACAAGAACTATATAAAGTTCTAATTAATGCTGAAAATGTGAATTATTTACAAATGATTATTCAATCACGTGCTATCTATAGATGGACCTAAATCAACTCCAAAAAAATCATAAAACATTATTTGGTGACACTCCATGAATTGTGGGAGCAAGTACAATACAAAACAGTGAGAAAGCAAAGACTCATCTTATCATGGGTAAAACAGCACCATGCTTATAAAGGAGTGTTGAGATATTACATAAATCATCTGATTCACAACCTGGGTATACGATGACATGCTTAATAACATTGTTCAAAGTGCAACTAAAATAAGCATAAGACACAATGAATAATAAAGTAACGTAAATCACAGTATCTAAATCAGCGTCAACTGCGTATTACAGAAAACAATTGAATTCAAGTCTATCATTCAACCCATGTGGTTGCATCGCTTGTAATTTTTTTGCCTAAAAAAATTGGGCCCTTGCTAACATTTGTGGGGATCAATTCCTTGTTGCGGTTGTAATGCTTCCAAAATAGTAAATTGAAGTTGTGAAATGTTATGTCTTGCCTCCATCCAATGAACGGCGACAGTAGATTTAACTGATTGAGTTCTAATGCTACTTTTGTGGTCACCCACTCGGTTTTTGACTTTTCTTTCAGTTCTACCCACGTAAATTTTTCCGCATGGGCATTTAAGAGCATAGATGACGTTTGACATGTCGCATGTACTAGAATGTTGCAATTGATTTTGGTGCCTCTTGTGGGATGTACAAACAAGTTACCAAACATCACATTATTGCAATGTATGCAGTTCCTACATTTTTGCATTCCCTTGTGTTCTTGCTTCTCTGATTCTTGTGTTTGTTTAATGGAAAGTAGTTCTTTCAGATTGTGTGATTGTTGCATTGCAAAAGTCGGACGCTGTGGGAACAGGTTTTTGAAATACGGCTCAGTCTGAATTATCGTCCAATGTTTCATGATGATAGATTTTATCAGGCTAGATTGCATTGAATGCTTTAAAACACAAATAATAGGGTTGGACTGCTTCGGTTCTGCGCTGCGTAATAGAGACTCTCTAGGAAGTTTGGAAACTCTTTCTATCGCCTTATTAATTACATTTTTAGGATAACCACGTTGTTGATATATTTTTGGGCGAATCTTTCAATGGTGGCTTCAACTTCTTTTGAATCTGACGTGATCCGTTTCAGTCTGATAAATTGAGAATATGGCAGATGTTGTTTCAATGATTCTTGATGAAAACTCTTATAGTGTAAAGCGTTATTCCTGCTGTAGCCTTGGTAAAAACGCTTGTTCTGATTTTACCAGCTTCAGTTTGAATTAGTACATCCAGAAATGCAATACGATGAGAGTCGATTTGATGAGTAAACTTGATATGGTTATGAATTTGATTGAGAGTGCAAATGTTGTCTTCCAACCTCCTGACGTTTCCCTTCCAAATAATCAATATGTCATCGATATACCGTTTGTATAAAACAAGATGTTGTGTCCAATTCAGATTAGTAAGAATGTGTTCATGTTCAAGTTTAGCCCTGAATATATTGGCGTATGAAGGGGCACCAGCAAAGCCCATTGAAGTTCCGTTGTTTTGGGAGTAATATTCTCCCTGCCATTCAAAGTAACTGTGGTATAGTGCAAATTGCAAAAGTTCCATTAGGAACACTTTCTCAGCGCCAATATCATCTTGTTTTAACAATGCCCATTCTATGGCTTCTAACCCATCCGAGTGTGGTATCGAGGTATATAGGGCAGTTACATCAATCGTGCAAAGATGCCAATTTCTTATATCATCTGAATCAAGATCCGTTAACAGATTCAATAAAGATGTGGTATCCTTAAGGTAAGATTGCCAATGTTGTACTATGGGCTGTAAAAAGTAGTCCAAATATCTTCCTATTGGTTCCGATAATGAACCACAGGCTGACACAATAGGACGAAAGGGTGGATTCTTCAAATCCTTGTGAATTTTAGGGAGCATATAGATTTTTGTGACGTCTTGGATGTGCAGTATACAGAAAATTCTTGGTATTAGTGTTGATCCATCCCATTTCTAGTGCATGAGTTAAGATCTGTAGAAGAACCTTCTGGTAAGCCATAGTGGGATCGCTGTCAAGTTTGGAGTAGATGTTTGTATCATGAATGTGTGCCATGACACTCTGTTCGTAAAATGCGGTATCTAAGACTACTAGCACTCCCCCTTTATCCGCTTTTTGGAAGGTCAATTACTTGTTGTTAGCTTGCTGTTTTAATGTGCTCCATTCTTTTGATGTGAAATTATTGCGTTTGTTATTCCGGTACTCAATGCGATTGATATCAGCTTTCACGAGTCTTTCAAAAGCATCAATAGATTTGTGGGAAATAGGTGCGCAAAAAACACTTTTGGGTTTAAATTCTTTTGAATCAGATTGTTGTGTAGCAACGAGAGGTGTTTCAATGGTGTTAAAAAATGCTTAAGTCTTAAGATTCTGGTAAACTTGAAAAAGCGATTTCCGTCTCAGCCACATTACTACTATATGCTGGTACATATGATGTTCCTTTATTTAGAACCGCTGTTTGAGCACTTGTTAGAGTGACTTTAGAGATGTTAATCACAAGGTTGTCTTTGTTTTGCTCCGCATGGATCTCGTGTCTGACTCTTGATCTGACCCTTTTGCCCCTCCTTGTTTTTGTGTGTTTTTGTCCAGTGGCTGATTGGATGCCGGGTTGATGGATAACAAATTAGCCTTAGATGTTTGAGGACCTCCTGCGGAAGATGCAGTTTGAGACGAGATTTGACCATTTTTGGAAACTGGTGGTCTATGTTGGGCTATATCAGATTCAGATATTACACTCTCCTGTGATGAACCGGAAGTGGGTTGCTTTTGCCATTTTCGTTGATTGTAAATGTCGTCCCACGTGTAGACCTCATCAAGCTTATAATCTATAGTATCTCTGCGGAATTTTTTAATTTTACGATCATGGATCTCCTTAGCATATTTATCGAGTTGACAATTAAGGTCTTTAAGAAGATTATCCCAATTTTCTGGAGTTTTAGTAGATATCTCACTCTTGATGGTATGAATTTCTTCTTCTAAAGCTTTAAGGATGTTAGATAACTCCTCTATAATCAATACGATCAGATCCAAAGAACATTTGTTCAAAATTTGATACCATCTCTCCATAAAAGATTTGTTGGTTTTACATAGCATTGGTTTTAAAACAATCCGTAGTCCCCTGGGAATTCTTTTAGCCTTATGATACTGTATAAGGGTGGTGGCATGGAGCCTTTGATTGATTTCTTTTTTGCTAAGGTATTCAAGTTGTTTAAGCAGTTGTGTTACTGAAGATACATTAGGACTGTAGAGTCTGGCCTCCTGCACCAGGCCATAAATTTCGGTAGCGGCTTCAGTAGAAAAAGCTAAAGTGTCCGCTTTGTTCGTGGTCAAGAGTGCAATTTCTTCGACGACATTTTATGAATTGGTGCACTATTGGAAGAACAGTGGACAAAATATGGACATCAAAACAATGTTGCCAATGTGCACACGTATTTCTGAATGTTCAACACAAGTTCAAAAAAATGTAAACAAAATATTATGTGCATCCACGCCTGTGCCTAGTCCAAAGGCACCTGTACGTAATTATGTGCAAGTCTGTAGGAGGAACACCTTCCCACTGGCGGGAGAACAAATCCAATAAACTTCCTAGAGTCTCTATTACGCAGTGCAGAACCGAAACAGTCCAACCCTATTATTTGTGTTTTAAAGCATTCAATGCAATCTAGCCTCATAAAATCTATCATCATGAAACACTGGACGATAATTCAGACTGAGCCGGAATTCAAAAACCTGTTCCCACAGTGTCCGACTTTTGCAATGCAACGATCACACAAGCTGAAAGAACTACTTTCCATTAAACAAACACAAGAATCAGAGAAGCAAGAACACAAGGGAATGCAAAAATGTAGGAACTGCATACATTGCAATAATGTGATGGTTGGTAACTTGTTTGTACATCCCACAAGAGGCACCAACATTCAATTGCAACATTCTAGTACATGCGACACGTCAAACGTCATCCATGCTCTTAAATGCCCATGCGGAAAAATTTACGTGGGTAGAACTGAAAGAAAAATCAAAATCTGAGTGGGTGAACACAAAAGTAGCGTTAGAACTCAATCAGTTAAATCTACTGTCGCCGTTCATTGGATGGAGGCAAGACATAACATTTCACAACTTCAATTTACTATTTTGGAAGCATTACAACCGCAACAAAGAATTGATCCCCACAAAAAGTTAGCAAGGGCCGAATTTTTTGGGACGAAAAAATTACAAGCGATGCAACCACATGGGTTGAATGATAGACTTGAATTCAATTGTTTTCTGTAATACGCAGTTGACGCTGATTTAGATACTGTGATTTACGTTACTTTATTATTCATTGTGTCTTATGCTTATTTTAGTTGCACTTTGAACAATGTTAGTAAGCATGCCATCGTATACCCAGGTTGTGAATCAGATGATTTATGTAATATCTCAACACTCCTTTATAAGCATGGTGCTGTTTTACCCATGATAAGATGAGTCTTTGCTTTCTCACTGTTTTGTATTGTACTTGCTCTCACAATTCATGGAGTGTCACCAAATAATGTTTTATGATTTTTTGGGAGTTGATTTAGGTCCATCTATAGATAGCACGGGATTGAATAATCCTTTGAAAATAATTCACATTTTCAGCATTAATTAGAACTTTATATAGTTCTTGTTTTGGAACGTAAGCTCGCTCCATGGCGGAGTACTCTTGCTTAGAGCATTTGGTAACGCATCGCATTCAAGCACAACTTTATTAGGTACGGTTTATTTCACAAGTCACTGCGTGTCACTACTTCCTGGTTTTATCTCGGAGCACCCCTTGGCCTCACATTCCATATAACTTTATCAGTTACGCCTTCTTTCACAATCCACTGTGTGTTACTACTTTTTGGTTCGTTCTCAGAGTACTTCCTGGCTTATCGGTATGTCAGTGTAGAACGCGCGGTCTATCCCTTTAATATTCACGCAGCTGCAGCGTATTTAACAGTCACGTCATTTCCGTTTGACACACTGGACCCGCGGTTCGTGTTCTCTACGGCGGGAGTTTGGTAAGCTGCTATTTTAGCGTTTGTTTGATAATACGGTAATACCACTACTCGAGTCACTTTTTGTTTGACTTACGAGTTTTACTGTCACAGCCATCACGGCGGCATGGCGTTATTTTTGTATGCAATAACTTTGGTTCGCTAATCAAGTAATTCAATGTGGTTACATAAGTCACGGGACGTATGGGTTCTAATGGTACATTTTCCGCATTATTTGGCAGCACACGCGGTTCACTGATATTGTAATTTGCCGAAATATTCACAGTTGTTCGGTATTTTTTTGATGTGCATGGGATATAAGGGTTTCTTTACCAAAGACTTTCTGTGCTTCTATGATTGAGCGTGCACGTACTGGTTGGTTATGTTTTCATTAAGACGGGCGCTTCTACTATGCTGCGCATGAGCTCTCATAGGTTTATGTTAATGGTAACCTGGATGACTGTTGGATGTTTAATGTTATTGTTTTTTTTGGGACTGTGTAGAGTTCAGAGCCCAGTTCTCTTGTTTTCCAGAACTTTGCATGATGACCCCTGACGAAGGGTCACGTCATTGACCCGAAATGCATTGGGTTGTTTATTATATCTTGGATAATCTCGATTGATTGGATATAACATCGTTGATGAATGAATAATCAACAATAAATACTCTCTTGGAAACAAGAATAAGTCTTCGCATCAAAGCTTACTGGAGGTACCTGGTGGGCTAGTTGGCCCCCAGGGACCCTCAGGATTCAAGGGGACTTAATCCCCCAACTTACAACGCGCCAGGAGGCGCGTTTACAGAGTGGTGCATGGAGGGGTCAGGGCCTCCGGCGAGATGCCGGATTTTCTTTTTTTTTTATCAGAAGGGGGGCTGTGTGGCCCCCTTTTCTTAATATTTTGTGGGCCTTGGGGACCCCATCCCCCAGGGCCTGACCCATTTAAAAAAAAAAAATTAAATAAAACGGGAAGGGGGCCGCGCAGCCCCCCTCCAGAGGCCGATTTCGGCCCCAGGGACCCCATCCCCGGGGCATAGCCTCATTTTTTAAAATTTATACAGGAGGGGGGCTGCATGGCCCCCCTTCCCTTGGCTACTTTTGGCCCTGGGGGCCCCATCCCCCAGGGCCTGGCCTCGTTATTTTTTTATTTTATTTTTTTTAATTACGGGAGAGGGGCCGTGTTGCCCCCCTTCCCTGGGCCACTTCTGGCCCCGGGGACCCCATCCCCAGGGGCCTGGCCAGCCTTTCTTTTTTATTTTAGAGGGGGGCTGCGTGTCCCCCCTCCTGAGGCCAATTATGGCCCCGGGGACCCCATCTCCCGGGGCCGGCCTTCCTTTTTAAAACAAAAAAATAAATAATGAATTAAAGAGGAGGGGGGCCGAGTGGCCCCCTCCCGGCCACTTCTGGCCCCGGGGACCCCATCCCCCAGGGCCGGCCCTCACGTTGGGGACCGTGGGGGAGCCCCAATGCCCCTCGGTGCCAGCCAGCTCCCCGCCTCCTGCGGGAGCCGGCATTGCTTTTGGACAAGGGGAGCTGCTAACATGCAGCTCCCCTTGCCCAAAAGCAATCTGCTTCGCTTCATGGAAGCGAGAGCAGGTTTCCTGCTCTCGCTTCCATGAAGCGAAGCATAGTTTGCAATGACCTGTCATTGCAAACTGCAATGTCCTGGTGTGGGCACCACAGAACAATGCCGGAGCCAGCCCTGTGGGGTGGCGGTCCCCAGGGCCATAGAGGGCTCCAGGAGGGGGGCTGCGCGGCCCCCCTCCCTTCGTGTGCAAAGCCCCGGGGAGGTGGTGGTACCCAGAGCTGGGGGTCCGCAACGGACCCCCGAACTTAATGTATAAATGCCCCGGGGAGGTGGTGGTCCCCGGGGATTGAGGGGGCCCGCGAGGCCCCCCCACACTTAATAGCAATGCCCCAGGGAGGTGGTGGTCCCCGTGGCAGCGTGGGGGGCAGAAGCCCCCCATGCATAATTAATACAAGCCCCAGGGAGGTGGCAGTCCCTGGGGCTGCGGGGGGGCCTCCTGCCCCCACATAGTATTAATCATGCCCCGGGAGGTGGCAGTCCCCGGGGCTGCGGGGGCCCCCGCGTGCCCCCGCTACATATATTTTTTAATTGCCCCCAGGACCTGGCCCACCCGGTGGCTGATTAAAACAAAGCGCGGGAGACCGCGCTTTGTTTTTTAAATTTTTTGGCGGGATTCGCACACCCAGCATGAATTCTGCCAATTTGTTTAAAACAAATGCTTTTTTTGGGCCTGTGGACCCCCTGAGCAGGCCTAGGGGGTCAGGTTGTTCCTACCCTGCCCCCTTTTCTTGTTTTTTATCTTTTCTTTTCCTGTTTTCTTGTGACTCGGTTTTACCGAGTCACAAGATGGCTGCCAACACTTCTTGGTTTGAAGTGTTGACAGCCAATCAAAATGAAGCTCGTGATCGGGAGGGTTCACGAATCCTCCTCGGCTACAGATATTGATATTTTAAATTTTTTAATTTCTCAGGAAATACTGAACGGATTTACACCATTTTTAAAAAAGCACGCCTTCTGAACCAAGACCTACCTTTTTGCCAAATTTGGTGTAATTCCGTTCAGCAGTTCGGGCTGTAGCTTTGTCTAAAGTTTCCTATGAAAATGAACATGGAGAAAACGCGTTTTGGGACCCCCCTTTTTTTCGGCCCCTTCTAGACGAATCACCCCGAAACTTTCAAGACAGGAGCTGACCTGAGTGAACCATTAGTTCTGAAAATTTCGCGAAGATTCGTCAAACGGCGCCAAAGATATTGACAAAAGAAAAAACACTTTTTGAATAGAAACAAGGTCCTAACTATAACTACCTACTGGCGACTGCCAGTAGGTTATATATATATATATATATATATATATATATATATATATCACCTTACTCCGCGTTTCCATCAGAATTTCTCCTCCAACACGGACACAGACCATCAAATTAGTGCTTATTTTAATATTTTATTCTTGCAATGTCGCCATAACGTTTCGGCTCGTCCGAGCCTTGATCACATATATATATATATATACAGACACACACACAGACAGTGTCCTGTGGTACTCATTCAACATATGGGATACCCTTCAACAAGTTTTGGGTAGTTCAACAATCAATGTACCATTATAATAACCCAGCAATGACTTATTAGTTGAGTTATACAAAAAAGAAAACACAGGACTGAAAGGTTTACGGCCACTGCTATGTATTACACTGTTTATATGCCACAGTAAGTGCGACGGTGAACAAAAGTGCAGATGACGCAGTGCTCAAGTAGGTTAATACACACAATTAACATATAAATAAGGCACTGTACAATGCCCCTGGTTCTATATACGATTTTCAAATATAGGTTTGGATGCTGTGGATCAATTAGCAGTTCCGATTGATTACACTGAATCTGGGAACCAAGGGGGCAGTATGTCGGCATTTCAACCCCTAATAAATGAAGGGGTCTCTTTAGGACTACTTCAACTGGCTAAGCACCAATATGTGAGGACTTCTTCAACATCCTGTCTTGAGCACTGCGTCGTCTGCACTTTTTTGTTCACTGTCGCACTGACTGTGACCAGTGACAGTAACCCTTTCAGTCCAATGTTTTCTTTTTTGTAAAATTCAAGTAATAAGTCCTTACTGTGATCTATTTTTAGGCACTGCGAGACCTGGACCACAGGAAACAGGAAGTGTGTGGCAGGGCAGATTCTGATTATCTGCACCGTGTCGACAAAAGAAAAGTGCACCAATATGTAAATTTCACTTGTCCTATTATTAGCTTCTATCACTTGAGTCATTAGTGGGCTTTGGTGCTGCGAATATACTCTTACAGTCAGTAGTCTACAGGCCTCATTTACAAGCCATTAGCACTGCTGGTGCGACACTTTTTTTAATGCATCAGCAGCACATTGGGCTTGCCCATATTTACAAGGCCACCTAAAGTCACCCTGCTTGACTTTTCATGGCCTTTTAAATATGGGCCCCTTTCATGCATTACTCTGCGCCGGGAGGCATTCCATGGGTGTTGCTGTGGGTGTTCCCACACAACATCCATGGAACCTGACACATTCCCAGATTTACAATGTTTTGTAAAGGTGGGAATGTTTCAGAATCCTACGCCTCCCCAGTGGAGGCGTAGAAGTGGTGTACCATGGAGAAATACTTTTATTTCGCCTCATTTTTTCCTCTTTCTATGTGTGCTGCATTAATTTGTGCAGGCTGCTGTTTGTGCGCCGGCGCAGGGGAGAAGGACAGGAATGCAACGTATCTTGTAGATATGGTGCATTCCTGCCCTTTGACACCCGTCAGCACTGCAGGAAGGCTTTCTGTGTTGCCGTGCATCAAAAATACAGTAAATGAGGGCCTCTGTGTTTTATGGCTAGAGCAACAATATATTCTGAGAATTGTGAGTGAGTCTGAGAACCGAGGTTTGCCACTTTTGCTAGTGTGTTCTTTCTAGCTGTAACAGAGATTGCTGAAGGTGGGTGGCTGGGTGTTTCATGTTGACCGAAGGGAATGTTTCAGACCAAGGGCTAATGAGTAAACTATGAAAGGAGTATGCATTTGGAGTGCACTAGGTTGGTGGTCCCACCCCCTGGCTCAAGAGAAACAAAACAGGAAGAGCGGGAAGGGGGAGGCCACCGCCCCCAAAACTTGTGCTGCCTGGGGCCGACCACCTCCCGCACCATCCTTGCTACGCCACTGCAACAATACAAACACTTAACACACATATAGGCACACTTTCGCACAGACAGTACACACACACACACACACACAGGCTCCTATTGACATCATCAGGTACCAATGTACACAGGGGCACTGCTACAGGCTCTACCACCTTACACACCCACATGCATGCACTGAAGCGGGCTCTCGAGTGGCTCCATGTCAGATAGTTCATCTTGAGGCAGGCATAGGTTTCTAGCAAAATACATCCTACCTGCTGGGAGCTGTAAGTCCATTCTAGTGATGGTGAAAGCAGAACCAGAGGTTCCAGGAGTCAAGCTGTGTTGCTGCAATCTCATACCTGGTGGTAGGTGTGACACGTGAAATGGTCCACAGTGAAGCTGTCCTCGCACACATGAAGAGATGGTTGGGAAACACATTCATTTGGTATTTTGGGGCGACTTTTGACTGTTTGTGGTTAATACTATGTAACTTTGTTTTCCATTTTGAAAAAGAAAGAAATTAATTAACCTCTTCCATTCTTTCACTATGTTGGGCTTTCATATTGTCTGAACAAACCTGTTTGTCTGCATTTCACATCAAATAACTGGCTAAATGCAATGATCTTTAATAATAAAGTCTTGAATAATGGCCAGTGAATAGCACCTTTAAGTGTGGTGCTCTCTCAAGGGGAGTCACCACCTCAGTGAAATGTTGACAATATTCTAGTATTTGAGACATTTAATGGCTTTCTGGTTGAGACAAATGCAACTGAACATCAAGTGTCAGAATAAATTGGCAATATTGTTGGTACTGATAGTTCTAAAGCTCAAGACAAGCTGGGGAGCTGTGGGAGCTGTGGGGAGCTGAGGGGAGTTAGGGAGAGCTGGGGGACTGGGGGAGTTAGGGGAGCTGGGGGAAACAGGGGGAGTTGGGGGAGCTAGAGGAGCCAGGGAGCTGGGGGAGCTAGGGGGAGCTGGGGGGACTGTGGGGAGCTAGGGGGAGATGGGGAGCTGATGGGAAATAGGGGAGCTGGGGGAGCTGGAGGAAGCTGGGAGCTAGGGGAGCTGGGGAGACTGGGGGGTAGCTTGGGGGCTGGGGGAATTGGGGAGCTGGGGGAAGCTGGGGAAGCTGGGGGAGCATTGGGGAACTAGGGGAACTGGGGGAACTGGGGAAGCATGGAAGAGGGGAGCTCGGGGGCTGCAAGGAGCTGGGGGAGTTGGGGGAGCTGGGGGATGAACTATTCTAGTTGGCTGTCTGTAGTTCAAATATATAATGGGTGTGCGGTATCACCATGACACTGCCCATTGCCAGGTAGGGGTGCTGGAGTATATAATAGGTGTGCGGTATCACTGTAACCCTGCCCATTGTCAGGTAGGGCTGTTGTAGTATATAATGGGTGTGCTGTATCACTGTGACACTGCCCATTGTCAGGTAGGGCTGTTGTAGCATATAATGGGAGTGCAGTAACACTGTGACACTGCCCATTGTCAGGTAATGGTGTTGAAGTATATAATGGTGTGTGGTGTCACAGTGACACTGCCCATTGTCAGGTAGTGGGGTTGAAGTATATAATGGGTGCGTGGTATCACCGTGACACTGCCCATTGTCAGGTAATTGTGTTGAAGCATATAATGGGTGTGTGGTATCAACGTGACACTGCCCATTGTCAGGTAATGGTGTTGAAGTATATAATGGTGTGCGGTGTCACAGTGACACTGCCCATTGTCAGGTAGTGGTGTTGAAGTATATAATGGGTGCGTGGTATCACCGTGACACTGTCCATTGTCCGGTAGTGGTGTTGAAGTATATAATGGGTGTGTGGTGTCATGGTGGCACTGCCCATTGTATTTAGTTATTTCAGATGTGCTGAAAAACAGGTTCGTCCTGTTGAAATAAATGCTTTTAGTTAAAAGTGTCTAGACTTTTTAGTGCTGTGTGTGTGTGTGTGTGATACTGGGAATAATAAAATAGGCTTGTTTCTGTTAACATGGTGCCCCTGATCCTGTTACAGGGATTGTTAGCAACCCAAAAGCAATAATTATATTTCAACAATGTTTTGGGTGGGGTTTTGCGGAGCGAAAAATAATCTGTGTTTCACATTCCGTGTTGGTGCATTGAACCGAGTTCACTTATGTCACCCGTGGGTGGGAAAGCGAACCTTGTAGAACTACACCAAAGTCGTAGTTTATGCAACAATGCATGAAACATATCAGTTCATCCAGTCCTGGAGCCCCTGATGTGTGTGAAATACTGTATATACAATACATAGCTGTACATTGGTTACCTGCCATGGTTTAATATTGTTGATGTTGACACATGTTCCATTCAGAAAAGGTCCATGCCCAGGTGTGCATGATGCCAGGGAATCCAATGCATGGGCAAAAGCATACACTGCCAGGTAAGTGTGATACGTGTAACTGAGATCATAGAGCTCAAAAAATGAAGTATCTATATCATGCAAAGTTTGATTTTCCAGGCAAAGCACCTGGCCTGCTCTCTTCCCTTCAGTACCAATGATTTCTATCCCTCTGGAATCAGCTATCCTGCAATTAAAAACCTTCTCCCAAAAGACTGGCATCAGTATATCATTGGGTGATTTAGAGGGTTGCAGTTTGTAAAGAGATTCTACAAAATCTGGCATGTCCGCAGCGTGGGGGGACAGTCCTATGGTCCCGTTGAACAGTTTCCATGTCTCCTTAGTGAAAAGTCCTGGAGTCATGGTGAAGGATGCAGAGAAGATCCAAACTTTGTCTGTCACTTTCTGTGCTGAAAGCGTCTCCATGAAAACCTTGGTATGAGCTTCAGGACTGTGGACAATGACCACCTTCACAGGATATCCTCTGATCATTTCAACAACCCTGAGGATTTGCTCTGGGGGATAACTAAGATGTATCTTCTCAATAAATGCTACACATCCCCCATGCCCTTCGATGCCCCTTTTTAAGTCCTGTGAGCCCTGCACTCCAACATCATCATCGGAAATGACCATTCCCATCCATGTCCAACCGAAATGTGCGATCAGCTGCGCCAGGGCAACGTTCTGGAATGTGTTACCAGGCACAGTGCGGAGGAAAGACGGGAACTGGAGCTTGTCACTCAAAGTGGAGAGTGTGGATCCATAGCTGATCTGTACAGAAAGAAATATATATATATTTTTTCTTCAGTGTTCTTCCATTGTTATTTCAGTTAGAGCACCTGAACAGAAGTGTTCAGAAAACAATGCATACCACCTTCCTACTTTTAACACATCCTATCTGCTTGCATACATTGAAGGGCCTGATTATAATAGACCTCTTAAATTACGAACACCTGTGCATGGATCACAATTATAAGTGGTAGGATGTTTATTGCACCCAGTAATTACCAGGAGTGACAAATGTTGCACCCTTTGTCAAAATTTGACTAGGATAAAAGGCCTGCTATTTACCAGGACATGTGGATTTTGGTGGAGTAAGTACACCAGTACAGTAAGAACAAAAATCCTACTATTATTCCCCAAAATGTTATAATAGGCAATAATTATTGTATCCAATAAGTTCTTAACTCCTCGTTCTCAGATTTTATCTTATGCGATAAGGCGAGTCCCATAGAGTTTGAATGGAAGATATTGACTGCCGGTTCCACTCATTCTGCCCAAATGCTCCACAGGTGATAAAAATGTATTGCCTTTCAGTGAGAGTGAAGAGGATCAGGAGAAAAGATGTACCTTGACTCAGAACTCTGTAGTCATGCAAAAAGAAAAAGCAATAACTATTTCTTATAACCATGATTTTTTTTTCAGTAGCAGGGCCAAGCCCAAAGCTTTCCTCCATACTTGATGGGATTTCAAGGTTAAGAGAACAACATACTTCATGCATTTAGGAATGTAAGTACTATTACCTAGGTATGTGAACTCAAACACTTGAATGATTCATTACACTTAGCCAATAAAAACATTAAAATACAGTAAAACAGGCATATGATAAATGAAAACATGGGAAGTAAGCAAAGTGAAGAATAAACTTTCAGCAACAATCATTACTGACCGTGCACTTCAGTGACTCAGGTGAAGGTGAATTTCTGAACAAGCTAAAAAGATATTATTTCTCCATTACAAACATGATATCATGGGGACAGACGGGGAGGGCCCATCCTACACCACCACCTCTGACACAAGCACAGAACACTCTGAGGAGAGCAGTGATTACCTGAAGACAAAGAAGTACCTGATGTTGTTTCCCTTTAATGTTTGCAAGGGTTATTGAAACAATAAAATGAAACTATCAAATAGGCATGTGGGACTTCTTGCAGAAAATATACTTTCTTGTAAATTGCACTAGATTTGTGTGTGTGTGCTTATGATCGTGTATGTGTCTGTGTGTGTGTGTTTGTGTGCGTGTGTGTGTGTGTGTGTGTATGTGTGTGTGTGTGTGTGTGTGTGTGCGTGTGTGTGTGTGTGTGTTGTCACACAAAATTGTGACGGCTCACAACTTGCAACTATACTAATTGTATGCACAGTATGACACAGATTTACTAACCCTTTGTTTTGTCCTTGTATCTTGCAAGGTGATGCAGGGACAACACAAAGCCTTCAGTAAAATGTACAAAGACACATACTGGGTAAGTTGCCGCTCCTTTTGTGGATTTGTAAAGAAATGTTGTGCAACGCAGCGGTTTGCACTGTGTTACATTACATTTCCAGCTGGTAGGCCTTCCATGGGAGAGCTTAGGTGTGCCCGTGCATCCACCCAAGGATCTGATGCAATTCCAGATTTACAAAGGTTTGTTAACGTGGGATTTTGTCAGATCGGTACACGTCCCAGAGGATGATGTAACAAAGAGAAAAATATTTTGCAAAGACACATGTATTTCTTAAAATAACTATGATATGTGTAGTCCAGACTCATATATTTCTCAATCTAGTTGTGATATTTTTGTGTCCTCAGGACATGCAGATTAGACAGTCAAAGTACTCATTTCCAGGCCTCGTGAACTGTCACAGCCCTTGAGCGAGAAAATGATTTTACAACGAGAGATGTGAAGTTGTCATGTGGCTTTGACTTGAGCCTGAACATAGGCTTGCTGGAGCTGCATATGGAAGGGAAACCATGTACAAGGAGGGGTAAAGGGTAAGGGTGTGGGCGACTAGGTTCATGGAGGGGGTGCTGCTGGACAGTGGTGAGAAATAGGAGAAGTGAAGGAATGCCTGTCTTTAGTGTTTCCGCCTCTAGTGTGTCTGCCTCCACTGTCTTTGCCTCCAGTGTCTCAGCTTTCACTGTCTCTCCCTCAACTGTCTCTGGCTTCAGTGACTCTGCCTCTAATGTCTCTGCCTCTAGTGTCTCTGCCTCTGCTATCTCTGCCTCCAATGTCTCTGCCTCCAATGTCTCTGTCTACAGTGTATCTGCCTCCAGTGTCTCTGCTTCCGCTGTCTCTGCCTCCAGTGTCTCTGCCTCCGGTGTCTCTGCTTCCACTGTCTCTGCCTCCACTGTTTTCGCCTCCAGTGGCTTTGACTCTAATGTTTCTGACTCCAGTGCCTTTGCCTCCAGTATCCTTGTCTCCAAAGTCTCTGCCTCTGCTGTCACTGCCTCCAGTGTCTCTGCCTCTTTTGTGCCTGCCTTCAGTTGTTTGTCACCAGTGTCTCTGTCACCAGTGTCTATAGCTCTAGTGTCTCTGGCTCAAGGATCCTTGCCTCTAGTGTCTCTGCCTCCATGGTCTTTGTATCCAGTGTATCTGCCTGTGCTGTCTTTGCATCCAGTGTCTTGGCTTTCTCTGTCTCTGCTCTAGTGTCTCTTCCTCCACTGTTTCTGCAAAAGTACTCGAGAAGGCCATCAACCAACACCTCAAACACAACCACCTACTCAGCATCTCACAGTCAGGATTCTGCACCAATCGCAGCACCGAGACTGCACTGATCGCCGCCACAGATGACGTTAGAACCCTACTCGACCATGGAGAAACTGTGATCCTGATCCTCCTCGACCTCTCATCAGCTCTTGGCACCATCTCCCACCATACCTTCATTGACAGGCTCCGCAGTATTATCTCCAGTAGCCAAAGTAAATCACAGAAATTAAGGCAAAGCAGACGCCCCTGGAGGCAGACACAGTTGAGGCAGAAACAGTGGAGGCAGAGACACTGGAGGAAAAGGCACTGCAGGCAGAGACACTGGAGGCCGAAAAGGATCGCCTCATTCCTCATGGGAAGCACAAAGAACATCCGTCTGCCTCCCTTCACCTCCACCCCCAAGAACCTCATCTGCAGCATAACCCAAGAATCAGCCCTCAGGCCCCACCCTCTTCAACATCTACATGACCCCCGCGCAGAAGTAGTCAGTTCCCACAGACTCAACATAATCTCCTACGCTGACGATACCCAACTAATCCTCTCACTCACCAAAGACCTCGCCAACAACCGAGCAAACTTCTGCAACGCAATGACCAACATAGCCAATTGGATGAGAGACAACTGCCTCAAACTGAACTCGGAGAAAACAGAAGTGCTGATATTCAGGAAGAACACCACCACTTGGGACCATAGTTAGTGGCTGGCAGAACTTGGAACAACACCCACACCAGCTGATCTTGCACACAACCTGGACATCATCATTTACATCCAACTGACCATGAAACGCTAAATCAAAGCAGTCACCTCATCCTGCTTCCACACCCTCTGCATGCTCTGCAGAATATTCAGATGGATCCCACTCAACACCAGAAACACCTTCACTCAGGCACTCGTCACCAGCTGCCTCGACTACTGAAATGCCATCTCTGTCTCTGCCTCCAGTGTCACTCTCTCTCCAGTGTTTCTCCCTCAGTGCCTTTGCCTCCAGTGTCTCTGCCTCCACTGTCTCTGCATCCAGTGTCTGTGCCTCTAGTGACTCTGCTTCAACTGTCTCTTCCTCCACTGTCTCTGCCTCCAGCGTTTTTGCCTCCAGTGTCTCTGCCTCTAGTGCCTTTGCCTCTAGTGCCTTTGCCTCCTTTGTCCCTGCCTCTAGCATCTCTGCCTCCAATGCCTCTCCCTGAAGCTTTGCCTCCACTATCCCTGCCTCCACTGCCTCTGCTTCCAGCGTCTCCGCCTCCAATGTCTCTGCTCACAGTGTCTCTGCCTCCACTGCCTCTGCCTCTAGTGTCTCCACCTCCAGTGTCTCTGCCTCCAGTGTCTCCTCCTCCTCTGTCTCAGCCTTTGATGTATCTGCCTCCGCTGTCTCTGCCTCCGCCGTCTCTGCCTCCAGTGTGTCTGTCTTCAAGGTGTCTGCTCAGGGTGTCTCTGCCTCCACTGCTGCCTCCACTGCCTTTGCTTTCAGTGTCTCTGCCTCCATTGTCTCTGCCTCCAGTGTCTCTGCCTCCAGTGTCTCCTCCTCCTCTGTCTCTGCCTACGCTCTGTCTGACTCCACTGTCTCTGCCTCCGCCGTCCCTGCCTCCAGTGTCTCCACCTTCATTGTCTCTGCTCACAGTGTCTCTGCCTCCAGTGTCTCCCCCTCCTCTGTCTCTGCCTATGCTATGTCTGCCTCTGCTGTCACTGACTCTGTTGTCTCTGTTTCTAGTGTCGCTGCCTCCAATGTCTCTGTTTGCAGTGTCTCTGCCTCCAGTGTTTCTTGCTTGAGTGTCTCTGCCTCCAGTTTCTCTTCCTTCTCTGTCTCTGCCTCTGGTGTCTCTGCATCTGCCACCAATATCCCTGCCTCCAGTATCTCTGCCTCCACTGTCTCTGCCTTCAGAGTTTTTGCCTCCAGTGTCATTGCTTCCAATGTTTCTGCCTCCTGTGTCTCTGCTTCCAGTGTCTCTGCCTCTAGTGGCTCTGCCTCAATTATCCTTGCCTCCAGTGTCTCTGCCTCTGCTGCTCTGCCTCTGCTGTCTCTGCCTTCAGTGTGTCTGCCTCCACTGTCTCTGGCCCTGCTGTCTCTGCCTCCAGTGTCTTTGCCTCTAGTATCTCTGCAACCAGTGTCTCTTCCTCAATTATCCTTGCCTCCAGTGTCTCTGCCTCCATGTCTCTGCCTATAGTGTCTCTGCAACCAGTCTCTACTTCTACTGTCTCTGCCGCCAGTGTCTGCTTCCGCTGCTCTTCCTCTGCTGTCTCTGCCTCCAGTGTGCCTGCCTCCACTGCCTCTGTCTCTGCTGCCTCTGCCTCCACTGTCTCTGCCTCCAGTGTCTTTACCTCTAGTGTCTCTGCAATCAGTGTCTCTGCTTCCACTGTCTCTGTCTCCAGTGTCTATGCCTCCGCTGTCTCTGCCTCCAGTGTGTCTGCCTCCACTGTCTCTGGCTCTGCTGTCTCTGCCTCCACTGTCTCAGCCTCCAATTACTCTGCCTCCACTGTCTCTACCTCCAGTGTCTCTGCCTCCACGGTCTCTGCCTCCTGTGCATCTGCATCCAGGATCCTTGCCTCCAGTGCCTCTGCCTCTATCTTTCTGCCTCCAGTGTCTTTGCCTCCAGTCTCTCTGCCTTCAGTGTTTTTGCCTCCACGGTCTCTGCCTCCAGTGCATCTGCATCCGGGATCCTTGCCTCCAGTGCCTCTGTGTAGGAAAGTAGGATCTGCTTTGTATGGTTACCCCCACTTTTTGCTTCATGTGATACTGTTTTTGACTAGTCTGACTAGGATATTGCTAATCAGGACCCCAGTCTATCTGCTTTCTCCCTAAACTGTTATGTCATGTACTTAGGTACACTCCAGATTAGATACTGGGGTACCCTTATCAGTCTCTAGTATATGGTACCCATGTACCCAGGGCATAGGTACCCCAGAGGCCTCCCATGGGCTGAAGCATGTATTATGACACCCATGAGAGGCCATGCAAAAAGGAACTACGGGCCTGCCATTTCAGCCTGTGTACGTTGGTGCATGCACCACTTACTTAAGATATAGGTTTACTATATCTAAGGGTCACTGCACTTAAAACCTATAAGTCACCCCTATAGCAGGCCTTAACAAACCATGAAGGCAGGGTGCTTGGTTCTAAGTGAGAGAGTGCCACTGCATGAGCAGGACTCCCCTGCAGCCTACGGAGTCCATTCTACCGGGTTGTTAGTTCTGCAGCCATTTACGACATATAGAGTGGCATTATGCCACCGCGTGATGACCAACTCTAAAACGGCTGAAAGTAATCCCATCGTGTTTGGTGTCAAACATTGTGGAATCATACCCCCACACCGAGGTATGATTCCACCCCTCATAAACAAGCTTGGTGAGGTCCCTAGTGGTCCCAGTACCAGCCTTCAAGTCCCGGGCAGCCCAAAAGGGTTGCTGCCAACCAGAGACACGTTTTTGCCCTCCTGCTGCTGAGCCAAGCTCGAGCAGGGGAAGGCAGAACAATAGGCATCCTGTCACAGGGAGGTGTGACCACCTCCCAGACAGGATTTAGTGTATTAGGCCTGGGTGGGTGCGCTTGCCAGCGACCGAAAGTCTGCATGAGGGGCACATTTGGTGTCCCTGTGCATAGTCCAGATCAAACCAGTCCTGGGAGCCGTTGGCTCCTGCTCTGGCGTGAAACTGGACAAAGGACATGGGAGTAACCTCTGCACTGTCCAGACCCTCCCCTGGGAGGGTCCCCTAAATCTGTCCAACCCTCTCCCGTGGGTACAAAACGGCTTACCTGGCTGTAGGACCCTAGATTCGACGTGGACAAGATTGTCCATGCAGGACCTGTGGAGCATCAAGGACAACTGAAGAATTCTCCCTTGGAGTGAAGGAGTCACTCCCCTGCAACCGCAGGCACCACATCACGATTGACAGGTCTGCTGCTCCTGAGCTCCTATGGACTCCGAAGGCTCCAGCAACACAGGAGGTGGGTTTCCAAGTCCCTCGAGGTCCGAACTGCCCTCTTACCAAGTTTGAGGTAAGAATCCCTCGTGGGGGCTGCAATACCCGTACACCTGTGCACCGTGTACTTTTGCAAGTGCATATGCTTGTTGGCGTTTCCAAACCAAGTGCACTGGGCGTTGAGTAGCCTCAACCTCGGGCACCATTTCCTACAAAGAACTCATGCCTCCTTGCACCGAGTGCTTCGTGGGCTTCTGCTTTGTGAAATTGCTCAAGGTCCCCTCGCGACTCCTGTGCCTCTGGCCTGTGGGTCCTCTTGAGGGTCAACACCGCTTTTCTTGGGCTCCCCTGGTTGCTTCAAGCTTGTCCTGACTCCCCTGTGCTTGGTGAGTCTTCTGGACCGTGCTGGTCTGAACCGTAACCTTTCTTGACCTTCTTCATGGGTTGCCACTGCCAAGGCTTGTTGGTGCTCCCGCCAGACACCGACCCCTCAGCACTCGACATCTTTTGTGGGATAGCTGGTATCCGGCTCCTGGTCATCCTCGATGTCTCCTGGTCCCGGTGGCTGCAGAGTCAAGAACCCCCTCAACGCACCTGAAGCACCCGACATCGGTGGGCATTCGTCTACCGAGCCCCTGGTCACCCCTGAGTGACCCAGACTCTGTCCGTTCTGCTGTCAGGTACTCTTCAACAAGAATCCACCTTTGGGTTCCATCAGACACTTTTCTCCATCCCAGCAGTAGCTCTTCTTCGAAGTCCTCCATAGAGATCGACAGCGGTTTCCGACGCCACTTCAGACCTATGCACCCGGCTTCCCTGGGATAGGCAACTCTGGTACTATGGTATCCATGGGTGGGGTGGCTCTCCAACCTCCTAACTTCCACAGGGTTTCTTCAAAGTCCATCGGGAAGGGTCCTTAAACTTTAAAACTGCAACCGTGACTCTCCCATGGAATTGTATAGGGGCATGCAGTCGTGTTCCCACACTCCACCCATCCTCCGTGGGGTCCCTACTTACTCACCTTGGGCGGTTCCTTGGGGTCCCAGCGATTCTACATCCTCTAGACACTGTCTTGATTTGAGTCGTGGTTCCCATTACCACTATTTTTTTATATGGTTTGGTCTCCCTCTGGAGCCCACTGTGTATTAGCGCTATTTACTATTGTTTCTGTGCTACAGTATTGTGTGCTTTATGAGAATCTTCGTGTAGAAGATACTGGGTCGTACTTAAAGTGTGTTATATCAATAAATACATATTTTTATAACTACTGTGTGGTTCTCCTTTCATTTAACCAATACTATAAGGTTGCATTCTGGCAAAACAAGCTGCTTAACATTCCTTCAAGACTAAGCCTGAAGACTGCTCTCCACAGCTACCACTTGGATAGCTTTCTAAGGTTATCTTTGACCTCTTAAATCACCATAAGGGTTGGTTGGACTGGTACAGGGTGCCCACTTTAATTAGTGGACAGAATATACCAGGCCAACTTCTCACACTCTGCCTCTGTCTCTCTGCCTCCAGTGTCTCTGTCTCCAGTGTCTCTGCCTCCACTGTGTCTGACACTAGTGTATCTGCCTCCAGTGTCTCTGCTTCCCCTGTCTCTGACCCTGCTCTCTCTGCATCCAGTGTCGCTGCCTCCAGTGTCTCTGCCGCCACTATTTCTGCCTCCAGTGTCTCTGATTCCACCCTTTTTTTCTCCAGTTTCTCTGCCTTCAGTGTCTCTGCCACTGCTGTCTCTGCCTCCAGTGTCTTTGTCGCCGCTGCCTCTGCCTCCAGTGTCACTGCCGCCACTGTCTCTGCCTCCAGGGTCTCTGGCTTCCATGTATTTGCCTCTACTTTCTTTACCTACAGTGTCTCTGCCGCTGCTGTGTCCTGCAGGCACCCATCCTAACCCTTCACTTCTCTCTGCATGCAGCAACTCCTGCTCAATCCACATTTAAAGGGTGAAAACAGCTGCAAGTGAGATGACACAGAAGGCTATGTTTAAGCAGATGGCCTAGTCAGCCTCTGGTTTACCCCCTGCCTCCGCTGCTGTGAGGTCTCTCAGCTGGATATTCATACACCCATAATGCATTGCATACAGTCAAGAAATCCCCTGGTAGGCAGGAGTCATTTCTTATTAATTAGAAGACAAGGACTTTGTGTTTTTTCCTTTCAAATATGTGCAAATGATCATGTTTGTTTTGTGAATGACTAAGGTTGTCGCCCTGATATTCAAATGCAGGATAATATGCTGCGACAGCAGGCTGAGTGAGGTCTTTAGTGGACTAATGTTTGTTTTATTGACTTAGTTGCAACTTGAGTGGTGCTGATAAAAGGATATTGACATAAGGTAGGTAGCATGACAAAATAGGAAATATCGGAAAAAATATCATGATACAAAAATATTGTGATGCAGAAATATCGTTATCAAGAATATATTTTTTAGGTAAATAATATTGTTTTCAGAATATCGTTGTTGTTAATATTGTTTTCAATAACATAGTTGAAAAAAATATCGATTTTTAATTATCTTTATGTGTGTTAGATTATATATTAGTTTTATGTATTATTATTGTTTGTATAGTTGTTAATAATATTTTTAAATATAGTTTGTAGTTTTAGTGATTTATTATTTTTAATTTAATTGCTAATAGTAATTTATATTGTCGTAGTATGTATGTAGGGTGGAAAGTTAATTACGTATAATTATTTATTAATATATCATTTAATTGATTATTAATTGTGTTAATAGTATAATAATTATATTTTTGAAGTTATATATTATGAGCAAGCTGCTGGGTTTTTAAGGGAATAGGCTGGGAAGTTAATCAAGTAATAATTAATTAACAATTTATTAATACATATTTATTTGATTATTAATTATGTAAATTGTGTAATAATTATATTTCCTAAGTTATATGTTAGGTACGGGTTGTTGGATTTGTAGGGGTATGGGGTGGGGTGTTGATTATTAATGAATTAATAATTATTGATTATAAATGTATTCATTACTATGTGTCTGATTATGATGGCGGATGAACTTAAGTTCGACCGTCATTGTCACGGGGATTGGGACCGGCCGCCTATTTGGCGGCAGTCCCGCAAGTGCAATCACAATGCGACCGCCACTGTGGCGGTCGCATTGTGCATTTTAATCATTGCAGCGGGTGCTGCTGGCTGCAGCAGTCGCCGCAATGGTAAAAATGCAAGTTTTGCATTTCCCTGCACTATGTGGCAGGCACCTCGCGGTGCCTGCCACATGGTGCAGGGAAAGGTTGGGGGGCACCTATGGTACAAAACTTGAGTGCCTCTGCTGAAGGGGGGACCGCTACGGGCCCCCAAAGTACATCCCCGCCAGCCTTTGAAAGGCGGTTGAACCGCCATACACAGGCTGGCGGGATATGCAGCATCCTAATCTGGCGGACGGTGCCTGCTAGGCACCGCCACCATTTTGTGGATGCAGGGTGGGTCCGACAGGCAATTGTAACGAATGCCTGTGTCGGACCCGTGGCGGACGGTCTTCCTGTTCGCCAGCAATCCACCCGCCATCCTTTTCTGGCGGGTGGAGAATGGCCGCACGAGGGCGGTGAATCCGCCACCGGTAGGCTGCCGGTGGTGGATTCACCACTGTCCTAATCAGCCCATATGTAATTAGTTATTAATTATGTTACTTGTGTTACAGGTCTTTATTTTAGTTATATTTAAGTGTGGATTGCTAGGTTTGTGGGAGTATAGTGTGGTAAGCTAATTAAGTAATACATAATGGCAATTTGTTTTAATTGACAGTTATTAAATTGTTTAATAATCATGTTAATTCTTTAATTGTTTTTTATTTTTATATATATGATTTTTGGGGTTAATTGTTAAAGTTTATATTAAGAATTTTATATTTGCTATAAATTAAAAGGGTTATGTTTCATATATGTTATGTGTTTGAATGAAGTACTTTCTCTACTGTTGCACAGACTGGAGTGGGAATAGTAAATCTTACTCCTCCAAACTCCAACGCTTTCCCTACTGTTGCACTGACTGGAGTGGGAATAGCATATTTTACCCCTCCAGACTCTCACGCTTTCTCTACTGTTGCACAGACTGGAGTGGAAAAAGTAAATGTTGCCCCTCCGAAGTCAAACGCTTTCCCTACTGTTGCACAGAATGGAATGGGAATAGTAACTGTTGCCCCTCTGGAATCCAATGCTTTCCCTACTGTTGCACAGATTGGAGTGGGAATAGTAAATCTTACCCCTCCGAACTCCAACGCTTTCACTACTGTTGCACAGACTGGAGTGGGAATAGTACATTTTACCCCTCCAGACTCTAACGCTTTCCCTACTGTTGCACAGACTGGAGTGGGAATAGTAAATGTGACCCCTCCAGAGTCCAGGGCTTATCATACTCTAATAAATGTTCACATAAAAGAAATACTATAATTCAATTAAAAACAACAGCGTTATCTAAACATAAACATGCTCAGGATACATATATAATACATACTTCGACTCATTCTTTTTTGAGAATTCAGATATTTTTTGTCAATATTCCTGCATAAAAACCCGTGTTATTATGCCAAAAAATAATAGTAGAAAACTGAGAGTGTAGTTAAAATTAAAAATTCGGTATCCGTCTAATGCACATTTATTCAAAGATCACCCCCAAGTGGTGGATTAATGCATTCATAGTTGCAATGATAAAAGGCAGCTGCGGGATTTATGCACACCCTCGAGGTCAAAAAATGTTCACATTATGTCCAAAATCTTCGTAAATTAGAGCATACTACTGCTTCAGACTGGAAGTTAATCTTTTATCCTATAATGGACATTGATAGTCCCTCACAAACTTATCGTACCACTTGAAAAAGCATCACTGTATCCTTTATAAATGTCTCTGACTCAGTTTACTCCAAAGCATTAAAGTCTTGATATTGTCCCAAAAGCAACGAGTTCATAAAAATCCGCTGTTGTTTGACTCAACACAAAACAGCTGATAGCAGTGGTGCAGCTACTGAACACCATTCAAGTCAAAGTGTCTCGGGAATAATTTCTCGGCAAGCGGCATAGTTGTGTCGAATATGGCTTCATTGCCCCACAATGAAAAGCTTACCGAAAAAGCTGCAACCATGCTGCTACTCAACTCCGGTGTCCTAATCGCCAAGCACAATTATGAGCCTCCGTCCCCCACCGCACGGTGAATATCACGGGGCCCAGCTCCAAACTGCAAGAAGGATCAAGGTGAGTGGGCCGGCCTGCACACCGGGTGCAATCAATCAATCATGCATGCAAATAAGAGACTTTCAAGCGCCAGAGAAGAAAGCAGCCAGCCCCTGATGAGAGGCAAAACAGCCTCGAAACGCGTAAGGCGAACAAACTACTTACCGGAATGTCGAGGAAATGGGGGAGCTGTCGAGTGCCTCCTGAAGGCTCGGACCATTGTTTCAAAAAATTTCGACACGCCTGTCCCGGCGAGTGGGAGAGCACCATCGTGAATACAGACGAGGCTGAAGGTCGGGACCATGCCCAACCTGGACAGCACAGCAAGCCCAGTACCTACTAAGGACACTACCTCGAGATTACCCTCCTACTAAAGGAATAAATATGCCAAAAAACTGGCGCTTGGAGCCCACTAAAGGTAAAGAATGACTCTCTAAGGACCACATGTCCCAGCGTGCATTAGTCTTACAGCGCACCCAGCGCGGCACACCGGGTGCAATCAATCAATCATGCATGCAAATAAGAGACTTTCAAGCACCAGAGAAGAAAGCAGCCAGCCCCTGATGAGAGGCAAAACGGCCTCGAAACGCGTAGGGCGAACAAACTACTTACCGGAATGTCGAGGAAATGGGGGAGCTGTCGAGTGCCTCCTGAAGGCTCGGACCATTGTTTCCAAAAAGTTCGACACGCCTGTCCCGGCGTGTGGGAGAGCACCATCGTGAATACAGACGAGGCTGAAGGTCGGGACCATGCCCAACCTGGACAGCACAGCGAGCCCAGTACCTACTAAGGACACTACCTCGAGATTACCCTCTTACTAAAGGAATAAATATGCCAAAAAACTGCCGCTTGGAACCCACTAAAGGTAAAGAATGACTCTCTAAGGACCACATGTCCCAGCGTGCATTAGTCTTACAGCGCGCCCAGCGCGGCACACCGGGGGCAATCAATCAATCATGCATGCAAATAAGAGACTTTCTAGCGCCAGAGAAGAAAGCAGCCAGCCCCTGATGAGAGGCAAAACGGCCTCGAAACGCGTAGGGCGAACAAACTACTTACCGGAATGTCGAGGAAATGGGGGAGCTGTCTAGTGCCTCCTGAAGGCTCGGACCATTGTTTCAAAAAATTTAGACACGCCTGTCCCGGCGTGTGGGAGAGCACCATCCTGAATACAGACGAGGCTGAAGGTCGGGACCATGCCCAACCTGGACAGCACAGCGAGCCCGGTACCTACTAAGGACACTACCTCGAGATTACCCTCCTACTAAAGGAATAAATATGCCAAAAAACTGGCGCTTGGAGCCCACTAAAGGTAAAGAATGACTCTCTAAGGACCACATGTCCCAGCGTGCATTAGTCTTACAGCGCGCCCAGCGCAGCACACCGGGTGCAATCAATCAATCATGCATTCAAATAAGAGACTTTCAAGCGCCAGAGAAGAAAGCAGCCAGCCCCTGATGAGAGGCAAAACGGCCCAAAACGCGTAGGGCGAACAAACTACTTACCGGAATGTCGAGGAAATGGGGGAGCTGTTGAGTGCCTCCTGAAGGCTCGGACCATTGTTTCAAAAAATATATATATATATATGTATATGTATATGTATATTACCTACTGGCAGTCACCAGTAGGTAGTTATAGTTAGGACCTAGTTTCCATAGGAAATGCATTTTTTGACTTGCCTATTAGTTTGGTGTCGTTTGACCAGTCTTCATGAACTTTTCCCCAAAAAGTTTTAAGGAAGGTTCTGGTTGTCTTGTAAAGTTTGGGGGTGATTCGTGTAGTGGGGACCAAGAATTTGTGGTGCGAAATAAGGGTGCGTTTGTAATGTTAATTCCCATAGGAACTTTTAGCCACAGCTACAGCCCGAACCGCTGAACGGACTTACACCAAATTTAGCAGGGAGGTAGTTGTTAGGTCAAGGAAGTGCCTTTTGCTTATTTGGTGTAAATCAGTTTAGTAGTTGTTGAGAAATTTGTTTAAAATTATAGTGATGTCTCTGGCCATGGATTTTTTGCTGTGGTTTTGCAATAAATCGCAAATGCACGCACCAATGGTAATGCTCTGATTGGCTGGATGGAACCTGAACAGAAAGTTGTGGCTGCCATTTTATTGATCGGGAACAGTTCCTGGGGCTGAAAATGTCTGAAAAAGCTAACTTAAGGATTCAGAGTAAAGGTACTCTGACCCCATGTTTGAGAAATGGGGGTGTTAGTGACACAAGCAATGTGTCCAAATAGATTTTTTTAATCGTGCGCAAATTTTGCGATGACGCTGCGACCGCAAGCGCTGCCCCCGTGTACCATTGCAGGGATGTAGCAAATATCGGTGGTGTTATGGACATTGGTGGAAGTATAAAAAATATATCAGTGAATCATTAATACGCATTGTTATATAGCTATTGATATTCTTATATAGTGCGTTATCTACTTTGAGGGTTAGAATTAACTATATAGTTATAATTTTTTAATGTGGTTGTGACTATTGAATTCCTGCTTTTGTTTTCCGTTTTCGCGACGTGTCCGGGGGGATCGCGATTACCAACGTCGCCGCGGTCTCCGGAGTCACCACGAAAATATAAAATAGGTTTTAGAGATGGTTTTTACAGTAATTCTCTAGAAAAACATGACTTTAGAGAATACTGTGAGAAACCCTAGTGTAATATGTGTGGATATATGTGTTTTAGACTTTATGGAAAAGGCACGAGCACCGCGGTTAATGACGTAATTGCGACATCCCAAATAACCACGAAAACGGAAAATAGGTCTGAAAGAGGGTTTTTAAAGAAACTTAGTACAAAAATATGGGTTTAAACATGCATTGAAAGAAGTGTGTATATAGTAATATGTGTAGTGCAATGTTCAGAATAGATTTTTTTGCATATTATTTTTGAATGTGTTGGTGGTTATTGAATGTCTGCTTTTGTTTCCGTTTTTGCGACATGACCAGAGGGATCACGGTTACCGACGTCATCGCGGTCTCCGGAGTCACCGAAAAAAGCTAAAATAGGTGTTAGGGATGGTTTTCATAGAAACTCTCTAGAAAATCATGACTTTAGAGAATACTGTAAGAAACCCCTAGTGTGTAAAATACTGTAATATGAGTGGACATATGTGTTTTAGACTTTATGGAAAAGGCGCGATCATCGCGGTTAACGATGCCATCGCAACGTCCTGAATAACCGCGAAAACGGAAAATAGGTCTGAAAAATGGTTTTTAAAGATACTTAGTACAAAAATATGAGTTTAAACATGCTTTGAAAGAAGTATGTATATAGTAATATGTGTAGTGCAATTTCCAGAATGGGTTGTTTTACATATTAATTTGGATGTGTTGGTGGTCATTGAATGTCTGCTTTTGTTTTCCATTTTTGCGACATGTCTGCAGGGATCACGTCGTCGTCGTGAAGATCGGTAAAACTAAAGAAAAAAACCCTTTAGAAAAAAAAATCGCAATATTTCGGGTAGTAGGGTAGCTCTGACAAGAGCCGTTGCGTTGGTTTTGTGTATATGGCTGCTATACATAAGACCGGATGCAGAGTTTCAGGTTACTTAGAAACACCCTGTTGCCTTTATCTGTAAAGTTAACTCCATCATTTCTATAAATTCCAGGCATGTTAAAAGGCAGATTGTTGTTATAGATACAGCCCATGCGATGGTCTCTGAGGAATGCAGAAACAGTTTTATTAACATGTGTCCTGGCTTTGTCAATGTGTGGACAGAACTAATTTGACCACTTCCATTTCTGTCTTTGGCATATATTAGAGTACACCAAGACAGTGTGAGGGAAAAGCGACATCAGTTCTGCAAAGGTTTCTTTAATTAGGATTTCCAGCCCTACCGCAGTCAATGTACCTAGGTTATTACCACCACAGTGCACAATCATTACGTGAGTAGCTTGGGAATCCACAATGGATTTAACCAAAGCCAGCAAGTGATGAAACTTTAACCCTCTCTGGCCAAACCAAGTAATCTGCACATTTGGCAAACCCAAATTCCTGTCAATACCTCTCTTTTTTGCAGCCTCTTTAGCCCAAAAGATATAGCTGTGGCCCACAATCCATACTCTAAGCATTTTGAAGTGAAGGAGCAATAGTAGGCAGGAGAAGGCTGGAGCTGAATAAGGTAGTTTTCCAAAGGAAAAGCAGTTAATTCTTTTTTTTTTTTTAATAGATATATTTTATTGTATGCTGTTAGCATTAAAGTGAATACAATTAGGTAGGGTGTTGAAGGCCTTAGCAAGAAGTCTTATTATTGGCTGTTGTTTAAAAAAAGAAATGTAATACAGACATGGATATACTTATGAATCTGTGAAGTAAAGCACACCTGCTGTATCTTATTTGGAAGTAGCATGGTCCTTCTAGAATGTGCTGTGAACTTGTGACCTGCTGGTTCCACTGAGCAAAGAGTGTATTGGGGGAGGGTGTAAAAGAGAATTTTTTTTTTTTTAAAGTTGAGGGGTGATGACACAATTTAACCTGGCTTGGCAGTTCGGGCTGGACTGTTCCCATGAACCACAGGGTCAAGACTGATTTGCATATGGCTGGGTTCAAACTGGAATGGCATGGTGAGCAAAACAACGATGGATTTAGGCCCAGATCTCTGTACTGGGGTGAATGTATGACATTGTTCTGCATTCTGTCCGTCAACTGTTGTTTTTGCATTTGTCACCCCGAGTGGGACGGGTATGCCCAGACGTGGGTCCTGTGCTCTCCATGCCACTGGAATCAAGCTATCCTGGCTGAAGAGGGGTGAAACCCGAAACCGGTCCTAGGATGCTTGTTTCCAGTCCAGGAAGGACCTGGCTTGGCAGTTCGGGCTGGACTGTTCCCTTGAGGCACATGGTCAAGACTGATTTGCATATGGCTGGGTTCAAACTGGAATGGCATGGTGAGCAAAAAAACGATGGATTTAGGCCCAGATCTCTGTACTGGGGTGAATGTATGACATTGTTCTGCATTCTGTCTATCAACTGTTGTTTTTGCATTTGTCACCCCGAGTGGGACGGTATGCCCAGACGTGGGTCCCGTGCTCTCCATGCCACTGGAATCAAGCTATCCTGGCTGAAGAGGGGTGAAACCCCGAAACCGGTCCTAGGATGCTTGTTTCTAGTCCAGGGAGGACCTGGCTTGGCAGTTCGGGCTGGACTGTTCCCATGAGGCACAGGGTCAAAACTGATTTGCATATGGCTGGGTTCAAACTGGAATGGCATGGTGAGCAAAAAAACGATGGATTTAGGCCCAGATCTCTGTACTGGGGTGAATGTATGACATTGTTCTGCATTCTGTCCATCATCTGTTGTTTTTGCATTTGTCACCCCGAGTGGGACGGGTATGCCCAGACGTGGGTCCCGTGCTCTCCATGCCACTGGAATCAAGCTATCCTGGCTGAAGAGGAGTGAAACCCCGAAACCGGTCCTAGGATGCTTGTTTCCAGTCCAGGGAGGACCTGGCTTGGCAGTTCGGGCTGGACTGTTCCCATGAGGCACAGGGTCAAGACTGATTTGCATATGGCTGGGTTCAAACTGGAATGGCATGGTGAGCAAAAAAACGATGGATTTAGGCCCAGATCTCTGTACTGGGGTGAATGTATGACATTGTTCTGCATTCTGTCCATCAACTGTTGTTTTTACAATTTAAGTAATGGCAAGCTTTAATTGCCAACTCAGGACTATGTAATAAACTGTTGTGAAGTAGTTAAATTAAAAAAAAAAATGAAGCTAGATATAGGCTTGAACTCCCATTTTTTTCACGTTTTCTCTGCGATCAGCACGAATACATCGCGAACACACATGGATAGGAATCTCTTTTTGAAAGAGAGGGAAAGAGTTAACAGATATTAACTATTCACAATGGAGATAGTTTAGTCTATAATTAAAGACATGATTTCATTTTGCCTTTCTCATGATCACAGAGTGCAAAGTTAAGAGGTTGACATTTTATGGTTGCTTTGTATGAGAGTGGTGTATCATTCTTGTGCTTAGTTTTTACAAATACTAACAGTGTCAAAACTATCCAGAAAGAGCTAAAACAACAATAAAATCTACTAACTGAATTCACTGGTATGTACATAACTTTTTTCATATTAGAAATGAAGATGTATATGGGAGTTTGATAAAAAAAAAGAGTGTCACAGTGATGTAAAAACATGTATAGATGAACTGTATCTATTAGAGGGTATGTGTTTAAGAGCTTAGTGGTGAATGTTTTGGAAAGTAAGAGAAAAATGAATTAGTGCCTCTTTATCACATTGTGTACATTATTGAGAAATAATAGTATAGTATTGTGGAAAGTTGCAATGAGGAACTGAGAATGTTTTTAATGTCTAAATATCATGTGCAGGATAGATACATCTGTCATTTGCATTCTGGGAGTTGTAGTACGTTTAGTAACACTATTAAACAGGACTAGTGTAGTCACAAATAAAAGATGGGAACATGTTGTCTGCCTGTATATGAATTAGGAAGAAGTAATACTTGTTAGATATGTTTTGGGAAGTGTTTGTCAATGTGGTTTTTAACTTGTATGATCACTTAGCATACGCTGAGATGGTGAGATATGGTTCTTGTGGTTGCAGATAGCTATAGATACAGAGGGAGTTTTTAGTTTACTTAAAGATGCAGAAATGTATATAGTTGTGGAAAGATGGTTTGAAGGTGTACATCTATTAAGAAATCACAGATATTTTTACCTGGTGATCTATGTTCAGTAAGGCTGATGAAAATTTCATGAATATGGTGAGGGTGGTGTTTTTTTTTTTTGAAACATGGTTAGTTTAAAATTGAGGAGGATTAATAGTGCAGAATGCCTCAAGATTTGTTGTGCTAGCTTAATTTGGATTGTAACATTTGTTTGAGAAATGCTGAATATATGTCTTACAAACGGAAGAAGCATTTGAGAAATGATGTAGGTATACCATTCACAAAAGGTTTTGTGCTTTGAAAACCTTTTAAATGTTGTTTTCCATTTTAGAAACTTACTGATACATGTACACTCTCAGTAACAAAGCAATGTATGCTCCTAGAGAGCCATGTATGCAATTATATGTCAAGTGTGTTATCTAGACTTCACTCACACATAGCTCAATAGAAAAGCATATATACAGTAAATCAGGTAGTTTGATACTGACAGAAGGAGATAACCAATGAGTCAGAGATATAGTCACAACTGTTATGTATCTAACAGCAATGAAGGTACTTTCACAGTCAGTCTGGTATTATTCAGGAACTCATGCAATTACCCAGCCACTAGTCAGGCAGTCATCAAATCAGTGATTCACTATCCATGGAGTTATTCAATTTTCTAGACACTACACATGTACTCTTGCAATCAGGCAGGCAGAAATTATGTAGTCATTAAACTATGCAGGAACTACCTACATATTCATCTAATCATTCAGACACTAACCATTTACTTATGCAATTAACAAGGCTGTAACTTTGCAATCATTATAACACTTGCACAGAACCTATGCAGTCATCTAAACACCCACGTACAACCCATGCAGTCATTGAAATACTGAGGCAGATGCATGCTCTCATGCAAACACTCAGGCAATACTCATGCAATTACGTAGAGAGGACCATTGTAGTAAACCTATCATCTAAGAGGTACCTATGCACTCATTTAATTACTGAGGCAATACTCTTGCACTAATGCAACCACCCCAGCAGTACACTTGCTTTCATCCAATTTCTCAAGCTTTAAGAATGGAGTCATGCAATCACTCTGACACTAGTCATGCACTCATCTAATCAGCAAGGCGCTAATGATGCACTCATTCAATTATCCAGGCACTACTCATCAAGGGCCAGATGTAGGTGGCTAAATACCGGTCGGTAACGCCGAAATTCGGAGAATTTCAGCGTTACCGACCGGTATTTGGCTGAAGTGCAATGTAGGTGAGTTCATACCTACATGCAAAATAAGGAATCGCAAAATAGCGATTCCTTATTTTGCTCTTGCATTTAAGGAATCGGAAATACCGATTCCTTAAATGCAATGTACAGTAGCACTAAAAATAGTGCACTTGAGCCTTAAGGAATCGCTAATTACCACCAACTTCAAGTTGGTGGTAAGTACGATTTCCTTTAAAAAGCACTTTTTTGCTTTTTTAAATGTGCCATGTGGCACACATCCATGCCCTTAGGGCATGTATGTGCGCCACATGTGCACACATGCACATTTCAGGGGTGCAACAGGGTGTCCTTTGGACACCCTGGCACCCTTGAAATACCTTCCGCTATTAGCGTTTCGGTAATACCGAATCGCTAATAGTGAATATCTTCCCATTCATTCCTATGGGCCTCTTAGCCCATAGGAATGAATAACTAGATATTCCTTAATAACGAATCTCAATTACCGATTCGTTATTAAGGAATGTTAAGGAATCGCTAATATTTTAGCGATTCCTACCTACATTCCATTTAGCGAGTCCTTAATAGCGATTCGGTAAAAATCGCTATTAAGGGCTCGCTAAATTGAAGTTACCTACATCTGGCCCCAAGTTATGTAAACAACCAGGCGCTCACTACCAGTTCACTGAACCAAAAACACATGGGCTACAGCCATGTAGTCACACAATCACTGAAACAATACTCGTGAACTCATCCAATCTGCTGGGTGCTATGCATGTACTTAAACAATCATGCATGCACTATCCATGCACTCTAGAAATCACCTATATACTATCTATGCACCCTTGCAATCATCCAGGCACTAGAGTTGCACTCATGTAATCATCCAACCACTATCTATGCATGTGTTGAATTATTGGGCCAGTAGTCATGCACTTATCTAATCATTCAGTCATGCCTCATCCAAGCACCCAGTTAGTAGTGATATACTCATGCAAACATGCAGGCAGTAACTATGCAGATATGGAATGACACATGGAGTTCTCACATGCTCAGGGAATCATCCAGCACTACATGTATCCTCAAAGAATCACTGAGGCACTACCTATGCACCAATTCAATCATCCAGGGAGTATTCATGTATTCAACCACAAACACATGTTTTTACTGAGGAATAAGTAGTCCTTTAGAACCATCCGGTGAATTATATATGCAAGCTGTGACACACTCTTTGCATGTACTTGGAGGAATTAGTGAGCTATATGCTTTGATAGAGATTAATGTGCATATTGTTATATGCACTGTTTCCCGAAATGTAAATCTGATACCTTTAAGTAGAACAGTATGAGATACTAAATACACCAGTGACTTCGTGGTAGAGAGGCATTTAAATAGCTCTTATGATGTGTTTTCGAATTCACAGTGTTGAGACACTGTATGTACTTGTTTATTTATCTGATTCTACCTCTTCCCTCCCTGCTCCCTCTTCCCACAGCAACACTCATAGCATGCCTTGTAAATATGGAGCACTACATTACACTGCTGGTGTGTCGAAAAGTGCATGGAGCTTGTAAATACGCCCCCTTGGCTTGATGTTATTTTAAAATTTACTACAGTAGGGATAAACTGTTCTTTCACCATGTATAAATGAGAAGTGAGATATGGTGCAGCTGTGTTGTATGACAGGGTGCTAAAATGTTAAAAGGGAACTAATAAATAAAGTTTTGTGTTTTACTTTGGGTTTGTTATATTGAAGTAAGTGCATGTAGTAATATATCTAGGTTCATCTGTAGATTTAAAACTGCAACATAACATGAAAACTGTTTTTGTATTATGTGTAAGTCCATAGTAAAGTAGTTGGTACATTGACTAGAGTAAAAATTAAATTATACTTGTTTTTTTTTACAGAACAATATCTACATAACTACACACAGTTACAATGCCTACAAAAGCACGGACAAAAAGCAACATTAAAAACTACAGTATGTTTGCAGAAATTTGTTACAAAAGGGGCAAAATGCAAAAAAGTGGTGAAAGAAAAAGAGCTACTGGTAAGAGGACAAAAAAAATCTTTAAAATATATGTGGACATTTGCAACAATTACAAAATAAAGAAAATTAAATTATGACTATGAGAAACAATAAGAGTGGACAAAGTGTACATTGGGGAGAGGATGTAGCCTTACAGTTAGAGCGGTCGACCTCGAAGCTGGGGAACCGGGTTCGAGTCTCGGCAAGGACGCTCAACATCCTGTGATTCTAGGCAAATCACTTAATCTCCCTGTGCCTAACAAAAATGAAAGTGTCCATCTGTAACGAAACTGGTGCTCATGTAAAGCGCTCTATACTCGATGTCTCGGGTCTAGTTTGCGCTATATAAAACAAAAACAAAAAAGTAAAATTGCAAGAACAGAAAAGATTGTAAAAAAAATAGTCACACCTTCACCAGGAGACAGAAGCAGTTAAAGGAAATCAGAAGCAGGATGTTTCATAGTAGAGTGGTTGTAAATCTACTGAGAAAATTTGAAAAAGTATAGAAGAAGGAGAGATGAACTGAAACAGAAAGAACGAGTTGAGAGAGCAGTTGATAAGGCCTTTGGTTTGAAGATAAAGCTTTTCATTTTGATTCTAAATAGAATAAAGACTCTTGACAAAATAATGTTGTGCATGAGACAAAACCAGAAGAAAAGATTAGTAAATAGAAGTAACCTTTGTACAGTTTTTAGTGGAGAATGGATACATGCTTCTAGTACAGAGCCTTTCTTTAATGAAGAAAGCTATCTCCAGGATAACAGATTAGTTCATGCTATTGATCAAAGAGGACAAAATGAAGAATGGCAGTCCTATAGCAAAAGAGATGATGGTACCAAGAAATGTAGAAGAAGTTATTGCAGAAGAGGTACAAGGAAGGCGTAGTCAGGCCCATGTATACACATGGAATTGTAGTAGTGTTTGCAGTATTAGACAGCAATCCATTGATATATTAAGAAAATTCCTACGTATATTTCCAAGGCAAAGTTTAAAACACAAAATAAGTACTTTACAAGGTTTGGATCCTTGCAAGCGGAGAAAGCAACAAATTTGCAGGGACACTCACTAGCTTATTTATCAAAGAAAGTGTGCCAAAGCACCTTCATCATTTTAGAATGTTAGCTGTACACCACTCAACAATGCTAACTTTAGTTAGGAGGCTGTACTATGTGAAAACTCCTGCTTTATGTTTAGGAGAAATGAATAGGCCACTTTTGCATGGTAGTGTGGCAGACGTAAAAAAGGTTTGTGCTGATGTGCAGTTTCATTTCTTTGGTCCAGAACAAGACTGTAGGGAAATTGAAGAGTTGATAACAGGAGGAGCTGCAGAACAGGACACAGGTACCACAGTCGATAGTTTTGAAGAAGAGATTACAAAATTCAAGACAGTATGTTCTGAAAAACCAGAGTATGTTTGTATATGTTGTCAACGCAATCACTACAAGAATCAAACGCGGACTGTTGACATATTTAAAGAGTAAAAAAGAGAATAATGATGACTGGCAAAAGTTTGGACTGTACTTATTTGTAGAAGAACGGTTTGACTTGTTCATACAACAAGCTATATGTAAGTACTGCTACATAAATTAGAGGATAATAAAATGCCTGCTATAGCTATGCATAACATGTTAGAACTGATTGGCATTCCAGAAGCACTTCAAGGTTTAAATATTCATGAGTCCATTCTTATCCAAACTATACATCCATTTCAGGCTATAAGGAGCCAAAGACAGGCAAGTTACCCCCAACAGAGCTGCAGAAAGGTCTAAAAGGTAGAGTCGTGTATTTGCCAGTAGATGTCAAGAAAAACATTGTACCGGTAGGGGTAGATAGAGATTTAGAAGAAGGACTAGTAATTCTTGTAAATGGTGTGCCTACCAGGAACAAGAAGCTATGGCAGGAGTTAGTAGATGTTACCAAAGTTAAAAAGCAACTTTATATCTGGTACAGAACAATGTTTACTATAGAAATGTGGAAACCCTGCAAGATATCACACATATGGAAGATCAGACAATGTCATCAACAGGTCAGATTGAGAAGGTGGATTAGTCCAGAACAGAAGAAAGTTATGAACATTATAGCATCCACCCTTTGCATTCTAAAGAGGTTATTGGTGATGCCAGTTAGATGTTTCAAATGAAGGAGGCAAAATGAACTCCATTAAGTGTGTGGGAAAAAAGTTTAGAAGCTCAGTGTTTCCCACATCTTTTTCCTACTGGAGTAGGTGGCAGGTATGATGAGCAGCCTGTTAACATACCTGCAGCTGAGTATAGATGATGTAGTAGACTTTATTCAGAAGACCCTAGATTTCGTCAGTTTATTCCATATATATTTCACTTTCTCTGGCCTCCCATATGCCGTTAATCATATTCTAAAAACAGGAGTTAATTAGCATAATATATCAGCAAGAGAACTTTAGGAGAAAGTTCAAGGAAAAGATGAGCACTTGGAATACAATTGAATAAACCTAATGGCATGTCAGCGTGGGACTAATGATTGGTGTTGGCGTCATGGTGAACTCAAGTGCATGTTGAGGAACCTTGGAGCACCTACTTGGTTCCTGATGCTGAGTTGTGCTGAATATGCATGGGATAACCTGCTAGAATTCTTGCAGGAGGCAAATTCAAATATAAAAGACATTCATCTGAAGACGCCAGGAGAACTGTGCTCACTAGACCCTGCAAATGTTTGCAGATACTTTAATCACAGATTTCAAGCAATGCTGTCTTTCATCTTGAACAAATCAAAACCTCTTCTTGGTGAAGTGACTGATTTCCTTTGGCATAAAGAGTACCAAGCCAGAGGTGCTCTCCATATTCACATGCTGTTGTGGTTAAAAGATGCCCCAAAGTTTGGAATAGACAATGATGAGTCGGTGTTGTCTTTTATTGAGCAATATGTAACTTGCTCCATCCCAAAGGAGAGTAGTGACAACAAATTAAGACAACAAGTTCTACAATTCCAAAATCATAGATGCGGAAAATATTGTCAATGAAAATACAGAGCAAAAGGGTAACTTCATATAAGATGTCACTTCAGATTCCCAAGACCTGTCATCTCACAAGGAAAAGTCAACAGCTTTTCAGCTGCAGTCAGACATACACTTACATGGAAATCCCCCAAAAATATGTACAACCTAAGAAGAACAGATTCCTCCAAGTACACTAATGACTACAATCCTGTGATTCTGAAGATGTGGTTTGCAAACATGGATGTACCGTTTGTTGCAGACAACTCAATTGCTGTTGCTCGATACGTTACATCTTATGTAACAAAGTTAGAGAAAATTGAGATGAAGGAGATGTGGGAGGAGATTTCAGCAGAAAAGAGTCTTACGAAGAAATTGTACAGTTTTAGTTTGAAAATGCTTTCTCACAGAGAGATAGGCTCCTATGAATGTGTAGACCGGTTAAGCTCAGCTAGTTTATTTTCTAAATCTAGAGGAGTTCTATGGTTGCGTTTAGGGCTTGATAATACACGTAACAGAGTACTGAAGTCTTTTCCTGAAATTCACTATCTTGCAGAATTCGAGCCACACAGTACAGATATTCTGAAGAGTAACATGCTGGATATGTACTATCAAAGAATAAGTCCTCATCTGGATATGTCTCTATGAAATACTTCAGCATTATACTCTCAGAAGTAACTTCAGTGAAAATATAGATGAAGGTAAATTTGCTGTGACTGGATGTGAAGGATGCTTGGTGAGACATAACAAAAGAAATGTAATCTACCATTGAAACCTAAGTTGCCAAACTCCAGACAAAAGAGAGTTTTTCTATTTAGCCTTGTTACAGTTGTTTAAGCCGTGGCAAAGTGAAAGTGAGCTATTTGGAGAATTTGACTGTTATGAAGACTCATTCAACACTATGAAAGACAGCAATGAGTACTCTGTGTTTCCAGTTTATCTTCAAATGTTGAGAGAACAGATTGAATAAGAAGAAACAATTGCTGGTGAGATAGCAAGAGAGAGTTCTCAGAGCAGTCAAAGTTCAGCACCTGGAAGTCAAGATCCTCTTGGACAGTCTATCATCGAAAATAAAGCTGCAAAAGCTAAGAATGAAGTGGAGAATGCAATGCAGCAAGTAAGACAGGAAACTGAGGATCTAGAACTACTAATACAGCAATTGATTGCAGATCAGAAAGAAATTATTGAAGAGGAAAAAGGTAAAGTAGTACATGAATTTCTCCATGAGAATAAAAAGTGTGCAAGTTCTACATATAAACCAGTTCTATTGTACATAAGTGGTCAAGCTGGAACTGGAAAAAGCTTCTTCATTAAAGTACTGACAAGTTACTTACAGAAGACAACAGATTCCAATTTGTTATATATAGTCATGCACCAACAGGCTTAGCTGCTTCTAATGTTAAAGGAGATTACCCTTCATCGGTTATTAATGCTGCCTGTTGAACATGACAACAAAATACAATACAACAAATTATCTGGTGATGTTTGTCATGAAGTGGCAATAGTTTTAAAGAAATTAAAGCTACCAATTATTGATGAAGTCAGCATGGTGTCTAACCTAATGCTAGCTTTTATACATTTAAGAATGCAGAAAATATTAAAAATTGACTACGATGTACTTTTGGAGGAAAACACTTAATAGTCTTTGGAGACCTGCTACAAATAACTCCCGTAAAAGGACAACCTGTACTCAAGAAACTAATACATAATGAATCAAGGAATTAACTAGGAAGTATTGGAAATGTAAACATTTGGGAAAACTTTCAATACAAAGAGTAAATCTAAAATATGAGCCAAGCATCAGATATGCATTCTGGAGATATACTAAAGGACATAAGAGTGAGAGTCCTCACAAAAGAGGGAAAGACAGTATTGCAAACCCTTATCATTAAAAATGTGTTTCCAAGTAAAGTTTCAACTGCTAAAGTAATGCATAATTTTGTTAAGGAAGAGAAGTCTATTGTTTGTTTGATGCCAACTCCAGAAGAGTATAGTAAATTCAATGAACAATTATTGCAACTTGAAAAAGAAGAGATCGTCGAAATTAGAGCAAATTATAAATTGGAACATCAAGGAGTTACAGTGATACTAGCAGAAAAACTGCAATTAAAATTGGATAGTTTAGAAAAGTCTGTGTCAAAAACTGCAGGATTAGAAATACAGTTACGTATATGTAAAAATTGTCATGTAATCTTACGTCATAATTTAAATGCTGAAGAAGGGCTAGTGAATGGCACAATGGGCAAAGTTATGAAATTTATTAATTATCCAAACTGAAATGATGTGGAGTACTTAGCCATAAAATTTGATGCTATTGCTGAAGTTATGCAGATTGGTAGATGCTTTTGTACATTTCCTACTTGTGAAAGACTTGTATGTCCAGCAAAAGTAGTTCCCAGTGTCTTTAGCATATGCAGTACCTATTCACAAATCGCAAGGTTTAAGTGTAGATACAGGTCTTGTAATATTGGTAGTAGTGTATTCAAAGAAGGAATGTCATATGTTGCTTTGTCGCAAATTAGCACATTGTCTGGTTTATGTCTGATTGATTTTGAGGAGAAGAAAGTAAGTGTAGATGTGAGCTGTGTAACAGATTAGAATCGGTTAAGAGCTCAATATGCTCCTCATTTAGGCCAGTATCCTGTGGTTCAAAAAGCAATACAGTGTCCAAAGCGGAAAATATCAAAGCAGTCTATCAGAGTTGAAGAGAAAGATGAACAAAAAGAAAAACAACAAGAAGGAAAGAAAAGAAAACTACAGCACGATGCGGAAATAGAAGGCTATCACTTTGGTAATAAATCTGGAGTGAACTGTTATGCAAATGTAGTGTTAAATGGACTATACCATATGCCTCATTTTGCAAATTCTTTTAAAGAAAAGGTAGATAAAAGAATTTCTTCACAACTATGTAGTTTACTTGAAGAATTAAGAACTGACAGTAGTATTATGCATTCTGCTACTGGAAAAAGAAAACTCACCGATGATTGTACTGGATCAGTAGTGTTCTCTCAAAATCTTCAGCAGGATGCTCAAGAATTTCTAATGGCAATGCTAGGACTATTAGATGAACAAGATGTGAATATCAATGAATTATTTGGTTTAACTTATAAATGGACCCATAACTGTGAAGATTGTGAATTTACGTCTAGAACTGAAATCAATTCAGAACGATTCCTCTACTTGACATTACCTGATTGTAAAGCTGTGCCTTTTGAAAATGTAACTAAAAACGTCCATCCACATATGACGTGTCCAAACTGCAGATCAGAACTTCGGTCAACGGTGTTTCATGGTACACCGATGCAGAGTGCAGAGTGGATGGTACTAATTTAGGAACTAAAATTACAAACTTTAAAGCTGCACAAATTTTCATCTCAAAAGGAACTTTCACAACTATAGCAATCATATTGCATGAAGGATTTACTATAACCTCTGGACACTACACAATATATTTAGGATGTCAAACAGGATGTGCAGAGTGCAATGACATACAAGTGACATTCAAATCAAGACTACCTAAAAAGTTACCAAATTCATATCTGCTATTTCTAGAATCAAAGTTCTAAGGAGAATCTAGGATAGGAAAATGTGGTATTGTGTTGACATATATATGGATTATGTGTTTCTGAGACATTATTCGGCCTATTAGGGGTATTGTCTACAGCAAGCTGATAGAAATAAAGGACTATTTTTAACTGTGGGATCCAGTATTAAAAAACTTGTAGTGAGTGCAGTGAACAGTATGATTACGATGCGGTAAGAAATGGCTCTGACCGTCGGTCGGAGCCATTCATACAGCATTGTAATCTCCTGGAATAATATCTGACCGACCCATTTTGATGGAGTTGGTCGGAAATTATTCCTAACAGGAGTTTCGAATTGCTTACGACGGGTAACCCGTCTGCCATTCAAAAGGCCTTCAGTAATCCCTCGGCCAGCTCTTTCCGGCCGAGGGATTACGATGGCAGCTTCCCAATGCCTTTCTGTGCCAGCTTTTCCAACACAGTAAGGCATTTGGAAACTGTCTTTGGGGGCCCTTCAGCAGGGCCCCTTATGGGTGCAAGGCTGACGAATGGCGGCCTAGGGGGCACCTAAGGGGCCCCCCTGTTGATCCCTGCACCCGGTGGCAGGCACCTTGAGGTGACTGCCACGGGGTGCAGGGATGAACTGCACCTCTGCTCTTTGCAATGAGAGCATGCAATCCATTCGGAATGCATGCTCCCATTGTAAAGAATCAGATTGCGACCGAACAGAGTTCGGTCGCATCCTACTTCCTGGGCTGGAACCGACGACAGGAGGTCGTTTGGTTCTAGTTCCAAACCAATGTCGGACTGACTCCAGTCCGTCCTACATCGGAATCGGGCCCCTAATTGTAATGATCTATTGGGCACATTTTTTTTTTTTTACAATCCATTGATTGTTTTTTCCCAGTGATGATGCTTCATATAAAGCACTGTTGAAAGTGAAGAAGTATGAAAGCTGAAAACAGGAAAAAACGGTAAAACGTTTGTCTATGTTGAAGTAAAGTTTTGGTTAAAAAATATTGTATGTTGTTTGGTTGATTAATGTTCAAAATGAAATTTTAATAAATTTTTGTCTGTTTCCTTTTCTTCACAGGGTTTGGAGGTTGAGATATATTACGTGTTTCAAATCCCTAATCTAGTGATGACTTCATTGAGTTACTACTCATGTACTCATCACATCTCCCAGGCACAACAGTTGCACTTGTCCAATCGCCCAGCCACTACCTAAGCAGTCATCCAATCACTCAGGTACTGCACTTCTATTCATCAAATGTCCCAGCCTCTACTCAGGCACTCATCCAATCACACAGGCGCTACCCATGGAGTCATGCCTTCACTTTGTCACTACTAATGCAGTTATGGAATCACCCAGTCACTACACTTGCACACTTTCATTCATCCAGGCACTACACTTGCAGTCATCCAATCACCCAGGCACTACCCATGCACTCATCCATTCAATCAGGCACTACCCATGCAATCATGCAATCACCCAGACACTATATATACACTCATCCAATCACCCCCAGCACTACTCATGCAATCACCCTTGCACCACTTGTGCACTAATACAATCACCCAGGTGCTACCCATACACTCATACAGTCACCCTGGCACTACCCATGCATTCATTAATCACCCAGGTACTACCAATGCACTCAGAGCCGCAGAACCAAGAGGACACCAATACACCTCAGACCGCTCGCTAACCCATCTGAGGACAGAAAGAAACAAATGCAAGCAACGCTTCTTCAGGACAAAATCAACATACATAGAAACAGAATTTGACACTTCAAAAAACGGACCCAAAAAAGTATTTGAAAATAATGAAACAATTCACCCTACCACACAGATTGCGCCATAGATAAATGTGAGAATGTCTCATCATTCTTCTGCGATAAAACCAAGGAAATTGAGCTATCACTGTCTATCTCCCCACAAACCAAGATTGACCCACTATCCTACCCAAATCCAAGTCCAAGGCCATCAAGGAAAAATACCTGGCTAAAATGATAGTCAAAACCAAGCCCTCCTATGATGTCTTTGACCCCATTCTACATCCTGAAAGAAATCAGGGAGGTGGTGGTACTACTTTGGCTACACCTCATCAACTCATCACTAAAATCTGGTTGCATACTGGACCTGCTCTAAATCAGCCAAGTCACCCCCTACTAAAAAACACAAGACCTAGACTAGGAGACCCTTGATAACTTCTGCCCTATGTCTACCCTCCCCTTCCTAGCTAAAACACGAGAAGGCTGTGTGGACACGGAACCCAAAGCTTGCATTAAGGAAAACATATACTCGAGGATCACCAATCAGGGTTCAGAGCAAGTCTTAGCACAAAAACCACCATACTCAAAATCCTCATCAACGCCTCGGAAATGATGAACAGTGGAGAATGCTGCCTCCTCTTCCTCCTAAACCTAACAATAGCCTTCAATACAGTCAGCCACCTCACACTAATAAACATTCTAGAAACCAGAATGAGCATGAAAGGCCCGGTCCTCAGTTAGTTCTCCTCCTTTTTAAATAACAGAGGCCAATATGTCAAAATAAACACAAGGAGATGATGGACGGAGCGCTGAAACTTTTCAGACACTCTCCCCCAGTCACAGATCTGGGTTGAATCCATTATCGTTCATCGACATGGCTTGGCAGTTCGGGCTGGACTGTTCCCATGAGGCACAGGGTCAGACTGATTTGACTAAAATTGAATAATTGTCTCTCGGAGATAGCAACCTGGATGGCAGAACACTGTGTTAAATTAAATGCAGGGAAATCTGAAATGTTACTCTTTGGAGGAGCCAAACTTGTCTGGAATACCACTTGGTGGCCCCAGACACTGGGGGATGCCCCAGTTCCAAAGCAATTCGCAAAAAATCTGGGGGTCCTTATGGACAATACCCTATCTATGCAGGACCATGTGCGGGTTCTGTGTGGAAGAAGCTTCGCGATGTTGAAGCTTCTAAGAAGGCTATTTCCTTGGATCCCGCAAGATTGTAGGAGAACTGTCACGCAGGCATTACTTACCAGCAGACTGGATTATGGTAATGCGCTATTTGTGGGCATGGCTGACTACCTTTTTACACGATTACAGGTGGTGCAAAATGCCGCCGCCAAACTGGTATGTAACAAAGACAGATTCAGCTCATCGTCCGAGTGCCTGAAATTACTTCATTGGCTGCCAATGCGCCAAAGAGCGAAATTCAAGCTGCTCAGCTACACACACAAGGCCCTGCACCAACGGGGGCCTTTTATCCTACAGACGAAAGTTGAATTTTATGTACCCACTAGGTGCTTAAGATCACGGTCCCTAGCTCTAGCCAGAACAAAACGCTTTAAGAAATCGAGAACAGGGGGTCGTAGCTTCTCATACTTGGCAGCAAAACACTGGAATGACCTACCACAAGAACTCCGCCTCACAGAGGACTATCTAGTCTTCAGGAAAAAACTCAAGACTCACTTGTTCTCTGGAAAATAATACTGGCCAAACTCATGAACCACCCGGTCTCACACCAGAAGCCCGAGCACAGCGCCGTGATATCCTCTGGATGAATGACGCGCTTTACAAATACAAATACAAATACAAATTTGCATATGGCCATGTCTGAACTGGGGTGGCGGAGTGAGCTAAAGAATGATGATGGATTAAACCCAGATCAGTTGACTGGGGGTGAGTGCTTGCAATGTTCAACACTCCGTCCATCATCCCCTTTGGTTTTGCTATGTTCGCCCTAAGTTGGCAGGGTATGCCCAGACGTGGGTCCCTTGCTCACTTTGCCACTGGATTCAAGATAGCCTGGCTGATGACGGCTGTAAGCCAGAAACTGGTCCCAGGATGCTTGTTTCCGGACCAGGCAAGACATGGCTTGGCAGTTCGGGCTGGACTGTTCCCATGAGGCACAGGGTCAGACTGATTTACATATGGCCATGTCTAAACTGGGGTGGCGGAGTGAGCTAAAGAATGATGATGGATTAAACCTAGATCAGTTGACTGGGGGTGAGTGCTTGCAATGTTCAACACTCCGTCCATCATCCCCTTTGGTTTTGCTATGTTCGCCCTAAGTTGGCAGGGTATGCCCAGACGTGGGTCCCTTGCTCACTTTGCCACTGGATTCAAGATAGCCTGGCTGATGACGGCTGTAAGCCAGAAACCGGTCCCAGGATGCTTGTTTCCGGTCCAGGAAAGACATGGCTTGGCAGTTCGGGCTGGACTGTTCCCATGAGGCACAGGGTCAGACTGATTTGCATATGGCCATGTCTGAACTGGGGTGGCGGAGTGAGCTAAAGAATGATGATGGATTAAACCCAGATCAGTTGACTGGGGGTGAGTGCTTGCAATGTTCAACACTCCGTCCATCATCCCCTTTGGTTTTGCTATGTTCGCCCTAAGTTGGCAGGGTATGCCCAGACGTGGGTCCCTTGCTCACTTTGCCACTGGATTCAAGGTAGCCTGGCTGATGACGGCTGTAAGCCAGAAACCGGTCCCAGGATGCTTGTTTCCGGTCCAGGGAAGACATGGCTTGGCAGTTTGGGCTGGACTGTTCCCATGAGGCACAGGGTCAGACTGATTTGCATATGGCCATGTCTGAACTGGGGTGGCGGAGTGAGCTAAAGAATGATGATGGATTAAACCCAGATCAGTTGACTGGGGGTGAGTGCTTGCAATGTTCAACACTCCGTCCATCATCCCCTTTGGTTTTGCAATATGTCAAAATAGCCAACACCTCCTCAGAAACAACAAAAGTCCACCAAGAGCTCCCCAAGGCGCCATTCTTTCACCCACGCTTTTCGACATATACCACTTTTGCGCAGACAACAGAAATGAAACTTTCCACCGCAGAATGCATAACCTCGGGTGGTTAAGCCCTAGATGGAATACAGGCCTTCATGTCAATTAAACTGAACTTGCTAGAAACTGAACTTCTCCTGATTCCCCCACCCAAAACTCATTCATCAGCTCCGAGATGGCTCAAAGCGAGTTCCATGCTAAGCTCCAAAATGACCATTTTGAGAGTGCCAAATCCCAGGGATTCATCCTAGACAATACCTTAAATTTCGGGGCAACATCAATAGCACATCAAAAGGAACACAATGTCAGCTTAAGCTATTAAGATCAATCAAGTGATTTATCCCATCTGAAGAATTCCAACAAGTAGTTCAATCCCTGGGAATCCCAAGACTAGATTAGAGATCCTCAAATCTCACCTGTTGCCCCCTTGGAGCAACGCTGCCCACAGCCGCTAGACTCATCTCAGGCTCCACGAAATTAAATCACATGTCACCCATACTAATGTCCATTAAATGGCTCTCCTTGGAGGCGAGAAGCCACTTCAAACTAGCCTTCATCACACACAAAGCACTACATGAATCCAGTCCCATCTACCTCAACCAGAAGCTACATGTCTCAGAAGGTGTCGCGATCCTGAGCCAAGGAGGGGATCGTGATGTATGTATGTTGCGATCTGAACGAAATAGGGCGCCACTACAAACAACGTATGTCCCAAAGAACTACAAAGCCCAGAATGCCAAGGGTCAACGACCTGCGCACCGCGGTAGGAGCCGACTGCCTTTCCGGCTTCTATAAAGCCCCGCCTCTTCCTGCACTCAGGGGTTGACAAACTTCCCGTTATGCCTCGAGGAGACAGCGCTTAGCGGATGGTATTCCCCGCTGGAGGACGAGCGCTGTGTTCTTCCTACATCTCCGAATCCGGAGAAGTCCGTTTCCTGTTCCTCGCTGGAGTTGGAGCCTTCGTGGATTCTATTACGATCGGGAAGCTGGAGCTCCCGTTTTCTGTGTACTACGCAGGGCGCGAACGCCCTTTCAGGTATTTAGGCAATTGAGAGGAGTGGCGTGGACCGCGCTCTTCCAATATCCCGGACTATTAGAGCAGTCTCCCGAACTTTGGCGGGGGCTGTTCCTCTTGTGTTGGTAATTGGCATCCGTGCTTGCTGTGACTTGAACAGCGAGAGCGGGCACCAAATGCAATATCAACAGACTTGTTACTGCGCCTCACTCCCTTCCTCTATTTTAAATGACTTACAGGAGGTGCTGTGACCTAACAAGCATCTCCCTTCCCTGAAGATCGGTGAGACCGGTGATTCTTCCGCATTCTCCTGTGGGTGACAATTGAAGTATTCGTCATCCTCATTTCCTTATACTCCTGAGTTTCTGTGGTCTGGTAAAGTGAGTAAGGGTTCCTAGACAATAGTAGGGGGAGTGTTGTATGTCTGAATATATTGACTTCCTTCCACCTCACGGTCGTTTCCTTGTTGTTTATTCCCTTTACAGTCAGCCAGAAAAGGATAGTGACTAGACACTGGAGACTCTTCAGACCAGGCGCAGTTAAGACGCCAGTCACAAACCGCAGTGTTTATTATTTTATCCACTTCCCTTTTTCCCCGGGGTGCTCCCTAGCTCAGGGGTGTAATTTCATTCCTCTGTGTATGGTTGTGTCCAGGGGAGGAAGGGAATTATCTTCACGCCATCGTCTCTGCTGGCCGGCCTGAGAGGTTAGTGGTTTTTATGGCTTAATACTACTAACGACCTGACAGAAGGGCAACGCACCACAAGAATTTCTGGCTCACTGCTGCTGGAACATCCTACTAGAAAGAAAGTGAGATAGATGAAACAGTCCTTCTCAGTATTGGCCCCAAGAATGTGGAACTCCTTACCACCCAACATAAGAACAATTCACTCACACACAACCTTCAAAAAGAGCTGAAAACCCTGTTCTTTCACTTGCTTGTGAAAGAACTCATGGAATGTATATAATATCTCTCTATCAAAACCCCTCACCTTTCTCTCCCTACGATACTTATGTAACACCATGAACACATTTGTAAGGTGCTTTGGTAAGAATGATCCTCCTCACCCGCCACACTTGGCGCAGCACATTACAGTCTCATGTCCAGACCTGCTCCTTCAGCCACAATGTGCCTGATTCACAGAGCTTCCCTTGGGAACCTGTAAATGTGGTCATTGTATGCTTGCTCTTTCACTTTGTGTCACCAGAGGAAACATATTTGTGGTCTGTGCAAAACCCCCTCTCCTGCTCCCTTGCAGAAAGTGGGGGAGTACCAGTTCCTTTCCCACCCTAGCAACACACTTACAGCCATTTTTAAAAGGTTCTAGGTATTTCTAGGAAGGAAATCACCTTTGAAAGTATATTTGAATACCCAAAAAGGTGTAAGCTTGTGGATAATCACTGAATTTTGTGAGTTGCTGCCCCTTGGGCACTCCCTTTCCCACCCTTAAGCCTACATTAATGGCAATAAAATATCCAACATTCTTTGCATTTTGCACTTGAAATATTTCATTATTTCTAATTCTTTTAGCAAGAAGGTGGTGTTTCAAACTGCAGATTGTGTTTTCAAGTTCCACAAATTAATGGCGGATATTGTCTCAGAGGGGCCACTTCAAATAGGACCGGTCCTTTAAATGCCACACCCACTGACAGAACTCCCCTACTAGGGTTTTCAAGATAACAGAGGAATTTACAGCTTATCTCTGGTGAGAACTACCTTTCCCTGAGCTATCCTTTCAGTGCTGGTGCAAGAGATGGGCCGTCAGGACAGCCACCAAAAATTAGTGGTTTTACCATTACCTCCCACTTGTAAAAGATAGCATATGTCATTTTAATTGCCACCTCTTTTCCACAATGGCCATAACTTTTAAAGTGCACCATCACCCAAGACCTACCAGGTGCATCTATGCCAGTCACACATCTAAAGCTACCATTCAAACTCAGAAAAACAAGAAAGTGGTGGGTGGAAAGCTTAAAGTAACCTGAAGCACAAATAATTACTCAGGCTACCTTCCAGATGTGGAACCATTGCTCCTGTGCCATAGACAGTCACGCTGCAGACCTCTGAAGATACTAAAGAAGGCTGAAACTGGTCTGGGCTTGCTGTGTTCCTGCTTAGAGGGGACATGGCCTCACATTTTGATCTGGTATGTTCTTCATGGAGCAGGGCTGGGGTGTTTTCTGTATGAGGTTTTTAATAAGCCTTGAAACGTTTCTTATATGTCACATAAAAATGCACAGAAAGTGATTTTAAGTAACACATAAAAATGATCAGCTGTGCAAACAGCATCGAATTCTACATTGATTAGCAGCTGTTTGTCTTCGGAAACTTTGCACTGGTGCAAGGAAATTTAGTACAAACATTGGTACAAATCATTTTTGCTGCTCACCAGGGAGAAAGCAACAATTACATACATTAACCACTGTTTCAATTGCTTTTTTTCACTAAATGGGCAGTGCAAATCTTGGTGCAAATTTACACTATTCTTGTGCAATGTTGGAAAATATGACCTCTTACAGGGCCTGATACATGGAAAGGCTTTACTTATTAACCTATTCTGTGTCTATGGGGAAATGCGTTGATCCATAAAGGTCATTGTCACTGTACAAGGACTTGAAACAATACATGTATATCTATTTTATCCATTCTTTTATGCAGGAATAAACCGATCTGATTTACAAGTAGTTGGAACCATGTAAAATGTTTAATTGTTAATGTTTTGATGAAGATGAACGGGAGCAGCACATGGATCAGCCTGAGGCTTTCTGGTTTCTGAAACAGCAACTGACTGTTCATCCAAACACTAAGGGACATATTTATGGCCCGGTTTGCATCGCTCCTGCAGTACGGAATGTGGTGCAAGAGCGACACAAACCTCGAGCCAGATTTTTGAAGCCATGCAAATCCACTTAGCATGGCTTTGAGTGGCTTCAAAAATCTGGAGAAACACAATGCAGCACAAATTGATGTGTTGCGGTACTCTGCACTGGGTAGGCGTTCCATGGGTGTTGGGTGGATGTTCTCGCACAACTCCCGTGGTTTTTGGTACATTCACAGATTTACAACACCTTGTAAACCTGGGAATGGCTAAAAAGATACAGCTCCACAGGAGAGGCGTAACGAGGAGAAATATCTTTATTTCTCCTCGTTTTTCCTCTTTCTGTGTGTTCTGCATTATTTGTTGCAACTGGATGGAGTTGTTTAGTTGCGAATACACATTGGATAATGTCTCACAATGTGTGATAGCAGAAAAACCACCACACATCCACTGTTTCAAGGTGTCCACCTGTTGATTCACTTAGGCGTTCTATTATGCACTCAACTGTTTGTTCATTCGTCACAAATCCTGAAAATCATCAATGCCTTACAAAGTTCTTCTAAGATCCTTCAAAGGTGCAAATGATTTTGACTAAAACCAGAAGGTCTGTAAGATGTGAGTTGAGTTTCTATACTCATCTTCTCTTAGTGGACAGGATTATTAAAGGATCTTTGACTTGGGAACAACTTATAATAACAGTTGTGGCTGGAAAGAGGAGCAACCCTTGCACTGGTGCCAGATGTACAATCCCTGACCTTCATCTTAGACTTTGACATACATTTTTAGAAGCATACAATGGTCTCTTCATACTTCAGATAATACTATAATGTAAGCACTGTGAGAAAGTGAATTATTAGCAGAAGTGGATGTTAGTCCTCTTCGAGTGATAATGGCACCGTTCCTTACTATGTCCAGTTAGTTCTCAATAATTTAAGCTTTAGCTCAACCCTTGGCAGCTGTAGCGCAGCGGACAGGCTTGACTTAAGAAAAATTGTATTGCATTTATCAGTGCCAAAACAGGTAAAAAGTAGAAATCCCAACAAAATAAAAATCCCACTCTAATTTATGAAAATAGAGTAAAATGTAATGAACAATTATACACCAAAATGACAATAATCTGATGTACGGAACCAGAGATATAATTTCCCAAATTTGTATTTGTTTTTAGCACCAAAAAGCACAAAGCGCCAACTGCAAGGATCTGGCTGCACTAAACCGAGTGAAAAGATTAGGCCAACTGCAATGGAATTCAGGTCAGGTACAGGAACCGGGTTCATCCCAGTCGTCATTTACCTTCTGACTTAGTCGTTTTTCTGGAGAAAACCCCTTGAGGCCGTTGACAGGTCGGGTGCAGGCTACCTCCAAAGAGGGGCTCCTCAATGGCAGCCGGCTGAAGTGCAGGACCTCAAGGGGACCCTTGGCTCTCATAGGAAGTTCATGGTTTCCAACATCGAAGGTGGAAAAAATAGGAGATGAAGGAAGGCGTTGTCGTCAGGGTGCTGCTCAGCACTGGTCCAGGTGAAGATCTCTACGTTCAGATTTAGAAACATTTCTGGAAGTCAGGATAGTTTCAGCAGGGCAAGCCAGCAAGCTGTGTCTAATCTCCCAGAAACCACATGCAGAGTTCATGGCAAATCCAGTTGAAACTGGTCAGCCAGTCCACGCAGAGATTCAGCCTTCTTGCAGCTTTTATGTTCCTGGAGCTGAAGAGAAGGCTAGCCAACTACCCTTGGAGCCCACTTCTCTGTCCTAGGTGCAAGTGGGGAGAAGGTCCAGGCCTTCGGGTTTCTCTCCACAGGTTCCACAGCAACTGCTGTCCTTATTTTGTCTTCAAAAGGTCCACAGGTGTTTTGAAGAGGGTGCTGAGGATGCCACTTTTATACCCAGTGCCAGCATGTGAGTAGAGGAAACTCCGGCCACTACCTAATCAACGGGGTAAAAGTTCCCAGGGGTGCCTCTACCAACTTTTGCAACACTCTCAGTGTGTTTTACTGTAAACTATCCGACAGTGCCCCTCTCTACTAAAACCAATATGGTAGAGCCTTCCTTCCCCTCTGCAGGGTACAGTGGGCCCATCCAGAGGTGTGGCTATTGTAATAGGTAGTCCCTCTCTTAAGAGCAAATCCTCTCTCACTGGGATTGGTGCTTAGTTGGCTATCAGAACAGTGAGGGGGCAGGGCTAGGTATTAGTTACATCTGCTTGTGATAGGGTAGGCACCCTTTAAAGTTTAGTTATGTTGCTGGGCACAGCCCAGATGGCCATCCTGTCAGGTGGAAAAACATCTCTCCACAACCTGGACTTTTGTCCACTGTCTGGGAGCATTACACTTCTCACCGCAGGAGAGCCATTAACAATCAGATGACACTGAACACTTGCAGAAAGGCACATTTGGCTCAGGCAGGAAAATTCCAACTTTCAAAAGTGACATTTCCAAAATAGTAATTTAAAATCTGATTTGTCCATTGGATTGGATTTTAAATTAGTATTGACTCCTTGAATCATGGTTCCAGCTATTCCCAGACTGAAGTTATACATGCATTATAAGGTGTATTAATGTAATCCAGTGCTTTGTTATGGAAAAGTCAGCCCTGCTACAGTGAAAAGCGACTTAGGAGATTTTTTTCACTGCCAGGACATGCAACACTTAATCACCATATCCTTCATTTTAAATACTATTCAACCTGCCCTAAGGGCATTAAGGGTGATTTAAATGAAATAAAAAAGAAAGTCTAAAACTACACATTCAGGCTGTAGGGTCAAGCCTGAAGACATACCTTGAATTGTCACTTTAGTGGTGGCACAGTAGATGCTGCAGTCCACTAGTGACATTTACCTTATAGGCCCTGTGTACACTGGGTACGATATAGCAGGAACGTATAGGTAAGTTAAATGTGACAATCAGGGTTTTATATCAATTCAACAAGGTTTTAAGTGACAAAGCACATACACTGGGCACTGAATGGCAGTGCCCCAGTGTTCAGAGTCCATGCACTAGCAATAGAATCCAGCAAAAATATGAGGTGTGACCCAAAAAAAGGGCATTTTCTCACTCTGACCCTCCCACAGAGCTGCTACTACACGAAGGAAATGTACTTCTAGCGGCTTCCCTAAATCAAACGAGGCTCTATGTAAAGTTTACACCACATAGAAGATCAGCTTGACACTGTAGCTGAAAAGAGTGATCAAACCTCAGCAGACCTGAAAAAACTTCAAGAGTGACCAGTCGAAGCCAGAATCAACTTCAAGACCTGCTGCTTCACCAACCGAGCAGAGACACTCAAGAGATACACCATAGCGATACATTGACAGTTCCTTATGGTACACACACCGGTAGCAAATGAAGAATACAAGAAAAATGTAAAAGGCTAAACGTGCCAGGCCTTTGACTCTCCAGTACTTCTATGGTTTTTCTTTTAGACATTTCTCACCCAGGAATAGCAAACACAGCCCCTTTTTTTAAAGTTTCTGGTGAAGGGTTCCTAATGTTACTAGTGCACCCCCATGTATCGCCACTGCTGTTTTATGTAAAGCACCCTGATAACTCTTGACCTGGTCTGCACTCATTAATGCAGGGACATACAAACAAATGATTCTTAGGCTTTGTTGAGGCTTACCTGTGGGAAGTTGTAGAGTCCCAGAATCCTAGCCATTGGCACAGAGATGGATGACATTAATTCACCAATAACGCCAGCGGCTACAGAGCCTGAGCCACATCTGTAGCCAGGAACTGGTCCCTGGTTCCCTGAGAGCAGCTCGAAGATGCCTTCGAGTGTCCGGCTCTGGGACATGCATGTGTCCAGGATCCAGAATCCCAGGGTGATGTTTGGCAACAAGTCTGGATTTTGGTTAATTTCCTCAACGGCAAAAACCATGGCCAGCACGTCCCGGTAATAGCGAATGTGGAACCTGTAGGGAAGATAAGAGGTGCCTATAGAATAATGAAAGGAAGCCTCACACCTATTGCACATCAAAAGACATACAACATCCTCAACATAAGAATCAAAAAACACAATTATTGTGAATTGTTTAATAAAGAGTTTCAAATACAGTCTGCATTTGCACAGAATATATGTCTGACCAAGTTGATGCCCCACATGCAAGCCCCTGATGCACCCGTATGTTTGTCTGTCCATCAGCTCATGCTTCCACCCATCCATCTAATCATGCAGTTCTTTTCTGGTAGGGCGCTTGCATATGGTCAATTACCCATTGAGTGTCCATGTCCATGTATTATGTACAGAATTAGGTGGGCCTGGATATTATTATTAGGAGCAGAGGACAGGCGCATAGCTAAAATCTGTTTACTTTCCAAATCCAGTTCTGTGCCTGGAAATGGTAGTTCTTTAAGGAAAAATGCCATCAACATTAAAACTTCCTGGTACCCTTACAGATAGTTACATATTTATTGTAAGGTATTTTGAGACACATAATGCAATGTTTTATTACAAGTATAAAAGTGGAAGCTATATCCCATGTTTTCCATAACAGCTTGAATATGCTTCTATTTATTAATGTATAAATGGCCTCTAATGACCTCTAATGACCTCTACAGATCCCAACGATGGAACACAAGAAAACATGCAAGGATAATATCATCCCAGTCCCTGTACATCAGTAGGACTCTACAGTCTTCAACTCCTGACCCACGCTGTGAGAAGTTGGCCTGGCATATGCTGTCCACTAATTATAGTGGGCACCTTGCACCAGTCCAAACAACCCCTTATTGGAGATAGGTTAAAGACAACCTTTATTGAAAGCTATCCTAGTGGTAGCTATGGAGAGCAGCCTTCAGGCTAAGTCTTGAAGGAATGTAAAGCAGCTTGTTTTACCAGTCTATAATCTCTTGAGTGACCAAATGAAAGAGCACCACACCAGGTATATATTCAAAATATATGTATTTATTGCTAAACACACCCCTCTAGTCTCTTTATGAGGCTAGAGTTCGAAGTACACAAGTTATAAGTTATTAAATAACAGTAATAGCACAAATACACGTTTGGGCCCTAGGGGCGTACCAAACCATATACCAATAAAGTGGTATAAGAACCACGACTGAACTAGACACTAGGCCTAGAGCCTCTAGAAGTGCTTGGACCACAAGGAACCACCCAAGGTAGTGACACAGGGGACACACGGGGGACGCGTGCAGTGTAAATACACAACCGCGATACGCCGTTGACTTCTATGGAGAAAGTCGTGATCGGGAAAATAGAGAAAAGGGACACTTAAAAGAGGACTAGGACAAAACCCTTTGAGATCTAGGACTTTGAAGAGTCTCTACCCACGGGAGCACCGGAGTACTCGTGTTACCTCACCCAGGGAAGCCGGGTGCATAGGTGCCTTTCGGGGTCGGGTTTCGTCGTCGATTCGAATGGCGATCTGCTGCAAAGTGCTGCTGGCGGCCAAGAGAAAAGTGTCCGGGTGGATCCAAGAGTGGATCGGAGTTCTGAAGAACCTGAAAGCAGAGGGGACAGAGTCTGGGTCACTAGCCAGTGACCAGAAAGGCGATGGACAGATGCCCACCGATGTCGAGTGCTTCAGGTGCGTTGACGGTCGTCTTGACTCTTCAGCCACGAGGTCCAGGAGGCGTTGTCGGTGACCAGGAGGAGGATTCGGACTGGTACACGATGTCTGTCGAGTGCTGAGGTTTCGGCGACCGGATTGGACCCAACAAGCCTTGGCAACGGCAAGTCTCGGTGAAGATGTAGATCGTCGATGGTACAGACCAGCAAGGTCTGTGGAACTCACCCAGTGAGGGTAAGTGAGGGCAGGCCTGGAGCAACTAGGATGCCAAGTAAGAAAAGGATTGGCCTTCGTTAAGGGCTACTAGCCAACGGGCTAGCGACCGCGAAGGAGTCTTGTGACGCCGCACGTGAATCTGGCTTACAGGACACTCGTAGAGTGGGGGCCAGTGATCTTCGGTGCAGGCGGTGCTGGAGGCTAGGGCTACTCGGAGCCCAAAGCACGACTTCTTGGAAGACCCAGAAGAGGATGCACTTGCAAATGTGCTCGGTGTCCAGGGGTCACGGTCTCAAGTCACCCACAATAGCCACGGGCCTCAGCTTTGCTGGGGACTCAGGGTAGCCTCGGGGAAGTCTGAGAATCCACCTCTGGTGATGCGATGACTTCGGTGTCCAACGGGAGCTTCAGTAATGCGAACCGGACAGATGCTTCTTTGGTGCCTGCCAAGCAGGGGAGTCACTCCTTGACCCCAAGGGAGATTCTTCTGTCCTCTAATCGTGAGTAGAGCGTCGAAGGTCCAGGATTCAGTTTCAGAGTTTCGTCCAGGGATAATCTAAAGTCCTAAGGACTGGGTTCCTACCTTTATTCTAAAAATAGGGGTTGGACTACTCTGTGGCCCCACCTATGGGTGGGTCAGGGCAGAGGGGTGGCTACACCCCTTTCCCTTTGTCCAGTTCGCGCCAAAGCCGGTTTGAACTGGGGTATGCACAGGGACACCAAATGTGCCCCCAGTGCAGGACTTCAAAGCACCCGAAAGTGCTCCCGCCCAGCCCCAATACACATTATCCTGTCTGGGGAGGTGGTCACACCTCCCTGGGACAGGAAACCTATTGTCCAGGCCTCCCCTGCCGGAGTTTCGTCCAGCAGCAGGAGGCCAGACTCGTGTCTGTGGCAGCAGCATCCATTTTGTGATGCCAGGGCTCTGGAAAGAAGTTACCGGACTAGTCAGAGTTAACATGTCTTTCCCTCTAGAAGGGTGGAATGCTACCCCCGCCGCCAGGATTGGCGGGGGGTAGTATTCCAAGATGTTTGACACCAAACACGACATGTTTAGGTGCAGCCATTCCAAAGTTAGCATTTTACCGCGAGGATATAATGCGCTTAAGAGTATATGGTCAGGCTGCACTACAAACAGCATCAGAGATGGTCTCCGAACGCTGCAGAGGGGCCCTGCTCATGCAGGGGCACCCTCTCACATAGGAACCACGCACTCTGCCTTTAGGATTGATAAGGCCTGCCTTAGGATTGACTTGTAGGTTTATATGTGTGTATGTATTTCGTGATATAGGTAACCTATATCACAGTAAGGGGTGCATGCACCACCTTACCCAGGCTGCAGTAGCAGACCTGTGGTGTCAGTTTGGATGGCCTTCCAGGGGTGGCATAATACATGCTGCAGCCCCTGGCAGGCCTCTGAGGTACCTATGCCCTTGGTACATAGTATACCATATACTAGGGACTTATAAGGGCACTCCAGATCCCAATCAGTGATGTGCCTAAGGCACATGGAAACCATTTTAGAGAGGAAGCAGCTAGGCTGGGGTTCTGATTAGCAGGGCCCCAGCCAGACTAATGTCGAAAAACAGTGAAGCATCAGCAAAAAGTGGGGGTACCCATGTGAAGCAGATCCTACTCTCCTACACAACCCCCCCCAAACATAGGGACATTAAACTAACCTGGCCCAGTTAAGTCTTCATGTTCTAAGTGGAAATACCTAGAGAGTCCATCTGCATTCGCATGGTTACTCCCAGGCCTATGTTCCACTGTAAAGTCCATCCCCTGTAGGGAAATGGACCACCTAAGCAGTTTGGGGTTTTCACCATTCATTTGTTTTAGCCATAAGAGGGGCTTATGGTCTGTCTGAACCAGGAAGTGTGTACCAAACAAGTATGGCCTCAACTTCTTCAGAGCCCAGACCACAGCAAAGGCCTCCCTCTCTATGGCTGACCAACGTTTCTCTCTAGGGGTCAGCCTTCTGCTAATAAAAGCTACTGGCTGATCCTGACCTTCTTCATTCAATTGTGACAGTACAGCCCCTACCCCCAATTCAGATGCATCAGTTTGAACAATGAACTTCTTGGAGTAATCAGGACTCTGCAGAATTGGAGCAGTGCACATGGCCTGCTTGAGGTCATCAAATGCCTTTTGACAGCTAACTGTCCACTGAACCTTTTGGGCATTTTCTTAGAAGTTAAGTCATTCAGGGGTGTCACTATTGATCCATACCCCTTGACAAATCTCCTATAGTACCCAGTCAGGCCTAAGAAGGCTCTCACCTGAGTCTGGGTAGTGGGAGCAGTCCAGTCCATGATGGTCTGGATCTTGCTCTGCAAAGGTTGAACCTGGCCTCCACCCACAAGGTGGCCCAGGTACACAACCTGACTCTGCCCTATCTGGCACTTAGTGGCCTTGATAGTCAGGCCTGCCTTTTGCAGGGCCTGTAAAACATTCCTGAGGTGGACCAGGTGATCCTCCCAGGTGGAGCTAAAGACAGCAATATCATCTAGATAAGCTGCACTATAGGCCTCCAGTCCTGTGAGAACTGTATTCACCAACCTCTGGAAAGTGGCAGGTGCATTCTTCAGACCAAAGGGCATTACCACAAATTGATAATGCCCACTAGGGGTTGAGAATGCTGTTTTGGGTTTTGCAGTATCAGCTAGTCTGATCTGCCAGTAGCCAGCTGTTAGGTCAAATGTGCTGAGATATTTGGCAGAGGCCAAAGTATCTATGAGCTCATCTGCCCTGTGTATTGGATGGGCATCAGTCCTAGTGACTGCATTGAGACCCCTGTAGTCCACACAAAACCTCATCTCTCTTTTTCCACCACTGGTGTGAGGTTTCGGTACAAGGACTACTGGACTAGCCCAAGGGCTATCTGAGGGTTCAATAACTCCCAATTCCAACATTTTCTGGACTTCAGTCCTGACACAGTCCCTGACATGGTCAGGTTGCCTATAAATCTTGTTTTTAATAGGCAGACTGTCCCCAGTGTCCACTTCATGAGTGCACCAGGTGGTCTGACTGGGTGTCAGTGAAAACATATGTCTAAACTGATTGAGGACTTGCCTGCAATCAGTTTGTTGCTGGGTAGTGAGGCTGCCTGCCAAGGCTGCACCATCAACTGACCCATCGTCAGGGTTCTGTGAGAGCAGGTCAGGGAGTGGGTCACTCTCTTCCTCCTGCCCTTCATCAGTAGCCATGAGCAAGCCCATGTCTTCCCTGTCCACATATGGTTTTAACCTGTTGACATGGAGAACCCTGTGGGGACTCCTGGGTGTTCCTAGGTCCACTAAGTAAGTGACCTCACCCTTCTGCTCAACAATAGTGTGGGGTCCACTCCATTTATCTTGGAGAGCTGCTGGGGCCACTGGCTCCAACACCCACACCTTCTGTCCTGGCTGGTAAACAGTCAGAACAGCCTTTGGTCATGCCAGGCCTTCTGAAGTTCCTGGCTAGCCTCAAGGTTTTTGGTTGCCTTTTTCATGTACTCAGCCATCCTGGAGCGGAGACCAAGTACATAGTCCACTATATCTTGCTTTGGGGGCTTGAGAGGTAACTCCCATCCTTCCTTCACCAAGCACAGTGGACCCCTCACAGGGTGGCCAAACAGAAGTTCAAAAGGGCTGTAACCAACCCCTTCTGAGGCACCTCCCTATATGCGAATAAAAGGCAGGGCAAGAGTATGTCCCATCTACGCCTAAGCTTTTCTGGGAGCCCTTTAATCATGCCCTTCAAAGTTTTGTTGAATCTCTCAACTAAACCATTGCATTGTGGGTGATAGGGTGTGGTGAACTTATAAGTCACTCCACACTCCTTCCACATTGCTTTTAAGTACCCAGACATGAAGTTAGCACCCCTGTCTGAGACTACCTCCTTAGGAAAGCCCACTCTTGAGAAGATTCCCAGGAGGGCCCTTGCCACCACAGGTGCTGTAGTGGTCCTGAGGGGAATAGCTTCTGGGTACCTGGTGGCATGATCCACTACCACCAGGATAAACCTGTGCCCAGAAGCTGTTTGGGGATCCATGGGACCAACAATGTCAATCCCTATCCTTTCAAAGGGCACCCCCACCACAGGTAGTGGTATCAGGGGGCCTTTGTAGTGCCACCTGCTTTGCCACTGGCTTGGCAGGTTACACAGGAGCGACAAAACTCCTTACTGTCTTCAGACATGTGGGGCCAGTGAAAGTGAGGGACAATTCTGTCCCAAGTCTTGTTCTGGCCCAGGTGACCTGCTAAGGGAATATCATGGGCTAGGGTCAATAGGAAGCCCCTGAACTTCAAAGGTATTACCAACCTCCTGGTAGCACCAGGCTTGGGGTCTCTACTCTCTGAGTACAGGAGTCCATCATCCCAATACACTGTATGGGGACCACTAGCTTTCCCAGCAGCCTCAGCAGCAGCTTGCTGTCTGAGGGGTTCAAGGGAGGGGCAGCTCTGCTGCTCCTGGCTCAGATCTGCCCTAGAAGGTCCCCTGTCCCCAAGAACTCAACCTGGTCAGGTTCAAGTTCCTCTGGGACAGTTCCTTCTTCAGGGCTGAGATCATCCCCCTCAAGGGACTGATCTTCCTCCTGAGCCAAGGGGAAGGCACTGCCTTAACCCTACTACTCCTCCTCTTGGAAGGCACTTGGTCCATTCTTCCAGAATCCAAGGCCTGTTCAGTGCTAGACATTTTGGCTTGTGACCTGGTCACAGCAAACACATCTGCAGGGATCCCCAGCATTTCTGCATGGGTCCTGAGCTCCACTTCTGCCCAAGCAGAAGTCTCTAAGTCATTGCCAAGCAAGCATTCGACTGGTAGGTTTGCACTTACCACAACCTTCTTAAGGCCAGTTACCCCTCCCCAGGAGAAGTTAACAACTGCCAGAGTATGGTCTGTTCTGACGTTGCTAGCATTGGTCACTTGGTACATCTCACCAAGCATAACTTGCCCAGGAAGCACAAGGTCTTGTGTCACCATTGTGACACTTGCCCCTGTGTCCCTAAATGCCAAAGCCTCACGTCCATTGATTAAAGGCTGTTGTCTGTACTTGCCCAGATTACTGGGACTCACAGTGGAGGTCACATCCATGCCTCCATCACAGACTAACACAGCCTGAGTCAGTTCTCTGACTAGGTCAGAGCCCAACTCAGTTCCCAGGGTGAACCCTACTAAACCCTTTGCTGGAGCACTTCCACCAACTGTACTAGGGGGAACAGGTGCCTTAGGGGCATTGGTGGGTGCTGGACTGGAGTCTTTGGACTTGGTGCAATCACTGGTCCAGTGGGTCTTTTGCTTACAGACCTTGCACCATGGTTTTCTTTGGCCTTTCCCTTTGGTAGACTGTGAATCCCCACCAGAAGAAGATTTTTGGGGGCCTGATGAAGACTTTTGATCTTTACCCTTCTCCCCACCCTTTTCAGAGTTCTTAGCATCTTGCTTCTTGGTTTCCCCACCTTGGTTCTGTACCTTCTGCTTCACCCTGGTCCTGACCCATTTGTCTGCCTTCTTTCCCAATTCTTGGGGAGAGGTCAGATCAGAGTCTACCAGGTATTGATGCAACAGCTGATTTTGACAGTTATTAAGAATCTGCTCCCTCATTATCAGATTGTACAATCCTGAGAAGTCACACACCTTACTGCCCATCAACCAGCCTTCCAGAGCCTTGGCAGAACAATCCACATAGTCTACCCAGTCTTGAGTCTGTGCTTTTTGGGTGTCTCTGAACTTCAACCTGTACTGTTCAGTGGTTAGGCCAAACCCATCAATAAGAGCACTCTTCAAGACCTTGTAATTATCAGCATCCTCCTCTCTAACAGTGAGGAGCTTATCTCTACCTTTGTCAGCAAAGGAGAGCCACAAGATTGCTGCCCACTGCTCCTGAGGGACCTTCTGTACCTTACAGGCCCTCTCTAATGCAGTTATCCATTTGTGGATATCATCCCCACTCTGGTAGGGAGGGACAATCTTGCTCAGGTTCTTATGGTCATAGGACCTTTCCCTGTCTCTAGGGACATGGCTGCCACCATGGGACTCTAGTCCCAACTTTCTTCTCTCTCTAAGGAGATCTAGGGATTCCCTATCTAAAGCCAATTGCTTTTTCTGATTTCCAGCTGAGTTTCCTCATACTGGACCAGTCTGGTTCTCCTCTCATGAGAGGATTCCCTCCTGTGAGAGGAGACAGAGCTCCCTATAGAGGTGCCAGAGTGGTTAGACTCCTGAGAAGGAGATCTAGACTTCCTGGGCACACTCTTAATCCTTCCTGGGGGGACAAAGAGGGTGTCATCTTGATCATCCTCATCATCGTCCACAGGAGGGATTGGGTTTTCCAGGTCAGGGTCATTGTCACCCTCCTGGCCAGTTTCAGAGGGGGCTGGGGGTATTGGTACCCCTGGCCTCGTCCTCTTCTTCTGCCCCACCCTCAGCTCCTACCCCTTCAGTCCCTACAGGCTTACTAAGGTCATAAGCCACCAACAACTCCTTGAGGTGTTGGGTGGTGGGGCTTTGGCCTGTCCTTATTTTTCTCAAGTTACATAAAGCTCTCAATTCCAAGAATGGGAGTGTATCATACTTGGAGGGTGGAAGCTCAATGGCTTCCTGCAAGGATTCTTTGGATCCTGCCCTTAAAGACATTACTAGTGTGGTGTGGTGTATGCACTACCTACTCTAGTGTGGCCTACTAAACTCTCTTGAGTTGTAGAAAGGGTTGTGCTATCCCTTAACACACAACTCTAAGTTCAGTAGAACTTACTGTATTCTAAGCTTAAATGATATGTACCTTAGGTACCTTTAGTGGTTTTCAGTTGATCAATTCAATTGCGATTATCTGGTAAAACAATAGCAAGCTGGAATCCCACACGCTGCACACCAATGTGAGAAGTTGGCCTGGTATATGCTGTCCACTAATTATAGTGGGCACCTTGCACCAGTCCAAACAACCCCTTATTGGAGATAGGTTAAAGACAACCTTATTGAAAGCTATCCTAGTGGTAGCTATGGAGAGCAGCCTTCAGGCTAAGTCTTGAAGGAATGTAAAGCAGCTTGTTTTACCAGTCTATAATCTCTTGAGTGATCAAATGAAAGAGCACCACACCAGGTATATATTCAAAATATATGTATTTATTGCTAAACACACCCCTCTAGTCTCTTTATGAGGCTAGAGTTCGAAATACATAAGTTATAAGTTATTAAATCACAGTAATAGCACAAATACACGTTTGGGCCCTAGGGGCGTACCAAACCATATACCAATAAAGTGGTATGCGAACCACGACTGAACTAGACACTAGGCCTAGAGCCTCTAGAAGTGCTTGGACCACAAGGAACCACCCAAGGTAGTGACACAGGGGACCCACGGGAGACGCGTGCAGTGTAAATACACAACCGCGATATGCCGTTGACTTCTATGGAGAAAGTCGTGATCGGGAAAATAGAGAAAAGGGACACTTAAAAGAGGACTAGGACAAAACCCTTTGAGATCTAGGACTTTGAAGAGTCTCTACCCACGGGAGCACCGTAGTACTCGTGTTACCTCACCCAGGGAAGCCGGGTGCATAGGTGCCTTTCGGGGTCGGGTTTCGTCGTCGATTCGAATGGCGATCTGCTGCAAAGTGCTGCTGGCGGCCAAGAGAAAAGTGTCCGGGTGGATCCAAGAGTGGATCGGAGTTCTGAAGAACCTGAAAGCAGAGGGGACAGAGTCTGGGTCACTAGCCAGTGACCAGGAAGGCGATGGACAGATGCCCACCGATGTCGAGTGCTTCAGGTACGTTGACGGTCGTCTTGAATCTTCAGCCACGAGGTCCAGGAGGCGTTGTTGGTGACCAGGAGCAGGATCCGGGCTGGTACACAATGTCTGTCGAGTACTGACGTGTCGGCGACCGGATTGGACCCAACAAGCCTTGGCAACGGCAAGTCTCGGTGAAGATGTAGATCGTCGATGGTGCAGACCAGCAAGGTCTGTGGAACTCACCCAGCAAAGGTAAGTGAGGGCAGGCCTGGAGCAACCAGGATGCCAAGTAAGAAAAGGATTGGCCTTCGTTAAGGGCTACTAGCCAACGGGCTAGCGACCGCGAAGGAGTCTCGTGACGCCGCACGTGGATCTCGCTTACAGGAAACTCGTGGAGTGGGGGCCAGTGATCTTCGGTGCAGGCGGTGCTGGAGGCTAGGGCTACTCGGAGCCCAAAGCACGACTTCTTGGAAGACCCAGAAGAGGATGCACTTGCAAATGTGCTCGGTGTCCAGGGGTCACGGTCTCAAGTCACCCACAATAGCCACAGGCCTCAGCTTTGCTGGGGACTCAGGGTAGCCTCGGGGAAGTCTGAGAATCCACCTCTGGTGATGCGATGACTTCGGCGTCCGACGGGAGCTTCAGTAATGCGAACCGGACAGATGCTTCTTTGGTGCCTGCCAAGCAGGGGAGTCACTCCTTGACCCCAAGGGAGATTCTTCTGTCCTCTAATCGTGAGTAGAGCGTCGAAGGTCCAGGATTCAGTTTCAGAGTTTCGTCCAGGGATAATCTAAAGTCCTAAGGACTGGGTTCCTACCTTTATTCTAAAAATAGGGGTTGGACTACTCTGTGGCCCCACCTATGGGTGGGTCAGGGCAGAGGGGTGGCTACACCCTTTCCCTTTGTCCAGTTTGCGCCAAAGCAGGGGCTGCAAGCCCCTGATCCGGTTTGAACTGGGGTATGCACAGGGACACCAAATGTGCCACCAGTGCAGGACTTCAAAGCACCCGAAAGTGCTTCCGCCCAGCCCCAATACACATTATCCTGTCTGGGGAGGTGGTCACACCTCCCTGGGACAGGAAACCTATTGTCCAGGCCTCCCCTGCCGGAGTTTCGTCCAGCAGCAGGAGGCCAGACTCGTGTCTGTGGCAGCAGCATCCATTTTGTGATGCCAGGGCTCTGGAAAGAAGTTACCGGACTAGTCAGAGTTAACATGTCTTTCCCTCTAGAAGGGTGGAATGCTACCCCCGCCGCCAGGATTGGCGGGGGGTAGTATTCCAAGATGTTTGACACCAAACACGACATGTTTAGGTGCAGCCATTCCAAAGTTAGCATTTTACCGCGAGGATATAATGCGCTTAAGAGTATATGGTCAGGCTGCACTACAAACAGCATCAGAGATGGTCTCCGAACGCTGCAGAGGGGCCCTGCTCATGCAGGGGCACCCTCTCACATAGGAACCACGCACTCTGCCTTTAGGATTGATAAGGCCTGCCTTAGGAGTGACTTATAGGTTTATATGTGTGTATGTATTTCGTGATATAGGTAACCTATATCACAGTAAGGAGTGCATGCACCACCTTACCCAGGCTGCAGTAGCAGACCTGTGGTGTCAGTTTGGATGGCCTTCCAGGGGTGGCATAATACATGCTGCAGCCCCTGGCAGGTCCTCTGAGGTACCTATGCCCTTGGTACATAGTATACCATATACTAGGGACTTATAAGGGCACTCCAGATCCCAATCAGTGATGTGCCTAAGGCACATGGAAACCATTTTAGAGAGGAAGCAGCTAGGCTGGGGTTCTGATTAGCAGGGCCCCAGCCAGACTAATGTCGAAAAACAGTGAAGCATCAGCAAAAAGTGGGGGTACCCATGTGAAGCAGATCCTACTCTCCTACACACGCCTCCCTAGGGATGCAAAGACCCCGAAATATCCCCTCCAGATGAGGGAAGTTAAGGATCACCATGAGCAATATCCCACACAGAAAGACCATGTGGGCAGAAGGATCAGGAACAGTTCTGACACCAGGAGTCCCTGGACAGAACATGGGTGAAACAAGATGGCTGCCATCCGATAGATGCTGATGCGTGTGAAACAAGATGGCTGCCATCTGAGAGATTTATTTATTTATTTATTTTTGTGTTTTATAGAGCACAAACTTGACTCGTTAGGGTATGAGAGCGCTTTACAGGAATCATAAAGTTGTACAAAGCTTACGAGTTACAGAGTATATAACGAATGGGAGGGGGCAGGGGTGCTGGATACATAAGGAGTACGGACACATATGTACAGTTTGCATTTACAATTTCTCAAGAACAATGACCCAGGTTTCTTGGTGGGTCGACTAGGTGATCCGAAGGGAGGCAGTAGTTGGTAGGTAATCAGGGGCTCTGTGGTGGATAGAGGCAGAGTTTAAACGAGGAATTTACCCATAAGGAAGGTTTTGGCATCATTTTTGAAGCGTGCCAGAGAAGGGATCATTCTAATGGCGGGTGGGAGGGAGTTCCATATTCTTGGTGTGGCCCCGGAGAAAGCCCGATTGTAAGTTTTTTTTTCCGGAAACGTGCAGGTTGGAGCAAGAGGTCTCTGGCGGACCGGGAGTTTCTGATTCCTCCCGATATCACAAGTTTCTGTGCAAGATATGCAGGGGAGTTTGCGTATAGAGCCTTGTGTGTGATACATGCCAGTTTAAGCTGTATTCTGGCCTCGAGAGGAAGCCAGTTCAGAGCTTTCAGGTGTGGAGAAATGTGGTCAAATTTCCTTGTGCCGGTAAGTAGTCTGGCGGCCGCATTGAGGCAGGCTTTTAAAGGAGCCAGGGAGATCTTGGGTAGACCCGAGAGGGTGGAATAGCCATATTCCAGTCTAGAGATGACTAGTGCTTGGACAGCCATTTTTAGGTCGGGAGCGTCGAGGAAGGGTTTCAATTTCCTTAGGTAGTTCAAGTGGAACCTGGCTGATTTAGCCATCGAATTGATGTGGTCCCGCATGTTCAGGTTGCAGTCCAGGGTGATTCCCAGGGATTTGGCCGAGTCCACGATGGTCGGTGGGCAGTTTAAGGCAGTGATAGCCTTAATTCATATCTGAATCTCAGGGTTTTGGTTTTTGTAGGGGAGAATAGGAGAAATTCTGTTTTCTTTGCGTTAAGTTTGAGTTGATTGGAGGCGAGCCAATGGACAGTCGATTTCAAGGCCTCATTCAGGGAGAGAATCTCCTCGAGAGATGAGGTTTTGTTGTAGATCTGAGTGTCGTCAGCATACATATGGTAGGAGATATTCGCTGTGCGTAGAACATCGGCAAGCGGTTCCAGGTAAAGGTTAAAAAGGGTGGGGGACAGGGTTGATCCTTGAGGGACTCCAACCGTGACCGGAGAGGGAGCAGACAGGTTGCCGTTAATTAGGAATCTCTGTGATCCGTTTTGGAGGAAGGACCTAAACCATTCTAGAACAGAGCCGTCCAATCCTATCCTGAGTTTGAGCCGTTCGAGTAGTTTTTCATGGTTGACCATGTCGAAGGCCGAGGATAGATCTAAGAGGATAAGTAAACAGGTTTTGCCTTGGTCAAGGGCTCGGAGGGCATCATCAACGATGTGGAGCATGGTGGTTTCAGTGCTATGTCCAGGTCTGAATCCGGATTGGAAGTCGTCGAGTAGGTGGAAGTTGTTGATGTGTTGACTTAGCTGCTGTTGCACACACTTCTCCAACACTTTGGCTAAGAGAGGTATGTTGGAGATAGGTCTGAAGTTGTCAGGGGAGGCTGGATCCAGCAACAGCTTTTTCAAAATGGGGAGGACTTGGCCGGCTTTCAGAAAGTCGGGAATCGAGCCATGCCGGAGCGAGGCGTTGATTATTGCAGTCCAGCTAGGAACAATGGATTGGGCGGCGGCAGCTAGGCAGTTGGAGGGGAGCGGGTCATTGAAATGATTGTTAGGGTTTAAGGTAGATAGGATTTTAGAGACGGAGTCTTCGTCATAGAGATTAAAGTCGGTCCAGTGTGCTTGATTTTTAGGTGAAGCCAGTGAGGGCAGGGTGGAAGGAGGAGGCTGGTCAGGGAGGGGTTGAGAGTATGTGGCAGAACTAAGTTCGTTCCCTAAGGCTGTGATTTTGTCAGCGAAAAAAGAAGAGAAATCCTCAGATGATATTAGCAACTTGGGTGTTTCTTTTGGTGTTTTGGCCAGCTTATTGGATTGGTATTTAACCTGTACGAAGAGCTTGCCGGGTCTGTTCTTGGCGTTCCCCAATTCAGATCGGAAGAATTCTTTTTTTGAGTTGAGGATGTTTTTGTTGTAGGCATTTCTAGCCTGGCGGAAAAGTTTAGATGAGCGGCAGAGGGGTGCTGTCTCCAGATTCTTTCAGATTGCCGGCGGGATCTCCTCTCGTTGTTGAGGGAACCAGTGAACCAGGGGTTTCTGTCTTTGACTTGGGTTCTTTTTAGTTTTAGTGGGGCTAGGTCATCCAGAATGTTCGACATAGTCGCAGAGTAGTGATCATTAAGGTCACTGACCGTAGTAATATGCAAGGGGGGGGAGGTCGGTTTTGCAGCGAGCCTCTAGTTCCCTGTGGTCCAGGTTCTTGATGTCTCTGACCCAGCGTTTGGGAATCACCAGTTGCGGTGCCTTTGTCTTGTGGGTGCCAGGTAGTAGGAAGGCGATGGCGTGGTGGATAGACCAGTCACATGGATCTATAGAGATTAGCTTAACTGTAGATTCCTTAGATATGATCCAGTCAAGAGTGGACCCTTTCAAGTGAGTTGGTAGTGAACAGGCTTGGGTCAGGGCTAGATCGGTCAGGAGGTCTTTGATGACGTTGACATGAGGATCCTTGGGATCGTTCCAGTGCAGGTTGAAATCACCCAGGAAAATATCTTTAGCGTTGGAGGAAATCTTAGCTGTGATGATTTCCATGAGGTGGTCCGTGAAGGAGTTGTTCATTCCAGGGGGGTGGTAAAAGATGTGCAGATTGCACATTTTAGTGGAATTGCTGCAAACGGAGAGGGCGAGGTATTCGCAGGAGTCGGTGGTATCCGCTGTAAGTTCTGTGACAAGGAGGTTGGAGCGGTAGATGCAGGCAATGCCTCCTCCTTTCTTGCTAGCTTGCCTGTCTAGCCTTACAATGTTATAGTTGGGAGGGACTAAGAGGTCCAGGCATGGAGATGAGTATTCGTTGAGCCATGATTCTGTAAGAATTGCTATGTCGAAATTTTTGTTCAGGATGAGATCAGCAATATCGGCAGCATGCTTAACTGCTGATCGGCAGTTGATTAGGAGACCAGATAGATGGGGGTCGGAGGGAGTGTCAGGGGTCGGGGCGGCCAGGTGTACAGTCACTAGATTGCTTTAAACCACACTTCTGTTATGGAGGGTAGCTGATCTGTTAGGGTTTATAGTGACCGTGCGGATGGCGTGTTCGGCACTCCTATCTAGTAGGCAAGGGCTAACTGGGGCCGAGTTGTAGTCCCGGAGGATGGCAAGGATTTCCTTTTCGGTGAGGTCTAACGGACTTGGGGTGGCAAGGGTAGAGTTGTAAGAGAGGACGAGAGCTAGGGTTTCCTCCTCCGATAGGTGGCATGGTTGCTTGCGGGGGCGCAAGTGTCTCAGTGATAGCGGTAGTGGGTGCTTAGGGCGCTCTGTGCTCAGAGGGGGGGTGGAGTTCAGCCAGGGCTTGAGGTTAGCTAGGGAGAGTTCGGCGAGGTGAAGGAGGTTCATTAGCTCCAGCATGGAGATATGGATGCTCTGAGTTAAATTGGAAGCTCTGGAGTGCAGGGTTTCGATATCCATATGGGGGAGGCGCTAGAAGGCAGGGGGCAATGGTTCAGGCGCTGTTCTATGGGCATGCGTAGGTGGTGGGGTAGAAGGGCTGGCTTGACCTGTGTCGTAGGTCTTTGGAGGCGTACCGATCTCGCAGTCAGAAAGGGGAGCTAGCGGGGAGGAGACCAAAGGTTTAGGGACGATTCTGTTGTTAAGGCCGGGGGACGTGCTATGGAGATTAGGATGATCTGTTTTGGGAACCTTTGGAAGGGATATTAGTGGGTTAGGGGGGCTAGCTCGACAAGTATCGTGGGTCTTTGGAGGTGTACCAGTCTCACCGTCAGAGCGAGGAGTTAGGGGGAGACTAAAAGTCTAGGGGCGATTTTGTAGGCAAGGCCGGGAGACGTGCTGGAGGGGTTAGGATGGTCTGTGTTGGGGACCCATGAAGAGGTAGTTTGTGGGTGGCTAGGCACGCTAGACAGGCTGGCCGGAGAATCATCGGAGCGGGTGTTAGTTACCCTGCTAATGTCTTGCACATGGTTTCTGAGGAGGGTAAAAAGGTTCGCAAATTTATTAAGGTTTTTGGTTGTGGCTTGGATCAGGACGATGCTGTTTTTGTAGAGGGTGATGGTGAGGTCAGCTCGCAGGGTTGAGGAGAGCGCTGTTGAAAGCTTAGTGCCGTATGGAATGTTTCTAGTTGCGCGTACATTAAGGAGCTGAACAAAGGTTTTGCGCCACCAGGAGGTTCTTCTGGAGTAGAAAATGAGGTCGTTAATGACTATGCCATTGTCTGCGCTGTACCGTAGGTCAGAGATCAATGTTTCGGGGTGACTTTTTAGGGTGGAGTGCTAGAACGATTTTGCAGTGGTTTTGGAGAGGTTGTGGGGGGGTAGACCAGAGTATATGAGTTTTCCCCAGTCGCGGTCAGGCCAGGACCTGCCATGGTGGCTAGGGTGGGGTACTATAGGAACGAAAAGGGTCAGTTAAGCAACAGAGGGGATGTGTCTCCAGGCGCCAAAGCGGGGGGGACTATAGTGTATGAAGCTGGTCTCTTAAGGCAGAAGAGGCAGGGTAGCCACATCGCAGTGGCGTAGTGGAGAAGCAGATGTATCCCATGGTGTGTTCGGGTGTAGCCCAGTGGAGGTCGGTGCTCGCCAGGACCCAGAAGAAGTCGGTGCTCACCGGACCCAAAGGGGGTACCGGGGTCAAGTTCGGGGGCAGCACAACATAGGCATCAGGGGGATCCCTCAGGATTTCTATTCATCAGTCGCCAAGGCGGAGCCGCATCTCGGGCACATTTCAGTGTTCCAATTGCCCAAGCAATACAGGTGTCTCAATTGAGCCTAGTGCAGTAACCAGGTCTTTAAGAGAGCAAGAACAAGCCTGGAATGCCACTCTCGAAATAACTAGAGAGGGTAATCATGATGTAATCATGAGGTCTTTGTAGCACCACCATTTTGAGGTCAGGCACTGTAGTGCGATTACAGTGTCTTCAACCGTCGCCATTTTAAAGTCAGGCTTTGCTCGGCATACGTTTCTTAAACGGTAAACAGTCCCAGCAATAAATCACAGTTCCCAGGGCAGAGATGTATTTCAGTCCACAAACAGAACGCTTGTATAACGCCTCGTTTGAGGACTGATGTACCACTAGCAACGGAACGAAAAGCCCCGCGTTGCTAAGGTGCCGCCATTTTGGGTGCTGGAAATCTTCAGCCCACAATCAATGAAATAGTTAAATATAGGCCAAACATGTTAAAATACCTGGCGCGCCTCGATCGATCGTAGGCGGAGGGGAGGGACTCCACATTCAGCCGAGCCATGTCTCCATGTCCCAGAGGATCCCACGGGGTACAGAAGAGTAGGGCCACCGGGCGGGGATCACCGCCAGGGCCGCCGAAGGTACTGTATTCAGGGCAAAGTTTCATGGCAATGCTTTCGATCCTCCAGAACGGGCCGTCTCGCGTAGGACCTCATCAGGCAGCTGTGTACCGTGCGTGGTTTCAGCGAAGCAGTGGTAACCGCATCGGATGGTAGTGCTGGTGGTAACCTGGTGCAGGTGATCAAAGCCAGGCAGAATGGGCTCCAGGCAGGACTGAAAAGGCAGCAAAGGAAATTGACGCCGGCAGTCAACTAGCGCCGGTGCCCACCATCGGGCAACAAGGTTCCGAGCAGGAACGAGGGGTGGCAGCGTTCGAGGCTGTAAGATGGGGTCAGATACGAATGGAGGCGGTAACCACAGCCCCCCGTTGGTGTCTGAGAGAAGTCGTTCCTCCAGTGCGGTTGCCAGGCTCCAGCCAGGGCTTCATGGACGGAGATCGCCGGCAGCAGGCAGGAGCTCGTCTCCAACACAATATGGCATCGGGAGAGACCCTGCGAGATGGCGCCTGTCTAGAGGGTCATGTCCTGGCGACCGGAGCACTCGGCCCACTAGGGTAGGATAGGCGGTAACGGAACTCGGAGGAGCCCGCAGCTGCAGAAGCCAAGGGCTCGTTCCAGTGTAACTCTGGCCCACAGTATCGAACTGAAACGGGAGCCGGAGATGCGATGAGCAGAGTTGGAGTCAGGGCAGTGTAGGAGCGGACCCGAGAGATACTGGCAAAGGTGAAACAAGATGACTGTCATCTTAGCAATGCTGATAGGCGTGAAACAAAATGATTGCCATCTGAGAGATGCTGACAAGGGTGAAACAAGATGGCTGCATCTGAGAGATGCTGACAAGGGTGAAACAAGATGGCTGCTATCTGAGAGATGCTGGCACGGGTGAAACATGACGGCTGCTATCTGAGAGATGCTGGCACAGGTCAAACAAGATGGCTGCTATCTGAGAGATGCTGGCACGGGTGAAGCAAGATGGCTGCTATCTGAGAGATGCTGGCACAGTTGAAGCAAGACGCCTGCTATCTGAGAGATGCTGGCACGGGTGAAGCAAGACGGCTGCTATCTGAGAGATGCTGGTATGGGTGAAACAAGACGGCTGCTATCTGAGAGATGCTGGCATGGGTGAAACAAGACACCTGCTATCTGAGAGATGCTGGCACGGGTGAAGCAAGACGGCTGCTATCTGAGAGATACTGGAATGGGTGAAACAAGATAGCTGCTATCTGAGAGATGCTGGCACAGGTGAAAAAAGATGGCTCCTATCTGAGAGATGCTGGCACGGGTGAAGCAAGACTGCTGCTGTCTGAGAGATGCTGGCACAGGTGAAACAAGATGGCTGCTATTTGAGAGACGCTGGCACAGTTGAAAGAAGATGGCTGCATCTGAGAGATGCTGGCACGGGTGAAACAAGATGGCTGCTATCTGAGAGATGCTAGCACGGTGAAACAAGATGGCTGCTATCTGAGAGATGCTGGCACGGGCGAAACAAGACGGCTGCTATCTGAGAGATGCTGGCACGGGTGAAACAAGACGGCTGCTATCTGAGAGATGCTGGCACAGGTGAAAAAAATGGCTGATATTTGCTAGATGGTGGCTCATCTGGTCCCATAGCAGCCAGAATCTCTGAAGAACTGTTTACCGCATTACTAAGTCTTATGGTCGACATTAATAGGACTCCATCCCCACTCACCCATGCAGCAGAAGAGAGATCACTGATGTTCTTTATCCTGTTCACCTTTTGCATCACTCACCTGTGGAGTGCACCTGCAACTGAATTTGGCTGCTGCTCCCCCTCTCAGGAGCCAGGATGGTCACATCAGAGGAAGGACAGAGTCAACATGTGGTCCAGTACAGATAAAACCATGCAATGAACCACAGACAGTTACTCACTGAATATTTTGCACACAGTTCACTGCCTAAAATTTATCACAAGAAGATGTGGGTTCCATATGGATAATCATAAGAAAGCAAGAGAGGGAATGGGGGTAGAACATTCCTTTGCTTTTTGGAGAGTTAATGAGATAGTAAAAAAGATGCTGACATCAGCTTCCTATGAGTGATCTCCGCTATAGGATAAGCATAAAAAACTAAGAAAGAACCATTGCCCTAAATAGATATAGACAAATGATAACATTTACAGTGAATCAGAACCAAAAATAAAAAGCCAAAAACTATCATAAAATAAAATACCAAGAAGAACTATGCCTGAGCACGGAAAGAGAGCAAAAGACTAAACATAAGCTGAAGAGAGGACCAAAAACAACCTGATGGCAACCAAATAGGATAGTTACCACCTCATCTCTTTTGTCACTTTTGTATTAAAAGCCCTGATGATAATTATGTGGGACAGTTACCACCTCACCTCTTGAAGGACCACACACCTCAGAAGGAAAGGGTCACAAGAGAGTGAGAAAAAGGTAGGATGGCTCTTCCAAAGAGACAAAACACTAGAAAATCAACAAGGGATCAGCAGAAAGGTGAAAAAAGGACTAGGGGAGTGGGAAAAAGTTACACTGGAAGCACCACATGGACTATGAAAATGCAGAGAGTAGAATTAGTGCAGTGAACGCTTGCAACGAAACTGAAATAGATCCATGATAAACACATTCACAAAGCAATTAAACAAACTTATTAGCAGATAAACAAAGGACATATGGCATAGTACTTGAAAAACAACAGAATGCATAAGCTGTAAAAATAAATAGATCAATAAAAACTGAAGAAACACAGAAAAAAGGGCAGAAAGGAGTTAAGGGGCCCACCAAAGTAGTTAAAAAGAAAGAAATATTACAATTAAATGGTACACATCTAGAGTATTCAAGAATTATTTGAGATATCAAACAAATGGAAACAGGAGCAGACATTCATATAGAGACATGACACATAGTGCAAGCTTCGAGGGTATGAAATAAATAAAGTGATACCTTGCATTATACAAATATCAAAAACAATCCAAGAAGGAAAAGATTTAGAAAATATCCAGACCCCTTCTTGAAGATACTTACAGCGCCACAGGACTGTGGTAAAACACTGACAAATCACCTGTCCTTCACATCAGAAACCAACATTTGGGCATAAACATTCAAACAAACCATTGCAGTCATCACGAAAGACTATATTTCAGGGGGATGTAGACATGACATTGCCGAACCACAAGGTATTCTTGACAAGCTTTCAGGAAACCACCTGGTCACAGAAAGAGATTAAAACTGAGTGAACCATGCTACATGCATGGAGACTACCCACAAACTGAAATATACTCAGGCCCAAAATGCAAACATAATGAGACTGTATGCCTCTATCTCACATAAGAGAGATTGTGGGTAACCAGTCAACCAGCGAATATATACCACAAGATCTTAAACCAAGTGAGGGTACACAAAGCAAAGATTCCACATAGAAACGCATGCACAAGCCTGCTGTACCAGTGGACAGTGCACCAACTCAAGTATATTTATACCAATTCGGTTTAAACCCTGAGTCTACCATAACCACACTCAGCAGGACCTTAGATCAACACATGAAAGTCCTAGACATCACAACTGCCAAATAAATGTGTCCCACAAGAACTGACCAAAAGTGGGTCCAACTCATAGGGACTGAACATCATACACATAGGATGTGAATTTCAAGAAAACCTTCACGTCACTGAACAAGAAATCCATAGGTCAGATAACAACACAACTGGACAACCAAACCCAGATCTAGTGTGAGAGATGCAAATGACAGCTCTAACCAAGAAACAGACTGAAGGGTGGTACCCTAGAATCACCCTTCCCTCTTGCTCCCACCTGACCTGGCAGCTTCTCAGTCACTCAGCCCTCCAAACCTAAAATTACTCTTCCTCAATTTTCATTTCCTACCCAACCTTTGATCCTACATCTATGCTTCCCTTCTCCCCCTCCTCCATGTCATCTTTCTACCCCTTCCATTCATATCACCCCTTCCAGTGTATTCCTTGTTCATTATATCTACTGTTTCACTGTGGACACTACAATCCTATTAACCGTCCGTCCCTCAACAGATGGCTGCTACTCTTTATTCATCTATGAGACCAAGGCAGCTGTGCCACTTCATCGTTACTTCTTCCTATCATCTCAAACTTTTTACACTTCAATCTCTCCTTCTCCCCATCTTAATCTCCTCTTCCTGGCCTTAACCTCCTCCACCTTCCACATCTTCTGCCTCCTCTTGTCTCTTCCATCACTTACCAAACACTTTCTTGCAAATACCTTACCCCAAAAAGTGGAAGTCTGGGGGGCATATTTACAAGTCCCTATCATCACAGGAACAACACTTTTAGACATAATTAAGGCACCCTTTCGCCCTATACTTAGTGTGAAAGGGACGTGCAATGGGTGTTGTGGTGGGCATTCCACCGCAACACCCATTGATTTTGACGATGCCCCATATTTACAAGAGTGGCTTAAATATGGGGCAGCACCAAAATTAAGATCCGGGAAAAGTTGGTCTTACCCTGGTGCAAGGGGGAGAAATGCTTTATTTCTCCTTGTTTTTGCTGTTTCTGTGTGTGCTGCATTATGCAGCACACACAGAAACAGCAAAACGCCATTGATTGTAAATGTGCAGGAAGGTGTCCCCTTTCTTCACATAAACAATCATAAAAAAAAATGACGAGTTGCAGCTTCTATGTGTGCTGCACAAAGCAGCACACATAGAAGTTACAAAACACCATTTCAGATTGTTTATGTGCAGGAAGGGACACCTTCCCACACATAGACAATCCTTCCCCTCAAAGCACCCTTGTAATATGGAGCAAGGGTGCCTGCATTGGCGCTAGGCAGCTAAATGTAGCGCCAGCACAGGGGGAAACGCAAGGCTGCACTGTATTCTTGTAAATACGGTGCAGCTCTGCATTTCAGAAGTGGCTGAGCTCGGCCTTAAGCCAACAAGGCTAACGCCATGCTCCGTCACTTCTTTTTTATAAATATGCCCCTTAGGGCCTGATTTAGATCTTGGTGGACGGGTTACTCCATCACAACGTTGACGGATCTCCTGTCCGCCGAAGTATAAATCCCGTAGGATATAATGCAGTAGTAGGTAGACCTACAGCTAGGAGAGGGAGGATGGACATAGAGACACCCCTGCGATTAGTAGAGTGCTGCAGACAATGCAGTAGTGTAGTCAGACAGCAGTGAAGTCAGACAGTAGTGTATTCAGATAGTAGCGAAGTCAGACAGTAGTGTAGTCAACAGTGTACCAGTCAGACAGTAGTGTAGTCAGACAGTAGTGAAGTCAGACAGTAGAGTATTCATACAGTAGAATAGTCAGACAGTAATGTAGTCAAGCATGAGAGTAGTCAGACAGTTGTGTACTCAGACAGTAGGGAAATCGGACAGTAGTGTAATCAGACAGTAGGGACATCGGACAGTAGTGTAATCAGACAGTAGAGTAGTCAGACAGTAGTGAAGTCAGACAGTAGTGTAGTCAGACAGTGGTGTAGTCAGACAGGAGAGTAGTCAGACAGTAGATTAGTAAGATAGTAGAGTAGTCAGACAATAGTGTAGTCAGACAGTAGTGAAGTCAGACAGTAGTGAAGTCAGACAGTAGTGTAGTCAGACAGTAGTGTAGTCAGAGAGTAGTGTGGTCAGACAGTAGTGAAGTCAGACTGTAGTGTAGTCAGACAGTAGTGAAGTCAGACAGTAGTCAGACAGTAGTGTAGTTAGACAGTAGTGTAGTTAGACAGTAGTGTAGTCAGACAGTAGTGTAGTTAGACAGTAGTGTAGTTAGACAGTAGTGTAGTCAGACAGTAGTGTAGTCAGACTGCAGAGTAGTCATACAGTAGTGCACAGAGGTCAAGAGGTCTTTGCTCCTCCTTTTCCTTCAAGCACTAAGGCATCAGCAGTAGGGGTTCCACAAATCTCTGCTTTCAGTCCTACATTGTTTGAAATCTACCTTAGCCCTCTTCGCACCTGGCTGAATCCTTTGGAGCTCAGATAATCTCGCAAGCGCATGATACGCCGCTGCTGTTCTCCTTCAATAAAGGCAAAGATATTGCTCCAGAGTTACTCAGCCCTTGCCTGGCTGCAGTACTCTCTTGGATGCGCCAGAACCAGACGATGTGCAATGCGGATAAGACAGAAGTACTTTTCTTTGGTCTGGACTCACCCCTGGCTGGTCGATTTGTTGGCCGGAAGGACCGTCCCGTCCACCCCCCTCCCCCCCCCCACTTCCTGAAAATGAAATCGTTAAGAATTTAGGTGTTAGTTCAGCTCTCATTGCAGACTCAAGTCAAGGCCGCGGTAGGAACCTGTTTCGATCTCCTCCTTGTATCGAAAAAACGTAGCTTCCTTTCTGTACCAGCCAGGAAAGCAGTAATTCAGGCCCATATTGCTTCAAGGGTGGATTACGCAAATGTGTTTTACCTGAGCTTGCCTGACTGTTTTTTATTAAAAAGGCTCCAAGTGGTTCAGATTGCAGCGTCACGGCTGCTTCTCAGGTTTCTCCGAACCTCCCTTCGTTACATTGGCTCCCAGCGAGGAAGCGTGTCCTGTTCATGGCCCTCGTTCTTACCTTGAGAGCCTTACATCAGGTAGGTCCTAGATATCTTGCCACTAGAATTCCCTTCCACCGTCCCACCAGGAAGCTTCGCTGCTCTGACATTGCCTTAGCTATGGGACCAAGGACCTATCGCTCCAGGACAGGAGGTCGTGCTTTTTCTTATCCGGTCCCTCTGCTTGGAATACACTTCCCCTGGACCACTGTCTTGTAAGATCTGAACAGATCTTTAAGGAGAAGCTGAAAACATGGCTCTTTGTTTAGATGTATGTGCTTACCTGTGAGGACTGGCGCCCCTACACTCCTTGGAGCAGTTGTGCGCTTCATAAATCTCTGTTCAGCATCATCATCATGTAGTCAGACAGCAGTATGGTCAGACAGTAGAGTTGTCGGGCAGTAGAGTAGTCAGAATGTAGCAACTAGAGTAGATATACAGTAGAGCAGTCAGACAGTAGTGTAGTCTGTAAAGTAGTCAGACAGTGGTGTAGTCAGACAGTAGTGTAGTCAGACAGTCGAGTAGTCAAACAGCAGGGTAGTCAGACAGTAGTAAAATCAGACATTGGAGTAGTCAGACAATAGTGTAGTAAGACAGCAGATTAGTCTGACAGTAGAGTAGTCAGATAGTAACATAGTCAGTAGTGTGGTCAGACAGTAGAGTAGTCTGACTGTAGTAAGTAGAGTAGGCAGACAGTAGTGTAGTCTGTAGTCAGGCAGTAGTGTAGCCAGACAGTAGTGTAGTCAGGCAGTAGAGCAGTCAGACAGTAGAGTAGTCAGACAGTAGTGTAGTCTGTAAAGTAGTCAGACAGTAGAGTAGTTAGACAGTAGTGAAGTCAGCCATAGAGTAGTCAGACAGCAGAGTAGTTAGACAGTAGTGAAGTCAGCCATGGAGTAGTCAGACAGTGCTGTAGTCAGACAGTAGAGTAGTTGGACAGTTGAGTAGTCAAACAGAAGTGTAGTCAGACAGTGGTGTGGTCAGACAGTAGTGTAGTCAGACTGTCGAGTAGTCAGACAGTAGTGTAATCTGACATTAGGGAACTTACAGAATAGTCAAACAGCAGAGTAGTCAGACAGTAGTTAAATCAGACATTGGAGTAGTCAGACAGTAGTGTAGTAAGACAGCAGAGTAGTCAGACAGTAGAGTAGTCAGACTGTAGTAAGTAGAGTATTTAGACAGTAGAGCAGTCAAACAGTAGAGGAGTCAGACAGTAGTGTAGTCTGTAAAGTAGTCAGGCAGTAGTGTAGCCAGACACTAGTGTAGTCAGTAGAGCAGTCAGACTGTAGTGTAGTCAGGCAGTAGAGCAGTCAGACAGTAGTGTAGTCTGTAAAGTAGTCAGGCAGTAGTGTAGCCAGACAGTAGTGTAGTCAGGCAGTAGAGCAGTCAGACAGTAGAGTAGTCAGACAGTAGTGTAGTCTATAAAGTAGTCAGACAGTAGAGTAGTTAGACAGTAGTGAAGTCAGCCATAGAGTAGTCAGACAGCAGAGTAGTTAGACAGTAGTGAAGTCAGCCATAGAGTAGTCAGACAGTGCTGTAGTCAGACAGTAGAGTAGTTGGACAGTTGAGTAGTCAAACAGAAGTGTAGTCAGACAGTGGAGTGGTCAGACAGTAGTGTAGTCAGATTGTCGAGTAGTCAGACAGTAGTGTAATCTGACATTAGGGAACTTACAGAATAGTCAAACAGCAGAGTAGTCAGACAGTAGTGAAATCAGACATTGGAGTAGTCAGACAGTAGTGTAGTAAGACAGCAGAGTAGTCAGACAGTAGAGTAGTCAGACTGTAGTAAGTAGAGTATTTAGACAGTAGAGCAGTCAAACAGTAGAGGAGTCAGACAGTAGTGTAGTCTGTAAAGTAGTCAGGCAGTAGTGTAGCCAGACACTAGTGTAGTCAGTAGAGCAGTCAGACTGTAGTGTAGTCAGGCAGTAGAGCAGTCAGACAGTAGTGTAGTCTGTAAAGTAGTCAGGCAGTAGTGTAGCCAGACACTAGTGTAGTAAATAGAGTAGTCAGACAGTAGTGTAGTCAGAGAGTAGTGTAGTCAGGCAGTAGAGCAGTCAGACAGTAGAGTAGTTAGACAGTAGTGTAGTTTGTAAAGTAGTCAGACACTAGTGTAGTCAGTAGTGTAGTCAGACTGGTCAGACACTAGTGTAGTCAGACATCACAGTAGTCAGACACAAGTGTAGTCAGTAGTGTAGTCAGACACTAGTGTAGTCAGTAGCATAGTCAGACAGAAGCGTAGCTGTCATCAAGTCAACACATTCCCAGAGTGCTCAGAGAGGGTAACATTTTTGCGAAAGCACGAGAGAGGGTGGTAGATGGAGAGCAGAGATGGGACACATAAATGAGGGTTCTTAATAATGAGAATTGGAGTACTTGTGTGTTCAGCTGCACCTAAAAAACACAAAATGCAACACGTTGATGTGGAGAGCCAGAGGCAACTCACCGCGACACAGATGAACATAGGTGACACCGCTGAGTGTGCCTACAACCTCACATGAAGGGCCCTGACCTAGGAGGGGTGTACAAAGAATCAGGGTGTGCTGGACATTCCTGATAGAGTTTCAGGGCCAGCTCCATAGCATTCCTTGAGGTTCAAGGAAATCTTCCAGCAAATTGATGAACTAGACTTTAAAACTGTGAGGGAGCATCTGAGTTGTATCTACGTACAGCTTCTTCCAGGATGGAAGGTTTTACACTGAGAGCCAAGATGAAAGCCGTGGAAGGTCTTGGAGACAAAGAATTATTTCTGCTAAATTAAATGTAAGTTCACCGGCTGCAGGGCATCGTCTGAGGGGATACTGTTAAAATACTAAATGCAACCAGATAACAGGAGAGTTTGATGTTGTCCAGCAAAATTTGCATTTCTGCCTGAGCTTAAAATAACTTAACAGAAAAGAGATTCTTCATTTTAAGCAGAGCTTAATTTATTTTAGAGCACCTGTACATGGGCACCTTTCTTCTAGGCACTATACCAACCTACAATGAATGTCTTAATAAGTTTCTGGATTGTAATTGAAATCATTGGTAACAAAATACATTCCACTGAGTATTCCACAACAGTTGTGAACTCTCTCATCCAGTCTCTGTCCATTCGCTCCTATGTCTCTGCCCAGTCCAAGCCTACAATGGTTCTGTTAGAAGAGAGACAAGGAAGCGAGTTGGTGTCCAGTTCCCTCGAAAATGGAAAACAAGTTCACTGCATTCCTTGGGGCCAGAGTAAGATACCAAAAGAAGAAAAACTGAGGCAATCCACAGCCCTTTCACTATACTAAAACAATTCGATGTAGCTGGGCAAGCCCTTTAAGCTGAGACAAGCCCTTTAAGATGAGACAAGCCCTTTAAGCTGAGACAAGCCCTTTAAGCTGAGACAAGCCTTTAAGATAGTATTGCAGCCACAGTTCTTGTCAGGTGTGTAGATAACAGTGATGGTGAGTCTTCACTAAATCAGGAATTTTGTTTTCGCTTGGCTTTCAATATTTTTAAAGCCACAATAGGTTGCAGACCTAATCTTCCCTATTGATAATTCCTTAGTGAAGGTATCATGATGTGTTATTACTCAATGTCTACATTCTTTGACCAAGAAAGTCCTGCTGGTGGCCATTTTGACTGTGAGTGTAATAACATAATCTTTTTGTGTTAAACATCTGATCACATAATTGTAGCAAAACAAGACATGAGCGACTTCCTAAAATCAGCTTTATAGACCTAGATATCAGTAAGATGAATAAATGATAATAAAGGCAAGGAAACAAATCCAAGAAAACATATCCAACCTATATATATTGTTTTATTTTTACAAGGTAAGTACAATCTTGCACTTTAAGAAAGCCAACTTCAAATGTACTCCCAATCTGTAAAGGGTCGTGTCTGCCAGCGTCCATCAGGTCAATATCTTCACTCCCACTTGCCTTGAAACTGAAAATACACTGCATAGTGTGCAAGACCATGAGCTGTAGGTGCGCAAATCCTAAAAAGTCCCTCAAAACAAATCAGCACCCAAAAGAACCCAAGGCTTCGAACGACGATATCAATAACTTCACCTTTATGCGTACATCTTCTCTCGAAACATCATCCATGTCTTCGATGAGCCGGGTCTGGTGGCTTAGTGGACTAATGCGTTCACTGAAAGGGCCTGTGTTTGACCTCATGGTCACAGGTTCACATCCTGGCAAGTCTGCTCAGTCTTTCATCCTTCTGAGATCGATAAATTAAGTACCATTGAGTTGGGTAACAATAAATATCTGTTATTTAATGCCAAGAGTCCGGTGTGGTTGAATGTATACTTTATAAATACAAGTTATGTCATGCTGCACAGACAAGTGTATCTGCAGGAGTGATCTGTGCCAGGTGACCAAAGGTTTGACAGCCAGTAGATCTGCTGACCCCAGCTTTTGAAAGTGGATGAAATGAACAACATTAAAGTAAGTAACAGTTACTATCTGCAATGCATGCCAATAACATGTGTGTGGCTTGAAGAATAGCAAATCCACGTAGTCATGTTGTATCAGACCAGATGGTGAGTCATTGATAACACCCTAGAGTGAAACTTAGCTGAACTGAAACCCAACATCAGCACCTGCCCAAGAGGTCCACCAGCACCTGAAAGAACCAGCTCTTCTGTCAGGAGTTCTGAATACCCTACTCAAGGTGTGGCCAAAGCCTTTGCAGCCACAGTCTCAAGCTGAGAAGCACCCACTTCCGCTAACTGCCCTTGTTTCCAGTTGAGCAGAGGGAGGCAGTCCATGGCAGCCGATGTCCGGGGCTCTGTGCTCGGTTTCATGAGAGATGCTCAGACCTGCTGCCTCCTGCATCTCTTAGCTGCACAGTGGGTACTCAGGGGCTTATTTATAAGAGCCCAGCATCACTTTTGCACCACTGAAAATGGTACATGAGTGACGCAGGGCTCTCATTTCAATTTATGAAGCCACGCAAAGCTACCCTGCATGGCTTTGAGTGGCCTCATAAACCATGATCTTCTAGCCTCCTTTCTTTCTAATCGCATACAACTAGTGAGTCTCGGCGACTATAAGTCCTCTCCTTTTACCCTCCCATGTGGTGTGCCACAGGGTTCATCCTTGAGTCCGACACTCTTTAACATCTACGTGTCGGACCTGGCCAGGGTTATCAAAACCCATGGGATGGGTCTTTCTTCATACGCCGACGACACACAATTGGTGCTAGCAATCCACAATGATGGAGGAGCGGTGGCGGCTAGATTCCAAAGTGGAATGCTTGCCATCAGTACCTGGATGGCCAACAACTGCCTAAAGTTGAACTCCGACAAAACGCAGGTCTTAATTTTTGGCAAACTCTATCCGGTTTGGTCTTCCATTTGGTGGCCCACCGAGTTGGGTCTACCACCTCCGCCGGTATCAAAAGTTAGAAATCTAGGTATCATGTTTGATGACAAACTAACTTTCACATCTCATGCCAATGCAATCGTCTCGTCATCCTTTTACACACTAAGGATGATAAAAAAACTCTTACCCTTTCTTCCACCCAACGCTGGAAGAACCCTTATCAGTACTCTAGTAATGTCCAAAATCGACTACTGTAATGGCCTTTTTCTTAACGCCCCGAAAAAGACCACCAACTGACTGCAGATGGTGCAGAACTCGGCTGCTAGAATCATAACAAGCATCCCCAAATACCGACCAATTGCATCAACAATTCGAAAACTGCATTGGCTACCAATAACAAGCCGAATCAAATTTAAAGCTCTTTGCATTGCCTTCAAGGCCATCCATAAAACTGGACCAGACTTCCTGAAGAAGGCCTTGTGTGGGTATATTCCCAATAGAGCCTTGCGCTCATCAACGGCCAACCTACTCACGATTCCTCGAACGAAAAGAGTCTCTTGGGGTGATAGAAGATTCACTGTCGCCACCGCCAAATTATGGAACACCCTTCCTCTGCATATCAAATCCTGCCCAACTTTATTTGCCTTTAGGAAGCTCATAAAGACGTGGCTTTTCAATCACTAGGCACCCCACCTTTGGACCCATCCTCTACACAGTCCGCAGCGCCGAGACACCCAAGGGTATTTGTGCGCTCTACAAATTGCTTAAATAAATAAATAAATGAGTAAAGTGACACAGCACAAACCACTGCGCCGCCTTACTCTGCGCCCGGGAGGCCTTCCATGGAATGGGGGTGGATTTTCCAATGCAGCACCCATGGAATTTGATGCTGCCCCAGATTTACAAAGTGATGTAAACCTGGGGAAGCCCAAATCCGTACGCCTCCTGAAGTGAGGTGCAATGAGGAGAAATGCTTATTTATTCCTGTTTTTTCAACTTTCCATGTGTGCAGCATTCTGCAGCACACATAGAAAGAGGAATACACCTCTCAGCATTGTTTTTGTGCAGGAAGATGCCCCTTCCTGCACAAAACCAATCCTGCATGCAACAAAGGCACCCTTGGACCATGATACAAGGGTGCCTACATTGGCGCTATGCTGCCAAAATGCCCCAGCACAGTCAGAAAGGACAGGAATGCATTGTATTGTTTAAATATTGTGCATTCTGCCCTTTCACTTTGGCATAGGGCAGTGCAGCAAGGTGACTCGCTGCACTGCCATAGGCCAATATTCCATAAATAAGCCCCTCAGTTCCCACCGGGTCCAGGTTGGCGCCCTCTGGATGTCTCCCAAGTGACGTGTGGTTGTGATGGGCATCAATGGCATAAAACAAAATCATGCCCCCACTGCAGAAGGTGATGAGGGGCCCTTGAGTCTCTCATATCGCACAGATACTCATTGCCTGTGGGCTGAATGGGGTCCCCCTGGAGTGTTGGGGGCCCCTGTGACCCACAGAGACTGCAGAGGATCGTGTTACACCCCCGGCATTGTGCTCTTCAGATGAAAAGTGAAAAAACTCAGGTGCATATGTACAAGGAAATGTCAGAGCTGGAGCTGCACCAAATTTGGCAGTGACGCGCTCCAACATTTCCAAAATGCAGGTTTGCACCGTATTTACAACACTACGGTGCACCACTGTGTTTTCCATAGCACTGGTGCTAAAACTATCTGCCGAGGGCCAACACAGGCACCCCTGCACATAGACAATCCGTAATGGCAAGATGTTATTCTGCAGCACACAGAGAAGTAGCAAATCGTCATTATTTAATGATTGTTTATGTGCAGGAAGGAACACCTTCCTGCACATAAACAATCATTAATGTTTTTTTGCTCCAATGCAGCACACATAGAAAAAGCAAAAACGAGGAGAAATCAAAGTATTCTCGTTTCGCCATTCTAATGCCTGTTCTTGCATGGCATTAGGTTTTGGAGCTGCCTCAGATTTACACCTCCTTGTAAATCTGGGGCAGCATCAAAAAGCAATAGGTGGTGCGGCGGAAGCCCACAGCAACAACCATTGGACGCCCCTTTCACACTAAGTGATGCGTGTAAAGGGGCCGTACTTACAAGGCGGCGTTAAGCCACAAAAACTGGCTTAACGCTGCTTTGTAAGTATGTAGAAGGGCATAGGAGCACCAGAACATCACTAAAAATTGAAAACAGAGGGGTATATTCACATGGGGATAACGCCACCAGAATATCACTTAAAGTGATGTTCTGGTGGCACTATCCCCTTGTGAATATACCCCTCTGTTTTCTATTTTCCTCAAACTGCAGGAATTATGTTTACACTGCTGGTGTTTAGTGCTTAGATACCACCCATTCTAAGCATGAAGGGCCTTGAACAACAAACAGTAATAAATCTACACTTTGCAGACCTCCACCCATGACTCCCAGATATCTGCGAGTGTTTTGTGATTTACATAACTTACTAGTAATGTTTGTGGAAAGCTACACAAATCTCAGGTTTCCAGTAGTAATACCAGTCAACCAGTAGGACTTCAGTGGACCTCTCCCACCTTGAAAAGAAACTTACTCCAGCTCTTAACAGAAGTACATGTGTATGCACTCCCGAGTGGTGAAGAGCCCTTATGAGTACCATAGAACTTAAGAGTTGATTTGTTTCGGCCAAATTTACTATTTCCAATTATAAGAAAACACATTTTTTGGAACCTCTTCCTACAACTAAGACTCCTGGTAAAGGCCTTCGCAAGTCTAAATGGCAAATTGAACCTCCGTTCATCCTGATCATGAGGTTTGAGGAGTTTCTGGCCTCAGATCTGTTTTCTTGCACAAGTAAGACTAAGAAGCATGCAGGTGTGCAAAGAGCTTTGCGAATCAAGCCATGTCGCTTGTCGAATTTAACAGATTGGGCCAGATGTCCAAAGGGTTTTAGTATTAGCTAATCCCCTCATTTGGCAAATCAGGGGGTTTGCGAACGCTAAAACCTTATCACTAAGTCGAATTAACAATTCAGAAAAGGTTTTCAGAATTCTTAAATGTGTTTAGAAAGCCATTACTAATCGATGTTTGGAAGGGGCATGTTAAGGGATCCCTTCCAAATTCTGGTTTCTTATGGTATGCATTAATGATTTGCAACTGAAAACCTCAAATGGGATAGTAACCTACTCGCAAACCCTTTGCGAACGTTTAAAAAACTCATTTTTTTGGAGAAGGCAGTCCACGGGACAGCTAGTTGCTTACTCATTACATTGTTCTGTAAACGTTTCATTTTTTTCTCAATGCATTTCACTTTCCTTTTAGGAAAACGGACTGAATAAAAAAAAAAAGAGATTGCTTACTTGAAAAGCAATTACAAACATGGTGGCCTGATGACCTGGTAGACCACTGCCTAGTTTTAAAAGAGTTTGTAAAACTTTTCATTTTCTTTTTAAGCACATCCAGTTTTCCTCTAAAGAAAATGGGCATGTTGCAATAATAAAACATGATGGCTTTACTTAAAAGCAATCACAGACATGGTGGTGTGCCGACTACAGCAGGTCACCTACCATGTGATAGCAGCGAATCATACTGAGTCATGATTTGAGACCTATATCTTTAATATTCATGTGGTAGTTCGAATTGCGACCCACTAAGATTCAATATTATGTGAACCAAGCTATTAGCACATAGGTCAGTATGAAAAAAAAACAATGCATTCGATAAAAGTTGGTGCACAAATTGCGACCACTTTTACTGAATACACTGTTTGCACACGGGGCCCGCAGTTACTATACTCAAACACTCATCAAAACGGTAGATTCAGGCTCCATTTCTGAAATTCATGAACTTGTAAACTAATTGCAAAGCAACACAACCAATGAAAATTGGCCTTTGTTTATGTTAAATGTTTCAAAAATCAAGAGAGAATGGATCACTTGTACCTGTGTAACTAGGGTCAGGTATGGTGGCCCTCTTTAAAAACCCTCATTCACGTACATAGGTGGTCAGGCGGTATATCTTGATTATCCGCCTATTTTTTAACGTGACAGCATCATCATTGGCTTTTGATGGATATGCTATCCTCCACCCGTAGGTAGACCAACTGGTAATACAGTAGTGATGAAAAAAGTGGTAAAGTGAGGTGAGTTAAAATTACCTACATCTCCAAGTTGGAAAAATCTTTAGTCTGTTGGAGATGTGGAAAAGTAAAAGCAAGGTGGTCCGTATGAAGATAAAGTTACTAATCTAACGCACTAGTGTGTCCATGTGAGTGGTCGACATGTTTCAGCCCCATATGTGCCCAGCTGGGTCGGGGGCCTTTCTTCAGGACCTGTGAATAAATAAGGTTGCTAAATATGCAACCTGGATAGGTAGGTAATTGACTTACCACTCTTCTCTAGTCGTTATTGGCCCCGTGTTCAGAGCGAGCACAAGTCACGTATCCTGACACCGACAGGTTTAGAAAGTCCACCGGTACCCCGAGGAAGCCCGCAAAAGGGATTACAAGTTATAGGTACTATTGACCAATAACGACTAGAGAAGAGTGGTAAGTCAATGACCTACCTATCCAGGTTGCACATTTAGCAACCTTATATAATCACAGGTCCTGAAGAAAGGCCCCCGACCCGGCTGGGCACATATGGGGCTGAAACATGTCGACCACTCACATGGACACACTAGTGCGTTAGATTAGTAACTTTATCTTCATACGGACCACCTTGCTTTCACTTTTCTACATCTCCAACAGATTAAAGATTTTTCCAACTTGGAGATGTAGGTAATTTTAACTCACCTCACTTTAGCACTTTTTTCATCACTGATCACTACTATATTACGAGTTGGTCTACCTCCGGGTGGAGGATAGCATATCCAACAAAACGCAATGATGATGCTGTCCCGTTAGCAAATAGGCGGATAATCAAGATATACCGCCCGACCACCTATGTACGTGAATGAGGGTTTTTAAAGAGGGCCACCATACCTGACCCTGATTACACAGGTACAAGTGATCCATTCTCTCTTGATTTTTGATTCTCGCTTGGAAGCCGAATGGATCTCAGCTTCTCTCTCCCCCATTTAATCTAATACTATGCTAAATGTTAAACATATATGCATATAGATGTATGTGCAACAAATGTGCGTATTTCTGCTTCTTTATAACCCACAGGACATAGTTTGAAACATACTTTGTCACTCACTGCATAACACTTCTCACACAGATTAAGGGCTTGATTACGATCTTGGAGGATAAATAAGTTACCGTCCGCTATATTACAAGCTCCATAGGATATAATGGAATTGTAATTTGGCGGACAGGATATCCGTCACCTTTGTGACGGAGGAACCCTGTCTGCCAAGATCATAATCAGGCCATAAGTATTCTATGTTATTCTTGAACGTGGCAGTGTCACTTCACCTGATACATTGTGCTGTGAAATTACGCCACGTGCTATGATCCATACCTTATACATTTTGCTACATATTATTACTTATACCTTGTGCTATGAACCTACCCTTACAATATATGCTAGGAACTATCCCTTATACATTGTGCTGTGATCTATTCATTGTACATTGTGATACAAACTATTGCTGATAATATATGCTTTACATCCTCTGTTAAAGTGTTATGTATTTGCTAAAGAGTATCAAATGTGAAACTTTTACACATACAGTAATATTCGTAAATGTCCTTCACAGGATATCTACCTACAGAAATAAGCTCACGCTTGTCTGCTGTAGGTAGTACTACAATACAATGCACTTACGCGTCACATGTTATGGGGTGCGGTTCCTCTTCGTATGTGGGTATGGGGATGTTGAATTCTGAGTCGACAACAAACATTCCTCCGATGAGCACATCTCCGTTCCGGGGATAGACTTTCTGCTTCCAGCCCTGTAGTTTACACGCCGGCTGTGGTGCGGCCTCACCAACACACAAGAAGAGGAGAATTACTAGACAGATGCTTAGACCCATAGAAGGGACTACCACAATGATCTGGGTGAATGAGATCACAATGATAAGGGGGTGAGCCCTTCAACAATGTTCAGACAATTAGCAGAACATGTTTTTCAAGGGGAAAACAAAAATGTAGATTACTGCTATCAAGCAGTTGACAGATGCAGATTCTGGAGAGATTTAGTCTTGCAACACAAATTCTACTACTCAAAAATTGCTGATTAGGAGATAGTGTACTGTTGAGCATCTCCTTGAAGGAGTGTTGTGGAACCCTCTTCTGCTATTATATACAGGATCATGGCATTGACATGCTTCAACATAGAGGAGCATCAGTAGCTGAGGACTTCAGGAACGCAAGTCTTGTAGCCACCCCCATGAATGAGCAAGAGGTCTTTATAATCTCCACCCAAGGCCAGATGATGCCTGTCGTCACAAGGGCACGACGCACGCTGTAATTTCCAACCCCACCATCTTGTAAAATGGCACCTTTGCAGCCCTTCATTTTCCACCCAGAGTAACAAGCTGCAGTCTAGCAGGAAAAGGATCCCTTGATTACCATTATTACATCACCCTTGGGAAGATAGGCATATCTGGGAGGACTAGGTGTCTAAATATAGAAATCTCAACCTTCCAAGATCTCCCCCTGGAGAAGAGAAGCAGGAACAGATGAAATTGGAAGATGTACGGACTTCTTAAAATTACTAAATGGATAAGTTTGACTCCCTGCACCGGGTACGCATCCCCTTTGTGCACCACTTTTATCCCTGATTTGCGATGTACTCCAATTGTTCAAAAGGTTTCTCAGAGAAATAAAAATTTGCAAAATCATGCATAGGGTCTTCAAATCTAATTCATTTGAATGACAATTTGATTCAAAGCATTCCTAGTGTGTCCAGTTATATGTACAAATAAACGCTCTACTTCAAGACATCCCAATGCATTTCTGACTAGGCCCTTATTCAGGGGCTATGTTAGCCGGGTGAAGATTTCAGGACCATTTCTGACACTAATGCGTAGGAGTGCATTACCTACCAATTGAACTCTTAAAATGACAACAGGTCATAAGCCCCAATTGATTTTCATAGGTTTGTCATTGAGTGCCAAACCTTTAGAAGTTAATCACTGGAAATGCCAGTCAGCATGCCGTCTGTATGTGGACCCGACAAGGCCAGATGCAGTTGCTTTGCAAATTAGTGGTTACAAATCTGCTTATACAGTGTGCACAGAAAATTGCTCAAACTTCTTAAAAACCTCAAATGGCCATTGCTGTGTGCCCACCTTCTGTACACATGGAAACAGTGTTTGATCCGACTGAAGAGGGCTTACACATGAGAAAAAGATCTGGTCAGCTTTGGAAGGGTAGGAAAAATCACACATTCTCCAAATTGGACTGAAATTTCCTTCCAGTCATCTGATCAGTCTTTCTAAATTCTTTAGATAAAAAACTTTATTGCAAGCCAAGTTGTGCAGGCTTTGGATACAGCCTGCAGGAACCCTGCCATTGAATCTTTGCACATATTGGATCCATCAGTCAGACAGAGCGTCTCATATTAAAAGTCATATTAGCAAAATATCTTTCAAGCATGAATAGTTTGGGCTGCTGGGCTAATGTGTCTCCCTCAATCCTTCAGTAGAGAACCTAGTATTTATTTATGTATGTATGAATGTATGTATGTATGTATGCATGTATGTAGGTATGAATGGAAGCATGAATGTATGTATATGGTCATTTCTATAGCACAAACTTAGCCAAAAGGCAGCAGAGCACTCTACAGCATCAACAAGGATAGCTCAACAAGTTTAGGAGAGGTAGCTGGTGTGTGGAGATTAATGCATTGTGATGTTCTGCGCTTTAAAGATGTGAGCCTTGAACTCTTTCTCAGATTGGACCAGCTTTGGGGCAGTCCTGGTGGATATGGGATATTGTTCCAGATACTGGATGGATAGACAGAAAAGGCAGCTGCCCTGTTCTTTTCTGTTTTTACACTTCTTAGTCTGTAGTCTGATGCTGTCTAGAGCAACCAGAGTTTGTGAGTTTGTCTGGAGCTCAGATGATCTTCGATCTAGGTATATCTCTGGATCCTGTGTTCCTATTGCTTGCCACAGCTACCAGAACTTTGGACTTTATTATACAATGGCTCCAACCACAAGTACAAAAACAACAATTGATGGACGGAATGCTAAACAATGTTTAACATTCACACTCGTACAGAGATCTGAGCCTAAACCCATCATTTTTTTCTTCACCATGCCATTCCAGTTTGGACCCAGCCATACACAAATCAGTCTTAACCCTGCTCTCCATGGGAACCGTCCAGCCCGAACTGTCAGGCCAGAACCTTTCTAGGCGAGAAACAAGCATCCTTGGACGGGCTTGGGGGTATGACCCCTCGTCAGCGAGGCTAGCTTGACTCCAGTGCCCCTGGACTCAAGCTAGCGTGGCTGATGAGGGTTGATACCCCGAAACCGGTCCCAGTATGCATGTCTGTCTTGGATGTAAATAAGCCATTCAAACAAATAGCACGTAGGCAATATTTTCTTTATGCTATTTACAGCTCGGGCAAATCAATGAGGACTGAGACGACCATTTTACGGTAAACCTCTTAAGTGGCAAAGAGCCTATCCTGAACTGAACATATAATTTCCTATCTAGGGGATTAGTAATGCAGTCATACAGAGGACTTGACATGAAATGCACACTATTCATAGAAAGTGATCCTCTGGTGTTGTTATCACACTCTTTTTAAGCCACCTGATGCCAGTACAGTTTCTTAGGGGCATATTAGCAAGGGCTGGCGATATAATTATCGCCGCTTTAGCGTCCGTTTTTGGGCGAAAAGCGGCGATAATTATATCGCAATATCATCAAGGACACGCTAGCGCGTGTTTCCTTGATGTAGAGCCCGTTTTTCACAGCCTCGCCTCGCATCGCTAATGAGATGCAAAGAAGGCGTGGCTGTGAAAACAACACATGTTAATATCGTGAAGGCAGCTTCGCGATATTAACAAGGAGAATGCAGCGATAAAAAGAATCGCGCTATCTCAGCCTTAACTCAGGAATTTAACGTCTGTTAAATTCCTGACTAAAGCATACTTTTAATGGGAGATGGATTCTGCTGATACGACCACAGGGTCGTATCAGCAATGTTATCGCTGTTTTCAATGGAACATCGCTGGAAAACCAGTGATGTTCCATTGAAAACACCGCTATCGCTGAAATATTATCGCCATAGCGCTATGCGTTGTAAATATAGCGTTATCATGGCGATAATATTCAGCGATAGCCAGCGATAATATTTCTATCGCTATGTACGGCCAGCGATAATTATCGCTGGCCATTGATAATATGCCCCTTAGTTTGTTCTTTTGAGGGAATCGACTCAGACGGCTTAAACTCCCAATAGCTCAGCAGGCCTAAGAAAGACAACACCTTTCTGATATTTTTGCACCACTCAATTGTGTGGAATCTGTCTAGCCTAATTACATCCTGGAAGGTCTCTGCATAATTGGCTGATTCAGGAGTAGTTCTGGGTCTCCATCCAAACAAAACTGGTCTGAGCCCTGCTTTATCTGCAATTTGCCTGCTGCCCATGTCGGGGTCAAGTGAATAGGGCGGTGTACTGGGGGAAGGGACACCAAAGTTCTAATGCACTTACGTTCAGATTTGGTCATGTCAACGAGGTTGCCAAACCCCCATACTTCTGCACCATTAATGCCGCAGCTGCAGCTTTAGAATCATAAATCTGGAAGGGAGGTGCTAATGGTTTACTGTAAGAGGCATGATGCTCCTACAGAACAGCATCTGTTTGTGCTTGAGGGCTGCTTGTCAATGTGATGCTTCCATGATATGCATGATGACAATTTGATGCACAAATACTCATAAGCGTCCACCTGTTAAAATTCCTCACCTCCCAAGTACATTTTCCCTCTCTATGATTTATGGTGATTTAGTGACATAAATTCAGTCTTGGCTGAGTTAACCTCAAGACCTCTCAGCGAGCAAAACTCCTCCAAGCATGATAGTAGAGTTTGTAGTTTGCAGCCCTTTGGGTGTTTGAGGCACAAGCAGGGTGGCATCAGCAAAAAGCAGAACAGGTACCTTCACATTGGCTGGGGCATCCGTGGGTAAAGCTGAGAGAAAGTGCACCACTTCATTCAAATAAAAGGAGAGCAGTGTAGGGGCGGGTGCACAACCCTGCCGGACTCCCTTCCTAATCAGAGTTGGATCCGTAATCTGCCCCTGATCTCCTCAACGAGCACTGGCATGGTCGTGCTCGTGGAGCCGAACAATGATTGATAGTATATTGGGGCATTCCCATCAGCCGTAGTGCCTGCCACAGCTTCTGCTGAGGGACCAGAACAAGTGCAGATTACAGGTTAACAAAGACCACGTATAAGTGACCTTTGCCGATTAGCACCTTTTTCCAGTGCAATGAAATGAAACGGAATACCTGGTCCATGGTGCAAATTTTTTCCATGAAGCCTGCTTGAAAGTTGGAAAGTTTTTGCCCTTCTTCAACCCATGAGTTCATTTAGTCTAAAACAACCCAGTAGAAAACCTTCTGTATCGAGTCAATCAGGCTATTCGGTATGTAGCCGGAGGACAGGCTGCGATCTCCCTTTCTGTAGATGGGAACCACCTCAGCGCCTTTCCAGGAATGTAGGATCGGCGCTCCCTTGACTACAGCGTTGCTCAAAAATAAAATGTACTCTTCCCACTCTGCTTTATCAGAGAGACAGATATCCCCGGAGATACCATATGGCCCAGGGGTTTTCCCCTGTGCAATAACACCCATGGCACCTGTACACCCTGTACATCGAATGTCTGCACGAGGTCTCCGCAAGGTCTGCCTGATCTATGGCAGTAAAGACCTGGCCATCTCTAGTGCTGCTTGTCAGTCCATCATCATACAAAGATTGAAAAAACTTACCCCACACTCTAATTAGTATCAATGGCATGGGAGACATGGGACAGCACTACAATGTAAACATGCTCATAACCTCAATAAACCGCACCAACTGGCTTTGAAGAGTCAATTCGTCCCAAACTTTCATCAAAGCAGAGAGCGAGAGACCTTTTCTGTGTCCATGAAGAACCATGTATCCCACCTCCATTGCAGCCTCATGCCCACCTCTAGGTAAGACAATCAGAGCTTTCAGATCTCTCAATGTCCTGCCTGTAGCAATTGCAGCAAAAAAGCCTCTTAATCCTTTCTATGCACCATCATCAAACATCGTTTATCCCAAAAATGATTGCATTATAAGAGTGATATTCATCGCAAATACAGAGTAATAAAAAGACAAAATTCCATTACCAAACATGATTCCCAAATGAATATACAAGTATATGCTTTCCATGTAAATCAAAAAGGATATATTTGAAATATTCATAAAATGCAAGTATGTTTCTAGTAGCAGAACAGCCTGCAGTCCTTAAAGTGCATATCTGCAGACCTTAAAGTGCATATCTGCAGTCCTTAAAGTGCATATCTGCAGTCCTTAAAGTGCATATCTGCAGACCTTAAAGTGCATATCTGCAGTCCTTAAAGTGCATATCTGCAGACCTTAAAGTGCATATCTGCAGACCTTAAAGTGCATATCTGCAGTCCTTAAAGTGCATATCTGCAGTCCTTAAAGTGCATATCTGCAGTCCTTAAAGTGCATATCTGCAGTCCTTAAAGTGCATATCTGCAGTCCTTAAAGTGCATATCTGCAGTCCTTAAAGTGCATATCTGCAGTCCTTAAAGTGCATATCTGCAGACCTTAAAGTGCATATCTGCAGTCCTTAAAGTGCATATCTGCAGTCCTTAAAGTGCATATCTGCAGACCTTAAAGTGCATATCTGCAGTCCTTAAAGTGCATATCTGCAGTCCTTAAAGTGCATATCTGCAGACCTTAAAGTGCATATCTGCAGTCCTTAAAGTGCATATCTGCAGACCTTAAAGTGCATATCTGCAGTCCTTAAAGTGCATATCTGCAGTCCTTAAAGTGCATATCTGCAGTCCTTAAAGTGCATATCTGCAGACCTTAAAGTGCATATCTGCAGTCCTTAAAGTGCATATCTGCAGTCCTTAAAGTGCATATCTGCAGACCTTAAAGTGCATATCTGCAGTCCTTAAAGTGCATATCTGCAGACCTTAAAGTGCATATCTGCAGTCCTTAAAGTGCATATCTGCAGTCCTTAAAGTGCATATCTGCAGACCTTAAACCTCATGGAGTGTAATATTCTTCTATACATAGATTAAATAAAGGCATTGCCCTGCATCCTTTGAAATTGCTCATGAAAGGACTGAAACCCATGTGTACATTAAGCTGTTCAGAATTGGACCTTACTTAACTATGTATTTTTTCATGGAGGTAATGCCCCCTTTGCAAGATTTTCAAATAGGGTTTTAAATAAAAACTTCTCTGGATTTTCTTGAAGGAACAAAACAGTAGAGCATGTTTCTCATCTTCTCTAACATTGTCTTTACAGGCACACAAAGGACTGGTTATGATTAACTAGTTTGCATTAAAGGGACCTAAGGGTGAAGTGTGCAGTCTACATTTGATACAGAAAGCTCATGATCAGATCTAAATATTGTTCTAGAGATGTTATCTGCTTATGGAGCATGCATTTTGTGATAGGTGTGTGCCATATACTGCTTTCCTACCGTTGCAGTGAGTATGGCAGGAGTATTCATACTGGCAGGTACTAACCAGGGATAGTCCAACTCAAGTCAGAACAGAACACCTCATGCATGTTTAATCCAGGGCAGACAGTCACTCTCATAGCCCCAGAGAATCCACACTTACAGCCGGGTCTGTCCAACGTTGAATTCAGAATAAGATGATTTTGGTAGCCAATATTGAAAGCAGAATATCGATGGGTCACAATATCGTGACCAGAACATCGAGGACAAAGTAACGAAGAGATACCTGCACCGAAGGAGGTTTGCATTTACTTCTCTTAAAGCCACATCTAAGTAACTTGAAGATGTACCACAGAAGCACCTATATGTGCACTTAGGTATTGAAAATCTATACAAATTTACTTTTCAGTATTTTGTCCCTCGATGTTCTAGTCACGATATTGTGACGCTTCAATATTCCGTCTTCGATATTCTCGACCCATCCTGAATAAAGTTAGCATGAGATGGCCTGTTCACCAGCTCTCATCCCTGTCCAGCAGGGAGTGCATCCAAGTAACTTGCATACCTTTTGCATCCTTCTTCTGTTACTACTTCACTCCTTCAGGAACTTTAGGTCTCAGAGCAGCAGAACCCATCTGACATGTTAATATCTGTCACCAGTGAACATGTGCATTTAAAGATTAAGGATCTCAATTATGAGGCCCCTTGCGACACCGGAACGTCACTTTCTGTGACGTTCCGTGGCGCAGGAACCTTCTCCATATTTACGAGGCAGCTCTAAGCCACTTTTTTTGGCTTAATGCTGCCTCGTATATATGGTTCCCTTTAACGCAATTTTCTGCGTTAAAGGGACGGGCAATAGGTGTTGCTGGGGGCTTTCCAAGCACCATCCATGGCTTTTTGACACTGCCCCAGATTTACAAGAAATCGCAACTCCGAGGCAGCGCTAAAAACGTATGCCTGGCTTGGGGAGGTGTAAGGGAGGCACAAATAGGAGAAATATCTTTATTTATTTATATATTTATGCAGCACACATAGAAAGAGGAAAAAGCCTCTTGTGATTGTTTTTGTGCACACAAATATTCATCCCTGCAACGCAGGCACCCTTGCACCATGGTGCAAAAGTGCCTACGTTGGCGTCCGGCAGCCTATTGTGCACCAGGGCAGGGGAAAGGACAGGAAAGCCCCATATCTCATAGATACGGCGTATTCCTGCCCTTTTCTTTTGACGGAGAGCAGCGCCGCAGGAAGGCCTGCTGTGCTGCCCTACGGCAACAACTCATAAATGAGGCCCTGAGCTGTGCCAAGTGAACTATAAGCAGGGGCCATCCAGGAGTCAGGTTACTTCAACCCAATTACTTCAACCCCAGGGGTATGCACTGAGAACTAATATAACTCACATAACTGCAGTGTTATAGTTTATGATTCATTTTATTTGTTAATTAAATACTATGGCCTAGTTCACATCCCACGTGCCACTGAAATGACTGCTAAAGCCCTCTACTTCGAGAGGACAATTGAATTCTACTAAGTTGGTCACAGTGAGAGGCTTTGGCTTGTAAGAAAGGATATGTAATAACAAATGAATAAAGACAAAACAAAATAGCATGAACTGTTCAGTGTAGTTACCTACATATTAGTTGCTGTGTCACTGCACTGTCACCACAAACACTCTTTATATGCTGGACGGTCCAGCATGGGCGTTGTTTGTGTTTGTATTGAATAATGTCTCTCTATGCTGGACGGTCCAGCATGGGCGTTGTTTGTGTTTGTATTGAATAATGTCTCTCTATGCTGGACGGTCCAGCATGGGCGTTGTTTGTGTTTGTATTGAATAATGTCTCTATATGCTGGACGGTCCAGCATCAGCGTTGTTTGTGTTTGTATTGAATAATGTCTCTATATGCTGGACGGTCCAGCATGGGCGTTGTTTGTGTTTGTATTGAATAATGTCTCTCTATGCTGGACGGTCCAGCATGGGCGTTGTTTGTGTTTGTATTGAATAATGTCTCTCTATGCTGGACGGTCCAGCATGGGCGTTGTTTGTGTTTATATTGAATAATGTCTCTATATGCTGGATGGTCCAGCATGGGCGTTGTTTGTGTTTGTATTGAATAATGTCTCTCTATGCTGGATGGTCCAGCATGGGCGCTGTTTGTGTTTGTATTGAATAATGTCTCTCTATGCTGGACGGTCCAGCATGGGCGCTGTTTGTGTTTGTATTGAATAATGTCTCTCTATGCTGGACGGTCCAGCATGGGCGCTGTTTGTGTTTGTATTGAATAATGTCTCTATATGCTGGATGGTCCAGCATGGGCGCTGTTTGTGTTTGTATTGAATAATGTCTCTCTATGCTGGACGGTCCAGCATGGGCGCTGTTTGTGTTTGTATTGAATAATGTCTCTCTATGCTGGACGGTCCAGCATGGGCGCTGTTTGTGTTTGTATTGAATAATGTCTCTATATGCTGGACGGTCCAGCATGGGCGTTGTTTGTGTTTGTATTGAATAATGTCTCTATATGCTGGACGGTCCAGCATGGGCGGTGTTTGTGTTTTTTATTGAATAATGTCTCTATATGCTGGACGGTCCAGCATGGGCGTTGTTTGTGTTTGTATTGAATAATGTCTCTATATGCTGGACGGTCCAGCATGGGCGTTGTTTGTGTTTGTATTGAATAATGTCTCTATATGCTGGACGGTCCAGCATGGGCGTTGTTTGTGTTTGTATTGAATAATGTCTCTATATGCTGGACGGTCCAGCATGGGCGCTGTTTGTGTTTGTATGTTGTTTGTGTTTGTATTGAATAATGTCTCTATATGCTGGACGGTCCAGCATGGGCGTTGTTTGTGTTTGTATTGAATAATGTCTCTCTATGCTGGACGGTCCAGCATGGGCGCTGTTTGTGTTTGTATTGAATAATGTCTCTCTCTGCTGGACGGTCCAGCATGGGCGCTGTTTGTGTTTGTATTGAATAATGTCTCTATATGCTGGACGGTCCAGCATGGGCGCTGTTTGTGTTTGTATTGAATAATGTCTCTCTATGCTGGACGGTCCAGCATGGGCGCTGTTTGTGTTTGTATTGAATAATGTCTATATATGCTGGACGGTCCAGCATGGGCGTTGTTTGTGTTTGTATTGAATAATGTCTCTATATGCTGGACGGTCCAGCATGGGCGGTGTTTGTGTTTTTTTATTGAATAATGTCTCTATATGCTGGACGGTCCAGCATGGGCGTTGTTTGTGTTTGTATTGAATAATGTCTCTATATGCTGGACGGTCCAGCATGGGCGTTGTTTGTGTTTGTATTGAATAATGTCTCTATATGCTGGACGGTCCAGCATGGGCGCTGTTTGTGTTTGTATTGAATAATGTCTCTATATGCTGGACGGTCCAGCATGGGCGCTGTTTGTGTTTGTATTGAATAATGTCTCTATATGCTGGACGGTCCAGCATGGGCGCTGTTTGTGTTTGTATTGAATAATGTCTCTCTATGCTGGACGGTCCAGCATGGGCGTTGTTTGTGTTTGTATTGAATAATGTCTCTCTATGCTGGACGGTCCAGCATGGGCGCTGTTTGTGTTTGTATTGAATAATGTCTCTCTATGCTGGACGGTCCAGCATGGGCGCTGTTTGTGTTTGTATTGAATAATGTCTATATATGCTGGACGGTCCAGCATGGGCGTTGTTTGTGTTTGTATTGAATAATGTCTCTATATGCTGGACGGTCCAGCATGGGCGCTGTTTGTGTTTGTATTGAATAATGTCTCTATATGCTGGACGGTCCAGCATGGGCGTTGTTTGTGTTTGTATTGAATAATGTCTCTCTATGCTGGACCGTCCAGCATGGGCGTTGTTTGTGTTTGTATTGAATAATGTCTCTCTATGCTGGACGGTCCAGCATAGGCGCTGTTTGTGTTTGTATTGAATAATGTCTCTCTATGCTGGACGGTCCAGCATGGGCGCTGTTTGTGTTTGTATTGAATAATGTCTCTATATGCTGGACGGTCCAGCATGGGTGTTGTTTGTGTTTGTATTGAATAATGTCTCTATATGCTGGACGGTCCAGCATGGGCGTTGTTTGTGTTTGTATTGAATAATGTCTCTCTATGCTGGGCGGTCCAGCGTGGGCGCTGTTTGTGTTTGTATTGAATAATGTCTCTCTATGCTGGACGGTCCAGCGTGGGCGCTGTTTGTGTTTGTATTGAATAATGTCTCTCTATGCTGGACGGTCCAGCGTGGGCGCTGTTTGTGTTTGTATTGAATAATGTCTCTCTATGCTGGACGGTCCAGCGTGGGCGTTGTTTGTGTTTGTATTGAATAATGTCTCTATATGCTGGACGGTCCAGCGTGGGCGCTGTTTGTGTTTGTATTGAATAATGTCTCTCTATGCTGGACGGTCCAGCGTGGGCGTTGTTTGTGTTTGTATTGAATAATGTCTCTCTATGCTGGACGGTCCAGCGTGGGCGCTGTTTGTGTTTGTATTGAATAATGTCTCTCTATGCTGGACGGTCCAGCATGGGCGCTGTTTGTGTTTGTATTGAATAATGTCTCTATATGCTGGACGGTCCAGCATGGGCGCTGTTTGTGTTTGTATTGAATAATATCTCTATATGCTGGACGGTCCAGCATGGGCGTTGTTTGTGTTTGTATTGAATAATGTCTCTCTATGCTGGACGGTCCAGCGTGGGCGCTGTTTGTGTTTGTATTGAATAATGTCTCTCTATGCTGGACGGTCCAGCGTGGGCGCTGTTTGTGTTTGTATTGAATAATGTCTCTCTATGCTGGACGGTCCAGCGTGGGCGCTGTTTGTGTTTGTATTGAATAATGTCTCTCTATGCTGGACGGTCCAGCGTGGGCGTTGTTTGTGTTTGTATTGAATAATGTCTCTATATGCTGGACGGTCCAGCGTGGGCGCTGTTTGTGTTTGTATTGAATAATGTCTCTCTATGCTGGACGGTCCAGCGTGGGCGTTGTTTGTGTTTGTATTGAATAATGTCTCTCTATGCTGGACGGTCCAGCATGGGCGATGTTTGTGTTTGTATTGAATAATGTCTCTCTCTGCTGGACGGTCCAGCATGGGCGCTGTTTGTGTTTGTATTGAATAATGTCTCTATATGCTGGACGGTCCAGCATGGGCGCTGTTTGTGTTTGTATTGAATAATGTCTCTCTATGCTGGACGGTCCAGCATGGGCGCTGTTTGTGTTTGTATTGAATAATGTCTCTATATGCTGGATGGTCCAGCATGGGCGTTGTTTGTGTTTGTATTGAATAATGTCTCTCTATGCTGGACGGTCCAGCATGGGCGTTGTTTGTGTTTGTATTGAATAATGTCTCTCTATGCTGGATGGTCCAGCATGGGCGCTGTTTGTGTTTGTATTGAATAATGTCTCTCTATGCTGGACGGTCCAGCATGGGCGTTGTTTGTGTTTGTATTGAATTTCGTCTCTCTATGCTGGACGGTCCAGCATGGGCGTTGTTTGTGTTTTTTTATTGAATAATGTCTCTATATGCTGGACGGTCCAGCATGGGCGTTGTTTGTGTTTGTATTGAATAATGTCTCTACATGCTGGACGGTCCAGCATGGGTGTTGTTTGTGTTTGTATTGAATAATGTCTCTCTATGCTGGACGGTCCAGCATGGGCGTTGTTTGTGTTTGTATTGAATAATGTCTCTCTATGCCGGACGGTCCAGCATGGGCGTTGTTTGTGTTTATATTGAATAATGTCTCTCTATGCTGGACGGTCCAGCATGGGCGTTGTTTGTGTTTGTATTCAATAATGTCTCTATATGCTGGACGGTCCAGCATGGGCGTTGTTTGTGTTTGTATTGAATAATGTCTCTCTATGCTGGACGGTCCAGCATGGGCGTTGTTTGTGTTTGTATTGAATAATGTCTCTATATGCTGGACGGTCCAGCATGGGCGTTGTTTGTGTTTGTATTGAATAATGCTCACTGCTCTTCTTTGCCTCCAGATTCTTTTGATGTATAGAACAACTAATTCATATTATATCCATATATGCAGTGTCCTTTTCCTTACCTTTACCTATCTTCTTTAGTGCTATGCCTTTTCTTAACCAGCAGGTTAACCATGTTATTATGTAGTACCTGTATGTTGGTTATTATACTGCAAGTCACGTGTTCATAATCTTCTCTCAATACTTTGAAGTGTGAAAGAGTGCTTCCTCCAGGAGAACAAAATTCAATCAAACTTTCAGGGTTGTCTTTCTCGGCTGTGTGACACACCTGCTGACCTCCTGGATTTGCCATTTATTGACTTTTCTGGTTAACTTTTCATTAAAGGCTATGAAATTATTTTTATTGAGTTTCACATATTTATTGTATTCTTTTACTAAACATATTCCTTCTGAGCTTGTATTCGTTGAATCTTGTCACCAATTATTTACAAAAAATAGTAATTTAGCCTCTACACATTTTAAGAGATATCTCTTCATCAGAGACATATTTATTTCTAACTTAAATCTACAAGAACAAACAAAAAATCTATTACACGTCTAACATTTTAGAGTAAGAATACATTTTAAATAAGAATGATTTTAGAAAGTATGATTTCTATAAGAAATGTCCAACTATTCAAAGGCATGATTTCTACATTCCTGCTGTTCATAAGAGATGTTCAGAACATTCCCTCTTAGGAAGCACTTATCAGAATTACTGACTGTAAGGGGGAAACTTGTCCTCTTTTCCTTTACATAGATGGGAAGTGATGTACCGGCTTCTTCGCTGCTGTTTGTAGTTCTGATGCATTACACATTGCATGATAAAATAAGTTACCCTAAGTCTTGCCTGATTCAGTACATTCTATCCTGTAAATCAGTCCTATCAGTTTAACCAATGTAAATATAAAACCTATGAAGTATCATGAGCCACTGTTACAGTGTAAGGGGAATGCTCTCCTCTACAATGTGAAGAGAAGATGGTTTTGTCAAAGTCCCCGGATGACTCTGAGAAAGGATGCTGGTAACTCTATTTCTAAAGTTTTGGATGTGAAGCAGTAAAAACTTGCAATGGTGTTGTTTTGGGAAGCATCTTAACAAACACAGCCATTGTTGCTTGTCATCTAAACCTGTGGAATAGTATTGAGTCTCTCCATACAGTACAATTCAGGCTGTTGTAATGTTTCTGTCAGATCACCACCTTGAATGGTGGCTGTACATGTTCACAACTCTGGAAATGTGATGATGTTTTCAGTTGTAAGGGGTGTCAAACTGGATTTAAGGCTGCCTCCATTTATCAGGGATTTGCGTTTAGTTACACATTGTTTACATTTTCTTGATGTTTATTTAACATCTCCTAAACCGCAAGGGACTTTTAATACATAAATTATATTGTCAGATTTGCATGTATAAGACGTTTGAATGGAAATGAGCTCTCCTGTCTGTGGGTGCTGTTGTGGCCCCTTTATTGATGCTGCTAAAGTGGATGCATCTAAACATGGCTGTGCTCCTCTTTCTTGGTTTGAAATGGAGTAGGAAGGATTCCAATGTCCAAATGAGTTTGTTTTGAAAATTCTTTTGCTCAGTACATACTATTATGTGTTTGGTTCTGGTGAGATCTTGTAGCACTAGATGATTTTGTAAACTGTTCCCGTGTTTGCTTATGATTCTTGGATCTGTTAGCACTGCATGGTGTACCACAGTGGTTCTTAGCCTATAGTCTGGGGGCTGCTGGGGGTCTGCAAAGCCTTCTCAGGGGCTTTACAACTGCTTAGAATTAGCAGATTCATAAATGTATAAAAATGAAGAAGTAAAATGTAAAACTGAAAATGTTAAACCATTCTGTAAATATGAAGGAATTAGAAACTAGAGGCTGGACATTGAGCTAGCGTCCTCAGAATGGTTCGTGGGAGCAGTGCAAGAGCATCAACCAGAATATAGTATGGATGAGGAGTGTCATCAATTGAATTTAGAAAGATTCCTTCTTTCCCGGTAAAATTAAAAAATGTGATACTTTTTATATTTGTTTTATTTCTGTATTTGTTTAGTAAATGTTTGTTTCTGTGTTTTTTTGTGTATTGTTTTGCAGTAAAAATCATCAAAAATGCATAGGCTGGGGTCCCTGGCTTCAAGTGATGACTCAGTGGGGGTTCGTGGATTCCAATAATGCTTGAGTGGGGGTCCCTGGGTTCCAATAATGTTGAATTGGGGTCCACAGAAGTCAAAAGGTTAGGAATCACTAATGTGCAGCACAATAATTTTGAAGCAGTGAGCTAGTGGTCTCTGAGATCTTTCCATTGCATGCTTTTGAGCTATGTTCACAGTCCATTTCTGTACTCTTTTTAATGTCTCATTTGAATATCCATGTTTTCAAAACTTGACATCATTTCATTCACTTCCTCTTAATACAATCTTCCGTCAGGGATTACTCTGAGTATCCATGGCTGTTGCTGTACAGCAGGTTCTGATAGAGTATTTTGGGGTAAAAGCTTTGTGCGTTGAATTAACTATTCCTATCATTTTGGCATAAAGGTCGGATATTACTTTCCCTAGCTTTAATGCAATTTCTGAGTCTAGAAAATGCACTGATAGGTTTCCAATAGTAACTGTATTTTGATAAAATACTATGCATTTGTGAGACACTGGGCAAATTTGAATTGGTCCGTTCCAGATTGCAAGAAAGTCATCAATGACCTGGGAACATGGTTTTATGCATCTACTTCACTGGGGATTTTGAAACATCGGCTACTGTTCAAAGAAGAGCATGTAATCATTTTAATATTCAGGCTCAATTGTTTGTATATCGTAAATTCCATTGAAGCTGAAGTAAGTGTTCTATAAGGCAAAATATAGCAAGGAAAGAAAGAAAGAAGGAAAGAAGAAAAGAAAGAAAGAAAGAAAGAAAGAAAGAAAGAAAGAAAGAAAGAAAGAAGAAGGACACTTTGGGGGAAAGGTCCCCTGATCAATCATTCTCTCATCTCCTTCTATCGTCCTGCTCAAAGCTTGTGATTGGCCAACCTATTCTTAGCCTCAGTTCCCAGAAAAGAAATGGAAAGATGTGTAGGCCGCTCCTTTTCATACAATTCCGCTAGACTGTGGAACGCCCTCCCTTTTCATCTTCGCTCAGTGACCCAACATCTTCCCTTTCGGAAGCTCCTTCAAACCTGGCTGTTCCAAAATCCTGCACTATAAGACACCTAGGGGGATATTCTCAAGAACGTGCGATAACCATCGGCAAAATAGGTTAACGCAAGTCCTCATATCTCCGTCTAGCGTGGGAAAATAACCCCGTATTAACGTGGCATTCACAACAAGGCGGTAACATGCGATAGTACCCCGATAACGCGCCAAATGTCTGCGATAACACTACCGGGACGGCAATAAAAATCTCAACCCAAACGTGAAAAAAGTTGCGATGGGCCCAACCGCGATAGAAAAATCGGCGACAAGCAGCGGCAGGCTTGCAATTCCCACTTCAGGCGGGTAAAATCACCATAAAAGCAGCAAAAAAACCAGAAATAAATAAATAATACATAACAACTGCGAAGCACAATGGAGGGAGCTGGTGCAAGTACAGAGGACAACCCGAACGCCACAAGCCCCACGGAGGACCAGCCTCGGACCTCGGGGCAAGGAGAAGAAGAAGAGGAAGACGCAGTTCAGTCCACAGGAAAACAGGATCCTGATAACGGAGGTGACACTCCCACCATCCAATTGCCATTGGTGTAATTGACAGCACTAAATGTCGCACATACACTTGTCCGAGCGATGTGCCAATGCAGAGGGGTGACATGCACACAGGGAATGTGTCTAGGAATGAATTTATTTGCACATGCTGTGCCTGTGGTCATTTTGACCTGTCCCATGATTGCTAAGGACAGTCCCCATGTGACGTGCCTATGTGAAGAAATTGTGAATGATAGTGTCCCTTCGGGCTATTCCAGGTGCTGCTGCTCTTGGGTGTGGTCCACCTGCCTCATCTTCATCATCATCATCCGGTGCATCAGGCACTTGGATCCATGTGGCATTGGTGCATACACATATGTTGTGCAACACACAACATGCAATGATCATCTTTCACACTATTTGCGGGCTGTACAGGAGTCTTCCACCTGTGATGTCCAGGCACCTTCAACTTCAACACGCCAAATGAGCGCTCCACAATGCCCCTGCTGCGAATGTGGGCCACATTGTACTGCCTCTGGGCCGGGGTGTTCGGGGCTCGGAGGGGTGTCATCATCCACGGGCAGAGTGCATATCCTTGATCACCTGTGACAGGGGAGAGAGATATGTGTCAATCGGTGGTTCTGCACTCTGTGTTGGCAGGCTTATCAGTATATTGGTGTGTGATGTGTGGGACTTTGGGATACATGTCTGACATGTCTTGCATGTGGCAAATGAGCGGCATCCATGTGTAGTACGTTGCCTCACAGCTGCTCCTCACTCCCCCCGAGCCTATTTACTTGGGTGCGCTGCGCGGTTGCATCACTTGCACTCCTAGGACACACCATTGTCATGACTGTCTGCGCATGTCTACAAGCCTGACAACGACACTGTGATATTGGCCGTTGAAGGTGGTCGGCCACGTGTGTGTAGGCCTATGGTCAGGATAAGGCGGAAACAGAGACACATGCAGTAGTTGCCTTGGTGGCCATCCCGGAAGTGAACCACGCCCTGAGCCCCGGGCTATTGATTCCCACTCCTACGCTGGCCCAGCCCACTCCGCTTACGCTTACAGGGGGGGCGACATAGCTACATGTCTAGGGTCTATCCCACTGCCTGAGGTAACATGGTTGCACCCACTGTCTACGAACACCTCCAGTATATGTCCACATGGACATGTCTGTGCTCTGCATACTTAAGTCTGTCCAGCACATCCACGCCACACTTGGGATTGAGTACATTCTGATTCATGGGTCACTTTCCTCCCTCGCACATACTTGGTTCCCGCCTCTCATAACATCCTGCTATTGTGTGGCAGAGGTGCCATTACGTGGATGGCTTGTCTGGCCCCTGTTACCACATATCCATGTGTTGTCGTGTCTGGTAGGTGGGTATGTTGTTTGGCATGTCGTATGTGATGTTGTAACGTGTGCATTCCCACAGTTGTGAGTTGTCTGATTGTGGAGTTGAGGTGTGTGGTGTGTTCCGTTGGTACTTACCGACGAGCAGTGCATTTCCGTAGGTGCCATCCTGGAAGTGCTGGTTGATGATGGACTGTCGAAGATGTAGGAATCATGCACACTGCCTGGGTAGTTGGCGACGACGTTGGTGAAGAGTCCCCGGTGGTCCACTATTGCCTGCACATTGATGGAATGCGTGTGCTTCCTGTTGCAGTAATTGTGTGCAGTGTCGGCAGGGGGCACAAGTAGGACATGTGTGCAATCAATTGCCCCCAACACGTGCGGGAAGCCAGCTATGGCGTAGAAGCCTTTCTTGGTCTCCAGCTGTTCCTGCGCAGTGTGGGGGAAGTGAAGGTACTGGGGTACCAAGCTGATGATGGCATCCAAGACAGGTGTGAGGAACTTTGATAGGGCTGGCTGTGAGACTCCTCCGACTCTGGCAGTTGTTGGTTGGAAGGTACCAGAGGCCAACAGGTGCAGCACATCCAGCAGCTTTGTCTGCGGAGGGATGTTGGTTCTCCGCTGTGATGGTACCGTCAGCCTGTGGGCAATGTTGGTCAGGATGCGGAGGATGGTTGTCCTTTTGAGCCTGTAGTGGGCAATGACTTCCTCTGGCGTTAAGTCTCCGAGGCTGGTGCGTTTTCGGAAGGACCGATGTCTCATTCTGCGCTGCCTCGGTGGTAGTCCAGGGGGGGTGGTCCTGGGGGGGGTGGGAGGCCTGGGGGGGGGTGGCGGTGGGTGTTGTGGGCCTCTTGGGGTTCCGAGCTGCATGATCAGTAGCTCCATGACATGTGTTGGTCTGCCGATGTGGCTCTGGGCTGGGCTCCCTTTATACTGCAGGTTGTCATCCTGCTTTACACCAGTAACAGGCAGGTGTTAAATCCCTGCTGCTAACGCGCCTTATCGCCTGTTTTTGGGTCGCATCGCAGTTCTGGCTGGTCGTTGAGAATGTTGCGAAGTGGTGTTTTCGGGTGTTTTTGCACGGGATCGCTTACTCTGCATATCATTAGCGTTAGTTGTCTCTCTCATCCGTGGCGATGTTTTTTGCGGCAGCTATCGCTGGTATACTGGCGATGTGGGGTGTTTGCACCAGCTTGTGAATGGGGCGATGATTCTTTCGCCACTTTTGCTGCGCTAAAGTGCCGTTAACTCAGCGATAAGTCCTTGAGAATATGCCCCCTAGTCTGTTTCTCTATGCGACACTGTTAGTGCTGGGATGCCTTCAGGAGCCATGCGCTCCATAAGTGTTTTGTAATAATAATAATAATAAGAAGAAAGATAGAAAGAAAGAAAGAAAGAAAGAAAGAAAGAAAGAAAAGAAAGAAAGAAAGAAAGAAAGAAAGAAAGAAAGAAAGAAAGAGAAAGAAAGAAAGAAAGAAACAAGCAAACAAACAAACAAAGACGTTTGGTGTTTCATCCATCATATGCTATAGGATCACTCTATTGATCATTTCAAGTCCTTCCTAATGTGAAATAGAACCAAATATATTGGCAATGTCACGTGAAAAGTATGTCTTTAGTGTCAATAGTAATAGCTGCTAAGCCTTGAATAAGGTCTGTAATATCCATCAATAGCATCAATATATGGGTAAAAGCCTCTTGAGTGAGAACCCCACACATTTGTTAATAATCTAAAATATAGGATTATTTGGTGAGGTAAAGGGTCATAATTATGGATCTTTGTGATAATTTTGGAGTTTAGGTAGGCAGTAAAGTACTGGCAATTGTGGGAATTCATTTAGGAGAAATTGCTTTGTGGTTTCATCAACAACTCATGACTTCTGAGCATCTGGCACCATTTTCTGTCATTTCAATGCAAGTTCCCTTGTGGGGTTATTAGGAAGCTCCATATATTGATTTTGTCTCATGTACTGGATTGATTTCTGAACCATAAGTGATCCATAGTGACAACTACTCCACCTTTATCCGCTGCTAAGCATAAGGTTGTCTCATTTATTATGAGCATTATTGCCTCCTTACCATAGGTAACAATCCACAGATGCATGATTAAGGGATTAGTTAGTGTGTAGAGGACGCTGAAATCCTAAAATTAAAAACGACTTTCATCATAAAATATTCAATAGAGGCCTGTGCAGCCCACTTCTTTAATGCACTAAGGCAACTCATCTCATTTGGTTAAGAGCCAGATGTGCGACGTTTTCATTGTTCTGTCATATGTTAATATTTCATTAATGGTGAGAATGTATCAATACTCAGTGACTGCACAGTATTACTACAAAGTAAACCCATGCCGCAGACTAGCACCTACACCAGAAAGCATGCCTGGCACGCTTCATACTACTCTCACTAACTATTATCAATGGAGTTTGGGCAGCAGATTCTGTAGGTGCCTGACCTTTTGCGTCTCATCACAAACAGGGTACTCAATCATTTGACACTGTTATAAAGACAAATCAAACTATCAAAAAGTAGTGGATACTGAGAAGATGCACATACAACTGAACTGTAAAGCACATTTTGCATTTCCTGTATTTCATTGCATTGTACTGTTATATTCACAAGTACCAGGATATATCTTTACTCAAGCTTTCCCCTACAATGGGATACAGGGTTGTAGTTGTCTTGATTTAATTGTAATCTGCTGAGGATGGCCATGTCCCTTTTCATGGCATCAGATTGTGAGTCTCCAGAGATGGACATCAACTGTTACCATCCATGTGTTAATATTGAAAATCAATGTCAATGTGAATACCGATACAACCATGTACAAAAACTAAATCACATCTTTATTGACAAATTCACCCACTGTAAACTCCACATCAAACAGACTCAGAAATGCGTAGTCATGCAGGCTCTGAGTCCCAGGCCCAAGGTCACTGATTGACAGATCACAGGTGGGGTGGCACGTAGCTGACAGACAAATGCATGAACAGGAAACCCCACATCAATCCCACAGATAGACACAGTGACACCACAATGGTCCAGGGAGATTGACCCCAATAAAGCACACATGACTGGAGGGGTGTGCACATTCCCAAAACACTGTACAGTCATATGCCACATGAAGTTAGGAACACGTAGCCAATCAGGACACAGCACAATCAATCAATCAATCAATCAGGGATTTATATAGCGCGCTACTCACCCGTGAGCGTCTCAAGGCGCTGGGGGGAGGGGGGGGCAGCTCTGGATCAGTTGAAGGGCCAGGTCTTGAGGTCCTTCCTGAACGTGTGCAGGGTCGGGGAGCGTCTGATGTTCACAGGGAGCCTGCGTTCCAGGTCTTGGCTGCGATGTGGGAGAAGGCTCTCCCGCCTGTTCTGTTTCTGCGGATGCGGGGACCTCTGCCAGGGCGAGGTCGGCGGATCTGAGGTTCCTCTTGGGTGCGTGGAAGGATAATCTCTCGTTGAGGTATTTGGGTCCGATGTTGTTGAGTGATTTGTAGGCGTGGGTGAGGAGTTTGAAGGTGATCCTCTTCTCGACAGGGAGCCAGTGGAGGTCTCGTAGGTGTTGGGTCATGTGTTCATGACGCGGTGTCCCGAGGATGAGTCTGGCTGCGGCGTTCTGGATGGTTTGGAGTTTGTGTAGAAGGGTTCTGTTGATACCGGCGTATAGGGCGTTGCCGTAGTCCAGTCTGCTGGTTATGAGTGCGTGGGTGACGGTTCTTCTGCAGTCGGGGGGATCCATTTGAAAATCTTGCGGAGGATGCTTAGGCAGTTGAAACTGGTGGAGGCGACGGCGTTGATCTGGCGGTTCATGGAGAAGGAGGAGTCGAGGATGATGCCGAGGTTTCGTGCGTGGTCAGTGGGGGTGGGCGGGCTCCCGAGGGCGGCGGGCCACCAGGTGTTGTCCCAGGCGAAGGTGCAGGGTCCGAGGATGAGGACCTTGGTCTTCTCAGAGTTGAGCTTCAAACAGCTGTCTTTCATCCAGGCTGCCATTTCTTCATTCCTTCCGGGAAACAGAGTCTGGTGTCTTCGGGCTTCTTCGTGAGCGAGAGGATGAGCTGGGTGTTGTCGGCGTAGGATACAATGCTGAGCCCATGCTGTCTGACGATGGCGGCGAGGGGGGCCATATAGATGTTGAAGAGCGTGCGGCTGAGCGATGATCCTTGGGGTACTCCGCAGTTGATATCGGTGGGTTCGGAGAGGAAGGGAGGGAGTCTGATCCTCCGGGTTCAGCCGGAGAGAAAGGATTGGATCCAGTCTAGGGCGATTCCTTGTTTCCCCGCGTCGTGAAGTCTGGCACACACAGTATATGCATTGAACACACACTCCCCATGCCGCACATTGGGGCACGTTAACTAGTGGCCGCATTGTGTCCCCGCAAGGTCGAGGTCCAACTGGATTCCTCATCCAAAAGATTAATTTATGGCTCCAAAGACAAAGGTCCGCATTCCTTTCCAAAAAAGGACTGGCTGAACCATTTTATTGCATCCATTGATCAGTATAAAAGTCTATGTTAGACAGATTGTAAATTGAGAAATTCCTCGGACCCTAAGCCTGTGCTCCTTGCCGCACTGTTTAATTAAAAACTGTTCCTGTTTTGCCAAATGCCTCTTGTCTCTGTTTTTTACTAGGCATTTCATGTTCAAGCAACACATGCTTTTATTCCATGGACCATCTGAAATAATGCTTAACCGTTGGCTCAAGTTCCAGCCTGAATGGTTTTTCTCATCTGGCAATTCAAGTCTGGAATACAGTAAGAAAACAAGGCAATTGAGTATACTTTTGTAACACCTTAGTCCTTCAAATGAAGGCTTCTCAGCTAAGGCTAGCATCTCCATAATGTAGCAATCATTTTTGTCCCTAGATTAGTCAACATATGTCACAACTATAGAACTATCATACCTGAGTTCTACCGCAGGGATATCATGGACTGGCGAAGAATATTCACAACTTGCCGGCCAGAATCTCAACATCCAATAACTATGTTAGAGCCCAGAGACACCAGGGGGAAAGGGAATAGAACATAACAGCCAGTAATGGATTCATTGGTCAATATCTAAACGAGAAGATGAACACTCATTTGTACTTCTGTATTTCTTTATTGGTCATGTATACCTATAATGAAATCCACCTATTGGTTATCATACTCTTTCTTGGCTATATGCCTCTGTTTAGAGATGTTTATATACATTTATATATCTAGAAAACAAAATCTATCAGTAATCATAAACTTAAATTATGAGGGTGACATTGATATATCCATTCATAGCATGTGTATATTAATTCTTGGATGTGGTTACCTGGTGTTTAGAATATAACTATGTAAGTCATTGACATTTCTTTTATGTCAATAATAATTGCAGAACTGTTACTTCACACTCTATACTGCTGTAGTTTCTTCCTTCAAAAAAATTGGACCCAATCCTGACATTTAAGTTCAATTAATGAATTCTTAGAACAGTTCTGCTTTTGGTCACTAGATAGCAATGTTGATTCTTCATTAAACATGATAGAATCAACTTGTGTCAGAAACAGTTTCTGAGTTTGAGTCTCTTTAAATCAGGCAAGACAAAGGACAGTGGTGTAACAAAAGCCTTTGCAGCCCCCGCGGTGTGGGTGGCCCCCAAACTCTGGGGTCTCCCTCCAGCATTAGCAGGTCCCTGGCCTGAGAGCTCCGGACTGGGTTCGGAGCATGGGTGGCCCCTGCACTGCATTTACTTTGCAGGGGGGCCCCCTCAAGTTTCGTTACCCCACTGACAAAGGATATAGAATCTGTAAAGCTGCAGCAATCCTTAATATTTTTAGTGCGGGTTTCCACTACGGGCTGACGCCTGCACTCCCTCCCAGTGTGTCTGTTGGAAATTGGCCAGCACTGGGGTGGTTTTAATGGAAACCTCTGGTGCTCCGGTGCATGATGAACAGTTTTGAGGGAGCTTGGAGACGGTCTTGGGTCTCATTCTAGGGTACACCTCACTTGGGGAGTTGAACAAACTCCTGGACCTTACGCTTAAAATGGGGATAGTGTACAACCGAAGTGTACAGTAATACTGGTCTACTCGCAAGGTCTGGGTAACACTCAGTTTTGCACCATTCATGAGCAGAGATGAGTTATTGCTTGTGCAGCGTATGCCACATTTCAATGATAATTCTGCTGCATTGCCTCAGGACCATCCAGACCATGACAGGTTGTTCAAAACTCAGCCAGTCATAAAACATTAATCTGCCAGTTTTCCAGAGATTTATACTCCTGGAAAGAATATAGCCACTTATGAGTCCTTGATCATGTACCAAGGGTGGCTGCTGTTAAGGCAGTACATACCCAACAAAAGAACTTGTTATAATATCCAAATGTACATGCTGTGTGAGAGTTCTACTGGTGATGTATGCAGCCTGAGAGTGTATACAGGGAATGACTCCACTCTAAATCCTGTAAGTTGTCCTTCCACTCTTGGAATCACAGAGAAGATTATATCGGAGCTTCTCCAACCACTCTTTCATAAAACTTATAACATTTATGTGGACAACTTCTATAAAGAAGTGGAACTGTTCAGTGACCTGTATAAAGCCTGCACTGTGGCATGTGGTACAGTTTGATGTTGCTGCAACAGATTCTACAGCAGCTTGTTTGTAAGACGCTCCAAGAATCCCAGATTCCAATGAACTGCTGCCAGTCAAGGTCTACAATCGGTGGGATGAGTATGTGCTCACTACAGTCCATGATGAGAGTACTTCCGTGGGCATGGTTTGGGATCAGTAGGCCAAACTTCACAAGCCACCTGTATACAAGTACATGGGCGGGGTGGATAAGAATGACCAGATACTTCAGGCATTCAACGCGAGTCATAAAACTCGCACATGGCATAAGAAGTTGTTTACCCACCTGATCTACTTGGTAGCATACAGTGCAAATGTTGTTTACTGTCAGAGCACCACACGAAGAGCAGCATCTTTCCTTGACTGTCAGTTGACCATCATAGAAAGCCTTACTGCTGGAAAGCAGTAGCCCTCCACTTCATCAGCTTTGCAGGACGTTGCAAATCTGCAGTATCTGCCCTTTGTCAACCACATTCCTGCAACAGCGAGAAAGACTTGGCCATGTTGTCATTGCAGAGTCTCCTCTAAGCAAGGAAAGAGGCAAGAGACTTGTTGTTACTCTCGCCAGTGCCATGTCTGCCAGGCCTAGGTTTTCAATCTTGCTTTGTGTTGTGCCATACAAAAGTGAAGTATTAAGAAAATGACTGAGGTTGAGCTGTCCCAGTTTACACCTTTTAATGGCTGTGCATGGATACATACCTTCCATGGGCCACCACTTCAAAAGTCAAACAGCTTCTCAAACTGTATAATCTAGTTTAGAAAATCTTGGACTTGATTATGGCCTACTTGACACATTATCCACCTTCAGAACTAGGTAAATGTTCTATTTGCCATATGATAAGTGCATTACTGTCACGGCTGAGTAACCTGTGTTTAAAAACCTAAAACCTTTAGTGGTTTTTGAGGAACTGTTTAGGATAATTAGAAGAGTCTTCCCCAGCATGTTTATCTTAATTTCAAAGAATCTAGACCTTGGAGCATTCTTGGATCCCCTCCCCCAACTTGCATCCACAACCTTGCCAGAGGTGGACTTATTACAATGAGTGCACTAAATGCACATGACAGGCTTGTCTTCTTGAGCCTCAGGTGGATGCCACGGAAGGCTTTAGTAAAGGTTCTCTTGGGACGTATACAGTATGAGCAAAGACTTTGAAGGAGAAAGAGACATGAACATGTAGGAAAAGCTTAGGTCGGTGTATTTTCATAGGAATAGTGCATAGCGAGAAGGCAGATAGTCTAGGTAGTAGAGATACACATGCCGTCAATTCATCTTCACCAAAGGACTCAACTCAATTGATGCCGCACTCACACCGATACTCAATGACTCCCTCACTCCACTAAATAGATGACTAGAAACCATACAGATCGCAGCAGATAGGCTCACCCTCAATCTCTCATAATGCGGACACTTCAGCCCGCACCTCAAAGAGCTTCACAGGCTCCCCATCTACAAGCTAGCTCTGTTCTGACTTCTCTCACATATTTTGTATGCAACACTAGCCCACCCTACCTTAACAACCACCTTAGATTTCAGAAACCTTCCAGACACCTCCGGTCATGAGGACTCCTACTCCCACACAACCCATGCATATGCAGCACCAGAGCAGGCAGTGGTGCCTTCTCCTACCTTGCTCCGAACGGCTGGAACAATCTGCCCCTACATATATGTTCTTCTCCTTAATTTCTGAAATTCCACAAGAAGCAGAAGACTTGGCTCTTTAACTAGGGGAGTACATGGATCAGCCCAGACTGCTCCTGCATCTGCTGCAGAATATCCTCCTGGGTGAAAGAATGCTTTACAAATACACATAACATTACATGGAACTCTGCACCCAACACTAAACATATGGCTCATATTTGTAGCCTGCTTGATATGTTCATCCTCCTTCAGAATGAGGTAGATATTCTTTTTATCATATGACAGATGCATTTGAGTCACAGCACTGCACATATCGATGAACGGCATATATTCCACGCTGTCAAAGAGTACCATGTGTGCCAAAAAACAACGTCCTAAGTAGTTTTGAATGTGCTCTTTAGGGAACTTATTATGGTCTTCCCCAGCAAATTGACTTAATTTCAAAGGTAGATGTGCTCACCCAGTTCAAGGAATCTAGGCTTAAAGACATCCTCTGAACCCCACCGAACTCACATCCACAAACTGTCATGTGCCCGAGTTAGGCCTGGTAGGAAACAGTGCCATTTTACATGTACATGGTTCTTTCCACTTTGTCATATTGACTTTTGACGCACATTTGCATTTGTGAAACTTGGGTTCATTTCTTGGAAACACCAACCTTGCTAACATGGGGAACTTTGTGAGAACACTATCACATTGCCTTGGCAGAGTGTGCTAGGCCCTTACGTGCGTTATACAAATGTGTTTATTGTTACATCCATATGGTGACACAGCTATCTATGGAATACAAACAATGGCAGCATAATTACAATCTCGGCCAAAGGCAAGGATGCCCTTTTTCTATATAAAACCTTTTGTTTCCAGGTATTATCAGAGGAGACACTTCTGCTGACTTCGAGGGGTCCCTGCAAGCTGAAGATTTTCCCCAGCAGCTGACTGACATCTCCGTGAGGGGTGTCCAGTTTGTGTCCAAGATAGGGTCCTACCCGCTTGTCCACAAGGTAACGGGGATAGATCCTCCAGAAGGGGGTTTCTTGGCAGAACATATATTCACACCCTAGACACATAGGTTAGGGTTTGCATTGTAGGAATGCACTAGATTGTTATAATATTGTATATGCCTGCGTATATAAGTTGTCTCAGCAAGATGGTGGAACTCTTAGATATATTCACTGTCTTGACACTTATTATAAGTTTCATCCGCTTCTGTCTATTGATCATTGGCGCACATGTTTTCTATACAAGAATCACTTTGGTTCAATAAATATTGAAAACATCCCTTTGTGTATTCTTTGTATATTTCTCTGAGCGAAAGAGAGCAAGAGTGTCTGAGCGAAAGGTTCTAGGTCTGTCACCACGGTTCCTGAGGGAACAGGGTTGTCATGTTCAGTAGTTGCCAGAACTGTTCGCTCCCTGTCTAGGTTAGGGTGCTTATGGTGGCACTGTGAGCTAGCTGATCCAAGGGGCAGCATATCCTGAGGGGGCGCACGTAATCAGTCTGGCACCATCCTAAATTTATGTCGTCCACAAACACGCAGTTCCTACTGATTAGTGGAAACTACACAACAAAACTGCAAGGAGTTGTATTTAGCACAGCAAGTGTGCTAACGGTACATGAAAAACATTACATCCTGAGCCTTATGTCACTCTCATGGGAGCCATTAGTAAAGGTTCACTTAGCACATGTTCAGTATTGCTCAGAACATTGAGGGAGGCAGATACTTCACAGGCAGCAAAAACTCACTATCTCTGGTAACGCTCAGCACACCCGCAACCAAAACACCATCAGATTGCAGGCTAAGAAGTGCAAAAAAGAAAGAACAAGACAACAGGCATTTTCTAGCTAAGCATCCAGGATCTGGAACAGCATCTTGGCATCCATCAGGATCGTCCAAAAGTTGCTCCAATTTAGGAAAGAGTTGAATACTCACTTCATTAAAGAGTAATACGTGAAATGAAATGAAAAAGACACTTAAATAGCGCATGGCTACCCGGGGGCCTCCCAGCGCTGTGCAAGACTAGTAACCAGTGGCAGAAAAAAAAAAACTAAGGAAACAGTAGTGTTTTCAGTTGCTTTCGAAAGGCAGGATGGCTAGATTCCCTGCGGAGATATAGCGGCAGTGCGTTCCAGAGTTTGGCTGCATTGTGAGAGAAGCGTCGGCCTCCGTATCGGGCCCTCTTAATCCTTGGGACATCACAATGCAATAACTGTCAATAACCCAACTTCCTCTCCTTTTACTCATGACTTTGACCATATACAGCTCTCAGCTTCCTTTTGGGTGGGTTTGTGCTATAGAAACACCATATACATGCATACATGTGTATACACGCATTTATTATTTTCCATGGATGATTTACCGTCATCATCCTATCGCAATCAAGCAAGGCCTCCAAAATGTGTAAATATTAGACCTGTCAGCCTTAGGGTTTTCTTCCCTCCAACTTTTTGCCTTACATATTTATCTGATCTCTGTTTTGTTGGCCATAGGACTCTGTGCACTATACCACTTCTAACCAATGCTAAAGTGCATGTGCTCACTCCTCAAAACATTGTAATATTGGCTTATCCCCAATTGGCATATTTCATTTATATATAAGTCCCTAATAAAGTGGCACTACATGTACCCAGGGCCTATAGATTAAATGCTACTAGTGAGTCTTGTTGTGCCACCCACTTAAGTAGCCTTTCAGCCCTGTCTCAGGCCTGCCATTGCAGCCTTTGTGTGGACAGGTTTAAATTGCAATTTAAAAATCAACCTTTTGCCAGGCCTAAACCTTCCTTTTTAATACATATAAGTCACCCCTAGGTGAAGCACTTTGGACAGAAGTCGAGAAGACAAAGAATCCTCATAAAACAAATATCTACATAAGGCCCTTCAAAACACAAAGACAGAAGACCTGTGGAACAAAAGTCTGTCTTTCCCTGTATTTAGATGTATCGCCAACAAAATGGTAAGACTTCAATCGTTGGTAGAAGACAAAACAACATTCAGCAGTCGAAAACACGCATGGATGGTAATTAATAACTACGACCACTTAAAACAAGCACCTTACTTAAGCGCCACATTCTCTGTCTTTTATAAGAAACTACTGATGGCACTCCGGTTTGGTGACTTACCAACAACAGCAGACCTACCTAATTGTAAATATAAAGGTCCCACAACATGAAGATTTTGTGGTCAAACAAAAGAGGATTTCATTCACTTGATCTGCATTTGCACATACTTTTATGCAGCACGACTCACTTTACTGCAGCCTGACTTTAAAAAGAGGAAAATCAGGACACTCATCTGAACTGCAAGCTGCTAAAGTTTTTAAAGTATCGTGGATTAGCATTAAAAAAACACACCAGTTCAATCATCAGAATAAATGAAAACTTTCGTATTACACTGAACTATAATTTTAATTTTAATTTAAGGAAGTTACGTGTGTCTAATGGTTTTATTATGTATTCTGTACACATTAAAAAAAAATGTTTTTATGTAGCATTGTTACGGTTTTAATTAACCAAACAATAAAGCTTCTTCTAAGTCACCCTAAATACTCCACAGGCCAGTGTGCAATATATTCAAAAAGTAGGACATGTTCTTTTAAGTATTACATGTCCTAATGAAGAAAAACTCTTAAATTCCTTTGCGGTTGTCTTAGTACATTTAGCAAGGATAAAGTCCAAATGGGAACAGGTAAACAGTTTATGTTTGATGTCTTTGGAACTGTAATGAAAAATCCTCTTTTATGGTAATATCAGACTTTCAATTACAATTTTAAAAATGCCTGTTTTTGAAAGTTTGCCTTTTCCTACCATAGTCATTTAGTACCTGGAACCTGTCCCTGATTCACATTACTAGGTGTAGCTGGCAGTTGGTCTTTGTGTATTCCTTCCAGACAGCTACACACAATAGAGAGCTTAGATGTGCCTGGATGGGTCATCACTGGCAGGATGTTGGGGGAGATGGGCACAGCCCCACTTACACCTGAATAGGGTGTGCCCTGCCTTCACACAAATTATTTCATACTCCTGTAGTTCGTCTTGAGCCACTGCTGGAGTGCAGCAACCCTGAGCACATCAAAGAGAATTCTCTAGTAGCTTCTCCCACTTCAAAGAAGGCACCACGTAAAAATATTGAACCTCAGACACCAACTCTTGAGTACTCTTCTGGACCTGGGAAAGGCTCTGCCAGGAAAAAGGACTGCTGTGCTACTGAAAAGACTGCCACTCTGCTGGATTGCTGCACTGAAGGATTGCTGCTCTGCTTTGCCGACCTGCTACCCTGCTGCCCTCTTGCCTGGGTTAGAAGGACAAAACCTGCAACCTGTACCCAGGACCACCAGCGTGACTCCAAAGGCTAGTCTCCTGCTGGGGCATAGCTTGGTCAGTAAGATTGGTGGGTGTGAGGTACAGATTTCCCAACAATCATACTGGCATATAATGTTAAAATTCATTATAATGCAAGCAGGGCTTATGAGAAGGACTTACGGGGCAGTGGAAAGGGAGAGGAATGCGGATTGGTAGAAGTACTAAGTAACAGAAAAACAGGGCCTCATTTATGAAAAGTAAGGCATCGCTGCGGTAAAACAACAATGCAACACTTTTCAGTGCACCCTCCTTGCGACACCATGGAAGTTACGCCCCTGGTCTCCTGTAACAGCGCCTGGACTCTGCAATTGTGAGTTTTACCATGCCAAGTGGTGCCACCTCAGTCCTGGACCCTTGGAAATAGGCCTGAAGGTGCTGTGCCAGCTCATCTTGGACCCAGCAGAACTGAAGCATCTTCTCTACGCCGCGGCACAGCCCTGAGCAGAACTGATGCATTGTCTCTGTTGTGTAGACTTTCTAAAAGCCACGACTTCGCATCATCGTGCAGCCTGCAGCCTCATTGGAACCACTGCTATGCGATGGATCCCCACACAAGCATTGGCATCAGAGTCTCTCATCGATGGCATCCTTGATGACAAAGCAGTACTCCTCATCTCATGCTCTGTAGCTTCTTCAGAAACAGCCGGTGCATAAAACATCTTGGACTCCAGACTTAATATTGCAAGCCCCTCGTCAACTGCCTCCTTGATGACGAGGCAAGTCCTTGCATCGCAATCTCACATCACTGTCTCACAACTCCCTACCACCGGTGCTGCGCAATACATTTCCAACCAGAACGCCACATCGCCTCGGCTGCGTACCTAATTGGGCCCATGTAGCCATCCCACATTCCATCATGGTCAGCATGAACTTGTGACTTTGTACCAGTCCGGCAGGGCTAGATAACCACAGTTGGTTAGTGGTTATTATTGGCACTATATTCACTGAAATCTTAAACATTGCATGTCTCTGGTTCTACTGATTGGATTTTTATCATTTTGGTCTTCCTTTATTTATTAAAGCTGACTCTATTTTTGTAAATTGGTGTGGGATTTTTCTTGCATTGTGTTTTCACTTTATTACTGTTTGTGTGCTGCATAAATACTTTACACATTACCTCTAGGTTAAGCCTAACTGGTCTGTGTCAAGCAACCAGAGGGATGAGCACAGGTTAATTTGGGGTTTGCATGTGACTTCACCCTGACAAGGATTGTGATTGCTGCTTGAGTAGGGCTTCGCTCCCCTCAACTAGTAACTCCCATTTCTTATAGTAAGTATTTGCATGATGGCATTCATGTGCTTAAGCAATGCCACATTTTTGTTCAGGAATGTCTTGCAAGGCTCTCTTTCACCTTGTTGTCTCCCTCTCGCTACATTCAGCCACCATCTCCTGCCTGCAAATTCATTATCATCTGTCTGGGTGCTGTGCCTCCCTCACTTCCTGTCCCTTGGCCCATTCTGTCCAGTGCCGGCACTTCAGCTTAGAGTCTCATGATGCTGGGATGAATTCACTGCTGGTCTCTCTGCACCAGTGTAGAGCCTATTCCCTTTACACTTGTGTAATTTCAGCCCGAGCCTGACCTCTCCCCCTTTTACCTGGCAGAGACCTATATCTCTTATCTCCGTCCATACTTTTCACATCTTTCTTTCTTCCCCATTTGCAGCAACCATGTCTCCTTATCTACTTAACTCTCTTACGTCTCATACGTACAAGTCTCCTTTACCACTACCTCACACTTAATTGCCCCACAGTATTATACCCAGACTGCTCTACTCTCCTGCTCTCAATCTCCTCCTTGCTAGCCTAGCTCTGTTCTCTCATGGTCGGCCTTATGCGCTGCCTCCCAGTGCCGAACTCCACTTTTGCCCTATGTGAGCCCTAAACCATACAAACAGTAGAACTCCAGCTCTTGAACACAACACCCATGGATCCACAGTTGGCCCTGCTGCAAGCCATGACAGTGTCATCTGAGCACACACTAACAGGAGCTTGTAATGCAAATCTTACAAAACTTGCAACCCTCGAAAGATTTGCACAAGACTTGAGATCCAATAAGAGTGCTCTGTAGTCTTTTAACTTTGAGTTAATGCTACCCTGAGGGATTGCCAGTGGTTACACTATTTGCAAATCTCCCTCCTATCACCTTTTATGTGTTTGATGTAATGCCCCAGATGATGAAGGATATGATCAGACATGGGTCCTATGCTGGATGTGCAACAGCATCCAAGCTATACCTCAGTGTCAATGTCTAACAAGGCTGAAACTAGGGGTGGGCATAATTCGCATAATTGCCTCTAGTATAATTATGCGTAGTTACTATAAAATTACGAGTAGTTGCTTGTAATTATTCGAGGAGTGTAATCCAACATTGAGCACTATTTTCTTAGCACAAAATGGACCCCTGTGTTCAAAATGGAGAAGAGGATGCATTTTGCACTAAGACAATAGCACTACGTGCAACAGGACACGAACAGCAGCAGCCAAGAGTCACTGATGCTGTCTAAGTTTGTTGTTCCAGTCCTTCTGCAGTAGGATTTGTGCCCCAAAATACTCTTAATTACTCAAGCAGATATAATCTCATAGTTTTGGTAATTTTGCATCATTAGAGTAATGTGCAAAACTACTCCAATTACTCCGGAGTAATTTCAATTTTACCTAGGCCTAGCTGAACCCAGTCTGGGGCTGTTTGTGTTCCTTTCTAGCGGGGGCATTACCTGGTGGTCCAGGATAGACTGTTCCCATGCGGTTTCATAAGGTAGGCCTTTGTCTGGAGTAGCACAGTGGCCAGAATGACTGGTTGTGTGATTGCCAACGATTTTTGCTATTTGCAAGTATTCTTCTCATCACCTCTTGTGAGTTTAATGCATTTAAACTTTGCCCAGGAGGCTGGCCCTCATCTTCTTGAAGCCTGTTCTTGGACTTTGCTTCTTCCTGCTGCTGGGTTCAGGATTGTGAATTTGTTTTGAGATGTTGCACTGCTGCCAAGACAAGGTCAGTGCATCGCCTGTGTGCCTCTGCCAACCGGCCCCTCCCACAAGCAATGCCAAGCCTCATCCTTCTTTAGGCACAGTTCTACACCATTGCCTTTGGCATACCTTTGGGCACATCACAATACCTCTGGGTTCAAAACTACTACCATGCCTCAACATCTAGTACTTACTGCTTCAGCAACTCTGCACTGCTGTGACCACACTTTACAACCACATAATGCAAGACTACTGCCTTGTGGAAAGAAAAGATGTCCTGCCATTGCGTGAAACATCTGACATATCATACTGACCGCGTGCAACGGAGATGAAAGTAAACTTGCACAACATTTGTAGTAGAACTGATTCCCTTAGGGTAATTACTATGGTAGTGTGTAGGGCTAACCTGTCATTTAGCAGAGATGGTTTACTGCACTGCTACCCTTGTGCTTCTTAGAATCTGCTGTTCTGTTGCCTCTTTGTGATGCTGAAGAAAACTTCCATATTCTGCATTTGGAAATATGTATTTATTAAAATGCTGTGACCACAGAAATCTGGGCTGAATCCCTTCTCTGCATTTGTCAAGGATAGAAGATTCGTGGACTCCCACAGCTTTCACATTTATAGCAACCCACAGAAGCTCCTGCAGTAGGGATACATTACCATAAGTTTCAGTTCTCTAAGGAGCAGGTGCATGAGTGGGACCTTGGGAAACATAAACTGAGAGCCCCTGTCTTTTGGTTGTATCTAAACATGACCAACGCTTCTACATACAGTTCTACATACAGTGTTCTTGTCAAAAATTATAATTTACATGCCAAAATATAAACCCATCAAGCTGCGAAACCTCACTGTTAATGCAGTAGGATAAAGTAATCAGGAGGGTTGCTGCAGGTTACACAGTGTTAGTACAGCTAGCTGGAGCTCTATGTGAGGACCGTTGCACACAGTTTCTTGTTACACTGGGGCTACCAGCAGCAGGAGGTAAGAAAGATCTCGAGAAGATATCCCTTTCCAACGTATGTCTTCCATGTCCCATAGTCAAACAGTGGAGAACTAGAGTCCACAAGAATTCTACGTTGTCCAGGAGTACACAGGGAAGTGGTGCTCGGCCATGACAGTCGCATGCTCTAAGACTTCCTAAAGTCCCATATAACCTTAGAGCTTCTCATCTTTGGAGTCACATCCCTCTTCTTTCTTTCTGCACTTCCTTATTACCAGGCCAGGCTACACATCTGGTTTTTCACTCTCCATCGCTTGCATGTACCCAGTGTCGGACAGAGGATGGACTCTAGAATACCTGCCTTCGTTTGGCTCCCTTTCCAGAGGGTGAGTGAGACACTTTACCTCACCTCCCTATTCTTTCCACTCAGTCTAACAATGCTGGTCTTCCAACATGTGACACCCTCGCCGTCACGTTGCAGGTCCCAACTCTGCTCCAAGTTAATCCTTGTTTGCCTCACTTCCTCCAACTGGGGGGCTGTACAACTCTCCATCCTCAATCTTTCACCATCACCACAGTGGAAGCTGTGTACGATATGTGGGTCTTACTCACCCTCCGTGGGCATCTTCCCCAAGCTTCATGAGTCCTTGGTCATCACCCAATCTGTAACACCATTGAGGGCCATGACCTGCTGTGAGTGCAGCTGAGGGCCACGGTCAGCTTGAAGCCTGCTATCGGGGCACCATGAGACACAAGCTTACTGCCTCTGGTTGTTACACAAACATCTCAGCCTATAGCGTTTTGTTCCTCCTCCGTCGCGATCTGGTGGATAGCGGGCCAGTAATGTTGACTCATCTTTCATGGGGGATCTCCAGTTAGCTTGAGTCAGTGACGTACTACTCAGAGCTGCTCTTCTAGTGAGCAATTAATTTGGTAAGTCAGAGGAAGCAAGTAAAAAACTGAAAATGAGTGAGCAAGCACCTATGTAGGTCCTCCTCTGCTTGAACGTCTGACTGGTGGTCTTTCGCCTTGAGTAGCAGCCGCCAGTGCTAGTTTTATTGACCACGAGCCTCACAGTTCTATTTCCTTAGAATCTTGCCACATTTACCCAAATTAATGACATTGCTGCAATCTGCTTCTTGAATCTCAGAACTTTGGTGACGGTTCTTCCATTCCTCTCTTCTGACTATTGCAAAACATTCGTTTGTAGAGATATTTCTGCCAACCTCGACTGTAGCAAATCTTTCTACCTGGAACTCCCACAAAATCTCTTAAAAAGACTCCAATGTATTCAAACTACAGCATGTTAGACCTTCCCAGGCTTTTCCCTATTCAGCAGATCTACGCCAAGCTCCATTGGCTCCCTGTAAAGAACTGCGTGCCTGCCCTTATTTCCTAAATGTTTCTAGTCAGGGAAGACACACTACACATGGAAGTTTAGTGCCGTTCACACTAGCTTTTACAGTGCTTAGTAAATTACGCTGTCTTTTATGTTATGTTGCATTGTGGGGAGATAATCGAAGCCACAGAACTTCCAACTCACACGGTGCCACCATGTATCACATGATATCGGCTACCTTCACACGGTCACTCGTGAGGAACCAATATCGCATGGTGGCAAGGAGGATGAGCTGGAAACGACTGCACACAGTTGGTTTCCAGAGCCTCTTTAGGGGATATGAGTAGCCAAGTCCTTTAAGGGGTATGGAAACAGAGCAGGACATCAGCACCAGCCTCAAGAAACGTTTTCTTAGGCATTAGCTCAGACCTTTTGATTTTACTAAAATTAAATGTACAAACTACTTACTTGAAGTGGCTTTCAGGAAGCTCTCTTCATGCATTGGTCTGTTGTTGTGCCATTCACATTTTGCTTCCGTCCACTACAGCATACTTTATGGGGCAGTGGGTCCGCCCACTCATTCATTGGCTAACTTCGCTTTGAGTAACTGCATTTTTCCATAAGGTGTACATTCACACATAGGATAGTTCCCTTTAGTGCCTATGTTTTTGTGGTTACTTTATTATTTCTTCAGTTTTGCCTTTGTGCGAGCAGGCCATTTTCTACCGGGTCTTTATGGTTGTGATGTGATTTCGGGGCACAGTTCCTGTATCTGGCTAATACTGTTGTAAATTCCTTTTAGAGTGACCTTTGTTTACCTGACTGCTGCTATTTCAGAGCATACCAGACTGTGACCATTCGAAATTGTAATGTATGAAGTTATCCTCTTTTTAATACTCATGCACTGAAGTGCATTATTAACTGCACTTCTGCATTGCATTCTGGTATGTGTTGCTACTGAGGACTATAGTTATACTTGTAAACCGATTGAGTCTGTATGTTCTACTAGAACGGCTTTCTATTTTGCTTTCAATGCTCTTGTATGTCCTGCTGATATAGACATTTAAGGATTATATTACCAATAAAAGCTGTGACATCTATCTATCTATCTATCTATCTATCTATCTATCATCTATCTATCTATCTATCTATCTATCGATCTATCTATCTATCTATCTATCTATCGATCTATCTATCTATCTATCTATCTATCATCTATCTATCTATCTATCTATCATCTATCTATCTATCTATCTATCTATCGATCTATCTATCTATCTATCTATCTATCGATCTATCTATCTATCTATCGATCTATCGATCTATCTATCTATCATCTATCTATCTATCTATCTATCTATCTATCTATCGATCTATCTATCTATCTATCTATCTATCGATCTATCTATCTATCTATCTATCTATCATCTATCTATCTATCTATCTATCTATCTATCGATCTATCTATCTATCTATCTATCATCTATCTATCTATCTATCTATCTATCATCTATCTATCTATCTATCTATCTATCGATCTATCTATCTATCTATCTATCGATCTATCTATCTATCTATCGATCTATCTATCTATCTATCTATCATCTATCTATCTATCTATCTATCATCTATCTATCTATCTATCTATCTATCGATCTATCTATCTATCTATCTATCTATCTATCATATATCTATCGATCTATCGATCTATCGATCTATCTATCTATCTATCTATCGATCTATCTATCTATCATCTATCTATCTATCTATCTATCTATCTATCTATCTATCTATCGATCGATCTATCTATCTATCTATCTATCTATCTATCTATCGATCTATCTATCTATCTATCTATCTATCTATCTATCGATCTATCTATCTATCTATCTATCTATCTATCGATCTATCGATCTATCGATCTATCTATCGATCTATCGATCTATCTATCTATCTATCTATCTATCATCTATCTATCATCTATCTATCTATCTATCGATCTATCTATCTATCTATCTATCCATCTATCTATCTATCTATCTATCTATCATCTATCTATCTATCTATCATCTATCTATCTATCTATCTATCGATCTATCTATCTATCTATCTATCGATCTATCGATCTATCTATCATCTATCTATCTATCTATCTATCTATCGATCTATCGATCTATCGATCTATCTATCTATCTATCGATCTATCTATCTATCTATCGATCTATCGATCTATCTATCGATCTATCTATCTATCGATCTATCGATCTATCGATCTATCTATCGATCTATCGATCTATCGATCTATCTAGCCAACCCTCTTTATCTATGCAACCTTCTCTTGTTTCCAGCTCTATCTACCTATCTGTTCAACCCTCCCTACTTCTTTTTGCAATACTCTTTATCTATCTTTTCAACCATCGCTATCTATTTGTAATAAAGAGTTACAAAAACATTACAAAAAATAATTAGCAGAGGCCGGAATCCAACACCAAACCAAATGGCTTTTGGAGGTTTGGTGTTATACAAGACCTTTTGATTTGACTACATTTATGTGTATAACATATTTACTTGTGGGGGGTTTCAGTTAGACTTCATCTATTCATCTATCCTGCTGAGCCCGGACATATTGCCCTGCTGTTTTTTTCCTTGTAGGCTCATTGGGCCGTTTTTGGGAGGTGCCTGGCTCCTGCTGCAGGCGCCATCTTAAGGAAGCTAGCCTTCCGTTTTAATTGCTTTTATGATTTACCATTTCTCACTGTTCTTTTAATTAAATTTTTCTTTACCAGTATACAGCGCTTGCAGGGGAGCCTGCGAGCCCTGTAATGGTTGCTGGACCCCAGTTAAACCTCCTTTTTTAGTTGTCCCTCTTCATTTTCTTGCGCTCTGGCGCTGCCTCTTGACATGCCCCATGTCCTGGAGGGCAATTTAAATTGCACTATAGCACGTCCACGCAGCGGATGTGCGCAGCGGGCGCGCCAGCGGCAGGCTGCTGGCGCACCAAAGACAAGCCCATCTGCACCTGTCCGCGGCTGGATCGCGTCTAGGGCCAGGACCCCTGCTCCGTTTCCCAAGGTAAGATGCAGCATATGGCGGTTTACACCAATAAGGAACTGCACGTCTTCAACAAGCCATCTAGGGTATCCCAGCACGCTCGCTGGCGCTTTAACCCAGCGGACCTGCTTAAGAGGACCAAACTATCCTGCCCCATTTGTAGCTTCTCACTGGAGTACCAAGATTTGGCACAGTTAGATTATGTACATTCCTTCACCAGTAACGTTCCCACTCACAAATATAATGAAAGCGACAGGGTTCAGGCTGCCCTTTTAATGCGTGCTCGCTTCCTAAGCACAAATATGAAATAGCTGAGCGCCTTGATAATTATCAACTTGATCTCTTATTCATAACGGAGAAGTGGGCAGACCCTTCAGCTGTTCCAGATTTCTGCATTGCCACACCTGTTGGTTTTTCTGTGTATAGATTGGATAGACCAAAGAAAAGAGGGGGAGGTTTGGCACTTATATATCAAAACACTCCATCAGTAAAAGGAGAGATGGTCCCTTCAACGGTTTGTGAGGCACTTAGTTTTAACATAGCGCTCTCGGATCATCAGTCATTCAAGGGGATTCTTCGTTATCGCCCGCCCGGCCGTAGGGGAGACTTTCTATCGTTGGCGGGAAATCTATTTGAATCCTCTGATTGCGAATTGAGTTTCACTATTTTGGGGGATTTTAATTTTCACTTAGAGGCCACGGGTGACAAGGACTCAACATCCCTTATTACTGAGTTAGAATCTGTAGGACTCTCTCAGAAAGTTAGCTGTACTACCCATATTGCCGGACACATTTTAGACTGCCTTTTTACCAATAATGAGCAGATCATTATAAAGGAGGTCCTCCCATTGACCTGGTCTGATCACCACGCAGTATTATTTGATGTTTGTCAATTGAAACAATTTCCTTCGTACACCAGGCCGGGGCCCCCTAAACAATTTAGATGCTGGAGTAGTATATATCATGCTCTTCTTAGAAAGCATTTATCTGTCACTCAGCCAGAACTCTCCCCAGATCCAGGGCAGGCCACCACGAGTTATATGGACTGGCTTCAAGATTCCTTTGCTAAACTAGTTCCTTACAAAACAGTTTCTAAAAACAGAAAAACTCCTTCGCCCCTTGGTTTTCCACGGCTCTGAGGCTTGAGAAACAACGCTGCAGGAAACAAGAGAGACGCTGGTGTCAAGATTACGACCGCCAGGAGAAATCTCTTTATAAGTTAACATTGGCTAACTACAAACGCCTCCTAATAAAAGAGAAGCTACTTTACACTGGCAATAGAATCCGCCCAAGACTCTACCAAACAATTGTTTCAAGTTGCATCTAAACTTGTGGCTCCTTCTGGTAGCCATGCTAACATAGCAACTCAAGCGTTCTGCGACTCCTTAGCCCTTAGCTTTCAGGCAAAAGTAGATCAAATCTACTCTAACTTGAATGCCTCCTTCGCTGCCTCAAACATCGAGTTACTAGATAGTCTTTCTTTTAGGGAATTTGCGCCAGTCTTTTCGGAACAGATAGCTGATTTGGTGAGCACTGCAAAATCCGGTTCACCATTTGATCCGTGTCCTCCTACTGTCCTGAAACCATGTAGACACCTAAGGGTATATGTGCGCTATACAAGTCATAATAACATAACATAACATATAAGATGCAGTTACTGGGTGCCTAGCATAGAATGCATTTACTGTCTGCCTAGCATAAGATGCAGTTACTGTGTGTCCGGTATAAGATGCAGTTACTGTGTGCCACATATAAGAAGAGATTACTGTGTGTCTTGTATAAGATACAGTTACTGAGTACCTAGCACAATATGCAGTTTCTGTGTGCCTAGCACAGGATGCAGTTACTGTGTGCCTACCATAAGGTGCAATTACTGTGTGCATAGCATAAGATGCATTTACTGGTTGCTAATTATAAGGTGCATTTACTGTGTGCCTAACATAAGATGCAGTTACTGTGTGCTTAGCATAAAGTGCAATTACTGTGTGCATAGCATAGGATGCCTTTATTATGTGCCTATCATAAAATGTAGTTACTGTGTACCTAGCATAAGATGCAGTTACTGTGTGCCCAGTTTAAGATGCAGTTACTGGGTGCCTAGCATAAGACGCAGTTACTGTGTGCCTAGCTTAAATGTTGTTACTGTGTGCCTAGCATAGTTTGCAGCTACTGCATGCCTAGTATAAGGTGCAGTTACTGCGTTCCTAGCATAAGATGCATTTACTGTGTGCCTAGCACAAGATGCAGTTACAGTTTGCCAAGAATAAGATGCAGTTTCTGAGTGCCTAGCATAATTTCAGTTACAGTGTGCCTAGTATAAGATGCAGTTACTGTGTGCCACATATAAGATGCAGTTACTGAGTGCCTAGCATAAGATGCAGTTACTGTGTGCCAAGCATAGGATGCAGTTACTGTGTGCCTATTATAAGATGCAGTTACTGTGTGCCTAGCATATGATGCAGTTACTGTGTGCCTATTATGAGATACAGTTCCTGTGTGCCAAGTACAAGTTTCAGTTACTGAGTGCCTAGCATAAGATGCATTTGCTGTGTGCCTAGCATAAGATGCAGTTACTGTGTGCTTAGTGTAAGATGCAGTCACTGTGTGCTTAACATAAGATTCAGTTACTGTATGCTTAGCATACAATGCAATTACTGTGTGCATAGGATAAGATGCAGTTACTGTGTGCCTAACACAGGCTGCATTTACTGTGTGCCTAACATAAAATACAGTTACTGTGCGCCAAGCATATAATTTAGTTACTGTGTGCCTAGCATAAGATGCAGTTACCTCGCGCCTAGCATGAAATTCAGTTACTGTGCGCTATGTATAATATGCAGTTACTGTGTGACTAGTATAACATGCAATTAATGCGTGCCTAGTATAAGATGCAGTTGCTGCGTGCATAGTATAAGGTGAAGATAATGTGTGTCTAGCACAAGATGTAGTTACTGTGTGCCTAGCACAAGATGCAATTACTCTGTGCCTAGCATAATATGAAGTTACTGTGTGCCTAGCAGCATAAAATTCAGTTACTGTGTGTCTAGCATAAGATGCTCTTACTGTGTACCTAGCATAAGATGCAGTTACTGTGTGCCTAGCATCGTTTGCAGCTACTGTGTGGCAAGCATAGTATGAAATTACTGTGTGCCTAGCACAGGATGCAGTTACTGTGTGCCTAGCATAAAATGCAGTTTCTGTGTGCCTAGCATAAGATGCAGCTACTGCATGCCTTGCATAAGATGCAGTTACTGCGTGCCTAGCATAACATGCAGTTACTGTGTGCCTAGAAGAAGATGCAGTTATTGTTTTCCTATCACAGGAAGCAGTTACTGTGTGCCTAGCATAAGATGCAGTTACTTTGTGCCAAGTATAAGATGCAGTTACTGTGTGCCTAGCATAAGATGCAGTTACTGTGTACCTAGCATAGTTTGCAGCTACTGTGTGCCAAGCATAGGATGCAATTACTATGTGCCTATCCTTAGATGCAGTTACTGTGCCTAGCACGAGATGCAGTTACTCTGCGCCTAGCATAAGATGTAGTTACTGTGTTCCAAGCATAAGGAGCCATTACTGTGTGCCTAGCATGAGATGCAGTTACTGTGTGCCTAGCATAGTTTGCACCTACTGTGCGCCAAGCATAGGATGCAGTTATTGTGTGTCTAGCATAAGATGCATTTACTGTGTCCCGAGCATAGGATGCAGTTACTGTGGACCTAGCAAAAGATGCAGTTCCAGTGTGTCTAGCATAAGATGCAGTAAATGTGTGTCTAGCATAAGATGCACTTACTGTGTGAAATAGCATAATATACAGTTACTGTGTGCATAGTGTAAGATACAGTTACTGTGTGCCTAGCACAAGATTTAGTTACTATGTGGCTAGCATAAGGTGCAGTCACTGTGTGCCTAGCATTAGATGTAGTTACTCTGTGCCTAGCATAGCTTGCAGCTACTGTGTGCCAACCATAGGATGCAATTTCCGTGGGCCCGATTCACAGAAGTAATCTGAGACTAAAGTCTAACTTTACCACTTTCAGTATTCACAAAGAGCATTTACAAGTAGTAAAGTTAGACTTTTGGTCTAAGATTAGACCAAAAGTCTAACGTAGACCAAAAGTCTAACTCTACTACTCATAAATGCGCTTTGTGAATACCAAAAGTCGTAAAGTTAGACTTTCGTCTCAGATTACTTCTGTGAATCGGGCCCTGTGTGTCTAGCATAGTTTTCAGCTACTGTGTGCCTGGCATAGGAAGCAGTTACTGTGTACTTAGCATAAAAGGGAGTTACTATGTGTCTAGCATACGATGCAGCTACTGTGTGCCTAGTACAAAATGCAGTTACTTTGTGCAAAGTATAAGATGCAGTTACTGTGTGCCTAGCATAAGATGCAGTTACTCAGTGCCTAAAGGAAGATGCAGTTACTGTTTGCCTAGCACAAGAAGCAGTTACTGTGTCCCTAGCATAAGATGTTGTTACTTTGTGTAGAGTATACAGTTACTGTGTGCCTAGAAGAAGATGCTGTTACTGTTTGCCTAACACAAGAAGCAGTTACTGTGTGCCTAGCATAAGTTGCAGTTACTGTGTGCCCAGCACAAAATTCAGTTACTGTTTTCCTAGCATAACATGCAGTTACTGCGTGCCTAGCATAACATGCTGTTACTGTGTGCCTAACATAAGGTGCAGTTACTGTGTACCTAGGATAAGATGCAGATAATGTGTGCCTAATATAAGATGCAGTTACCATGTGCCAAGTATAAGATGTAGTTACTGATTTCCTAGCATAGAATGCAGTTACTGTGTGCCAAGCATAGGATGTAGTTACTATGTGCCTATTATAAGATGCAGTTACTGTGTGCCATGTATAAGATGCAGTTACTGACTGCCTAGCATAAGATGCAGTTACTGTGTGCCAAGTATAAGATGCAGTTACTGACTGCCTAGCATAAGATGCAGTTACTGTGTGCCAAGTATAAGATGCAGTTACTGACTGCCTAGCATAAGATGCAGTTACTGTGTGCCAAGCATGGGATGCAGGGGTTTACAATTACTTAAAGTAAGTTGCAACAGCTTACTTATAACACGTATCAACGATCTGAAAAAGAAGAATATATAACACACACCGAAATTATGATTCAATAATGTATTCAGAAATAATCAGATAATCATGGCTGTCGCAATTTACAATTTCAATTGCAATATGAAATACGTGACTGTGGTGAAAAAAGTGACATGTGGTGGTTGGTGATAAAGACAGTACACTATATACAGAAACAATTTGAGCGTGCAATAAAAGAAGGGAAGACATATTTTTTCTCGTATGTCCTTATTATTTAACACATATGCTTCAAGATCCTAATGACAAATAAGACTGTGATCATGAGCGTTGTGTAGACATATGTAGTACGCCGACGTTTCGACCCTGTTAATTGCGCACAATTGAGATGCGTCAAGGTGGGTCTTCTTCAAGGGAGGAGGGGGGGGATTGACAGCCTATAAGTTAATTAAAGAGCAGTGTCAGGTGTGTGTTATAGCAGAAATGTGAGTTATAACAGAGATATGAATTCACTGTTTGGTTGTCAAGGATCAAGCTTACCAAAAGGTAGATTTCTATGGTAACGCCGCAAATTATCAATGGTGAGGGTAAATAATCATGCTTTGTAATGGTCACTTGAAACCAGCTCTGTTTTAGGAATTATTCACAGCCCACTGAGCCAATGCACATTTTAACAATTCCAAACACTCGGCAGATTATGGTTCTTTTATAAATGTATAAATCATGTCTGTGTAAACTAATGCTCGCTCATGGTTAGGACTTTCAACTTGGTTAAATAATCATGCCCTTGTAATGGTTCTATTAAATAACCTCTCATTTGTGGAATTTTTCAAATCTCCACAGCATGTATAATGAGGTTAAATAATCATGCTTTGTAATGGTCACTTGAAACCAGCTCTGTTTTAGGAATTATTCACAGCCCACTTAGCCAGTGCACATTTTAACATTTCCAAACACTCGGCAGATTGTGGTTCATTTATAAACATGTCTGTGTAAACTAATGTTCGCTCATGGTTAGGACTTTCAACTTGCACTTTAGGAGCTCGACAGATGGGGTGATTTACATATTCTGACGCATTCCTTGCAATCAGCAGCCCGGTTCTTTGACAGGTTAACCGAGCTGCTACACCATATGTTCTCAATTAAGAGACACGAGCCAGCGTGCACGTCCTTCCCACGCCTTGTAGACTATTTATAGCCTACAGTTTTTCCAGCCCCTCATATCCAAACAAAGCCACTGACGGATGGACGTTTCTTTGCCAGATCACGGTGAGAATTCATCAGGGAGCACTGGAGCGAAGCGCGCCTCGCGCTATCGAGGGATTTAATTAGTGACTTACACTCTCTTTTATTTACTTTAGCAAATCACTGGACTGGCTAAAAATTAAGACTCCAACCGACGGGTGGAAGTCATTTACTGACTAATTCTGAGGTATGTTTAAGCGCTACCAGACCCTGTATTAACAAACGACAGAGACATTGTCAGTTACTGATGCAGTTCACTGTCACTTTCTCATAGGCTCCAACCGGCTGGTTGAGATGCACGTGGTTTATTCTTAAACCCACCATTGATAATTTGCGGAGTTACCATAGAAATCTACCTTTTGGTAAGCTTGATTCTTGATAACCAAACAGTGAATTCATATCCTAGTTATAACTCACATTTCTGCTATAACACACACCTGACACTGCTCTTTAATTAACTTATAGGCTGCCAATCCCCCCCTCCTGCCTTGAAGAAGGCCCACCTTGACGCATCTCATTTGTGCGCAATTAACAGGGTCGAAACGTCGGCGTACTGCATATGTCTACACAACGCTCATGATCACAGTCCTATTTGTCATTAGGATCTTGAAGCATATGTGTTAAATAATAAGGACATACGAGAAAAAATATTTCTTCCCTTCTGCTCAAATTGTTTCTGTATATAGTGTACTGTCTTTATCACCAACCACCACATGTCACTTTTTTCACCACAGTCACGTATTTCATATTGCAATTGAAATTGTAAATTGCGACAGCCATGATTATCTGATTTTTTCTGAATACATTATTGAATCATAATTTCGGTGTGTGTTATATATTCTTCTTGTTCAGATCGTTGATACGTGTTATAAGTAAGCTGTTGCTACTTACTTTAAGTAATTGTAAACCCCGACAGAACCAATTTTTACTTTAATACGCATACCCAGGTTCTGAGGGACACTGGGTTCCCCCATTACGTTTACCAAAGCATGGGATGCAGTCACTGTGTGCCTATTATAATATGTAGTTACTGTGTGCCTAGCATATGATGCAGTTACTGTGTGCCTAATATGAGATACAGTTCCTGCATGCCAAGTATAAATTTCAGTTACTGAGTGCCTAGCATAAGATGCATTTACTGTGTGCCTAGCATTAGATGCAGTTACTGTGTGCTTAGGGTAAGATGCAGTTACTGTGTGCTTAACATAAGATGCAGTTACTGTATGCTTAGCATACAATGCAATTACTGTGTGCATAGCATAAGATACAGCTACTGTGTGCCTAGCACAGGCTGCATTTACTTTGTGCCTAACATAAAATACAGTTACTGTGTGCCAAGCATATGATTTAGTTACTGTGTGCCTAGCATAAGATGCAGTTACCTCGCGCCTAGCATGAAATTCAGTTACTGTGCGCTATGTATAAGATGCAGTTACTGCGTGACTAGTATAACATAAAATTACTGCGTGCCTAATATAAGATGCAGTTACTGTTTGCTGAGTATAAGATGCAGTTACTGGGTGCCTAGCATAGGATGCATTTACTGTGTGCCGTATAACATGCAGTTACTGTGTGCCCCACATAAGAAGAGGTTACTGTGTGCCTTGTATAAGATACAGTTACTGAGTACCTAGCACAATATGCAGTTACTGTGTGCCTATCACAGGATGCAGTTACTGTGTGCTTAGCATAAAGTGCAATTACTGTGTGCATAGCATAGGATGCATTTACTATGTGCCTATCATAAGATGTAGTTACTGTGTACCTATTTATTTTATTTATTTATTTGAGTTTTATATAGCGCTGGCTAGACCAAGAGATATCAGAGCGCTGTACATAAGGAACAGCGAGTTGCAAGTTACAAACATTTTACATAAGTTACACAGTGATTACATAGTAGCAACAAGAGTTACTAGCGAATAGCACATAAGGACACATGATGAAGCCACAGTAACACAGTAGTATGCATTACGAGTGTGTGGCGTAACAGAGAGAGGGAAAGGAAAACAGGGGAGGGGAATGCCGATAGAGTCAAGGCAGGCAGGAGGGGGAAAGTCCATCAGGGGGAACTAAGCAGTCAGTGTGAAAGACAGATAAACCTAGAAGAACATAGAAAAACAATGTCCGATGTCCGGCTGGGTAGGTGACGGCCGAGGGGTGAACTAGAACCAGACTCCTCTATAGCTGCATAGGACAGCTCCACCGGGCAACGGCCAAGGGTACTCGGTCTCCGAGGTAAGTACAAACAGTTCCGGTTTCCGCCCATGGGGCATCGTCAGAGTTCCATCCATACTTAGCATAAGATGCAGTTACTGTGTGCCCAGTTTAAGATGCAGTTACTGTGTACCTAGCTTAAATGTTGTTACTGTGTGCCTAGCATAGTTTGCAGCTACTGTTTGCTAAGAAAACAACGCAGTTACTGTGTGCCTAGCATAACATGCAGTTACTGCATGCCTAGTATAAGGTGCATTTACTGCATTCCAAGCATAAGATGCATTTCCTGTGTGCCTAGCACAAGATGCAGTTACTTTGTGCCTAGCGTAGGATGCAGTTACTGTTTGCCTAGAAAAAGATGCAGTTACTATGTGGCTATCATAGATTGCATTTACTGTGCGCCCAGTATAAGATGCAATTACAGTGTACCATGTATAAAATGAGGTTACTGTGTGCCTTGTAAAATATACACTTACTGTGTACCTAGCACAAGAAGCAGTTACCATGTGCCTAGCACAGGATGCAGTTACTGTGTGCCTACCATAAAATGCATTTACTGTGTGCTTAGCATAAGGTGCATGCACTGTGTGCCTAACAAAAGATGCAGTTACTGTGTGCTTAGGATAAGGTGCAATTGCTGTGTGAATAGCATAAGATGCATTTACTATGTGCCTAGTATAAGATGTAGTTACTGTGTACCTAGCATAAGATCCTGTTACTGTGTGCCCAGTTAAAGATGCAGTTTCTGTGTGCTTAGCATAAGATGCAGGTACTGCATGCCTAGCATAAGATGCAGTTATTCTGTGTCTAGTATAAGATGCAGTTACTGTCTGCCAAGTATAATATGCAGTTACTGTGTGCCTAGAATAAGATGCAATTACTGTGTACCTAGCAGTAGATGTAGTTACTGTCTGCCTAGCATAAAATGTAGTTACTGGGTGCCTAGCATAGTTTGCAGCTACTGTTTGCCAAGCATAAGACGCAGTCACTGTGTGCCAAGCATAACATGCAGCTCCTGCTTCCCTAGGATAAGATGCAGTTATTGCGTGCCTAGCATACATTCCAGTTACTGTGTGCCTAGCAAAAGATGCAGTTACTGTTTGCCTAGCATAACATGCAGTTACAGTGTGCCTAGCATAAGGTATAGTTAATGTGTGCTTATCATAGTTTGCAGCTTCTGTGTGTCAAGCATAGAATGCAGATAATGTGTGCCAAGCATAAGAGGCAGTTTCTGTGTGCCTAGCACAAGATGCAGTTACTGTGTGCCTAGCTTAAGTTTCAGTTACTATGTGCCTAGCAAAAGATGCAGGGCCTGATTCACAGAACTAACTTACGTCAAAAACGTAAAGTTAGTACTTTTGGTATTCACAGAATGAACTTACTCATTTCGGTATTCACAGAAGTTAGTAGTCCTAACTTTAGGACTCCTAAATGCCTTCTGTGAATACCGAAAGTCTTAAAGTTAGGATTTTTCTCAGTTTAGGAGTAGTAAAGTTAGGACTCCTAACTTCAGGACTCCTAAATGCCTTCTGTGAATACCAAAAGTCTTGAAGTTAGGATTTTTCTCAGTTTAGAGTCGTAAAGTTAGGACTCCTAACTTTAGGACTCCTAAATGCCTTCTGTGAATACCGAAAGTCTTGAAGTTAGGATTTTTCTCAGTTTAGGAGTAGTAAAGTTAGGACTCCTAACTTCAGGACTCCTAAATGCCTTCTGTGAATACCAAAAGTCTTGAAGTTAGGATTTTTCTCAGTTTAGAGTCGTAAAGTTAGGACTCCTAACTTTAGGACTCCTAAATGCCTTCTGTGAATACCGAAAGTCTTGAAGTTAGGATTTTTCTCAGTTTAGGAGTAGTAAAGTTAGGACTCCTAACTTCAGGACTCCTAAATGCCTTCTGTGAATACCAAAAGTCTTGAAGTTAGGATTTTTCTCAGTTTAGGAGTCGTAAGTTAGGACTCCTAACTTTAGGACTCCTAAATGCCTTCTGTGACTACCGAAAGTCTTGAAGTTAGGATTTTCTCAGTTTAGGAGTAGTAAAGTTAGGACTCCTAACTTTACTACTCCTAAACTGAGAAAAATCCTAACTTTAAGACTTTCGGTATTCACAGAAGGCATTTAGGAGTCCTAAAGTTAGGACTACTAACTTCTGTGAATACCGAAATGAGTAAGTTCATTCTGTGAATACCAAAATGAGTAAGTGTATTCTGTGAATACCAAAAAGTACTAACTTTACGTTTTTGACGTAAGTTAGTTCTGTGAATCAGGCCCGCAGTTACTGTGTGCCTAGCACAAGATGCAGTTAATGTGTGCCTAGCATAAGAGGCAGCTACTATGTGCCTAGCCCGAGATGCGTTTACTGTGTGCCTAGCATAAGATGCAGTTACTGTGTGCCTAGCATAAGATGCAGATACTGTGTGCCTAGCATAAGGTACAGGTACTGTGTACCTAGCATTAGATGTAGTTACTGTGTGCCTAGCATAGTTTGCACCTACATGTGCCATGCATAGGATGCAGTTACTGTGTCTAGCATGAGATGGAGTTACTGCGTCCCTAGCATAAGATGCAGTTACTGCGTGCCTAGCATAAGATGCAGTTACTCTGTGTCTAGTATAAGATGCAGTTACTGTCTGCCAAGTATAATATGCAGTTACTGTGTGCCTAGCATAAGATGCAATTACTGTGTACCTAGCAGTAGATGTAGTTACTGTCTGCCTAACATAAAATGTAGTTACTGGGTGCCTAGCATAGTTTGCAGCTACTGTTTGCCAAGCATAAAACGCAGTCACTGTGTGCCAAGCATAACATGCAGCTCCTGCTTGCCTAGGATAAGATGCAGTTATTGCGTGCCTAGCATACATTGCAGTTACTGTGTGCCTAGCAAAAGATGCAGTTACTGTTTGCCTAGCATAACATGCAGTTACAGTGTGCCTAGCATAAGGTATAGTTAATGTGTGCCTATCATAGTTTGCAGCTTCTGTGTGTCAAGCATAGAATGCAGATAATGTGTGCCAAGCATAAGAGGCAGTTTCTGTGTGCCTAGCACGAGATGCAGTTACTGGGTGCCTAGCTTAAGTTTCAGTTACTATGTGCCTAGCAAAAGATGCAGTTACTGTGTGCCTAGCACAAGATGCAGTTATTGTGTGCCTAGCATAAGAGGCAGCTACTATGTGCCTAGCCCGAGATGCGGTTACTGTGTGCCTAGCATAAGATGCAGATACTGTGTGCCTAGCATAAGGTACAGGTACTGTGTACCTAGCATTAGTTGTAGTTAATGTGTGCCTAGCATAGTTTGCACCTACATGTGCCAAGCATAGGATGCAGTTACTGTGTCTAGCATGAGATGGAGTTACTGCGTCCCTAGCATAAGATGCAGTTACTGTGGGCCTAGCAAAAGATGCAGTTCCAGGGTGTCTAGCATAAGATGCAGTAAATGTGTGCCTAGCATAAGATGCACTTACTGTGTGACTAGCATAATATACAGTTACTGTGAGCCTAGCGTAAGATGCAGTTACTCTGTGCCTAGCACACGATTTAGTTACTATGTGCCTAGCACAAGATGCAGTTACTCTGTGCCTAGCATAAGAGGTAGTTAATGTGTGCCTAGCATAAGATGAAGTTACTGTGTCGCTAGCAGAATGAGATTCATTTACCGTTTGTCTAGCATAATGTGCAGTTACTGTGTGCCTAGCATAAGATGCAGTTACTCTGTGCCTAGCACAGTTTGCAGCTACTATGTGGCAAGCATAGGATGAAATTACTGTGTGCCTAGGATAGTTTTCAGCTACTTTGTGCCTAGCATGGATGCAGTCACTGTGTACCTAGCATAAAATGCAGTTACTGTGTACCTCGCATAAGATGCAGTTACTGCGTGCCTTTCATAAGCTGCAGTTACTGTGTGCCTAGTACAAGATGCAGTTACTTTGTGCCAAGCATAAGATGAAGTCACTGTGTGCCTAGCATAACATGCAGTTACTTTGTGCAAAGTATAAGATGCAGTTACTGTGTGCCTATCATAAAATGCAGTTACTGTGTGCCTAGCATAGTTTGCAAGAACTGTGTGCCAAGCATTGGAAGCAATTCCAGTGTGCCTAGAACAGTTTGCAGCTACGGTGTGCCAAGCAGAGGATGCAGTTACTGGGTGCGTAGCATTAGATGCAGTTACTGTGTGCATAGCATTTGATGCAGTTACTGTGTGCCTATCAAAAGATGCAGTTCCTGTGCGCCTAGCATAAAATGCAGTTACTGTGTGCCTAGCATAGGGTGCCCTTACTGTGTGCCTAGCATAAGATGCAGTTACTGTGTGCCTAGCATAGTTTGCACCTACTGTGTGCCAAGCATAGGTTGCAGTTGTTGTGTGTCTAGCATAAGATGCAGCTACTGTGTCCCAAGCATAAGATGCAGTTAATGTGGACCTAGCAAAAGATGCAGTTCCAGTGTGTCTAGCATAAGATGCAGTAACTGCATGCCTAGCATAAGATGCACTTACTGTGTGACTAGCATAATATACAGTTACTATGCGCCTAGCGTAAGATTAAGTTACTGTGTGCCTAGCACAAGATTTAGTTACTGTGGGCCCTATTCACAAAATCCTAACTTTACGACTTTCGGTATTCACAAAGGGCATTTAGAAGTAGTAAAGTTAGGATTTTGTCTCAGTTAAACTTAAGTTTTACTTAAGTTAAACTTAAGACCAAAACTTAAGTTTAACTGAGACAAAATCCTATCTTTACGACTTTCTGAATTCACAAAGGACATTTAGGAGTAGTAAAGTTAGGATTTTGTCGCAGTTAAACTGGTCTTAAGTTTAACTTAAGTTTAACTGAGACAAAATCCTAACTTTACTACTCCTAAATGCCCTTTGTGAATACCGAAAGTCGTAAAGTTAGGATTTTGTCTTAGATTACTTTTGTGAATCGGGCCCTGTGTACCTAGCAATAGAAGCAGTTACTCTTTGCCTAGCATAAGATGAAGGTAATGTGTGCCTAGCATAAGATTCAGTTACTCTGTGTTTAGCATAAGGTGCAGTAGCTGTGTGCCTAGAATTATATGCAGTTACTCTGTGCCTAGTATAGCTTGCAGCTACTGTGTGCCAAGCACAGGATTCAATTGCTGTGTGCCTCGCATGGTTTTTAGCTACTTTGTGCCTAGCCTAGGATGCAGTTACTGTGTGCCTAGTACAAGATGCAGTTACTTTGTGCTAAGTATAAGATGCACTTACTGTGTGCCTAGCATAAGATGCAGTTACTCAGTGCCTAGAAGAAGATGCAGTTACTGTTTGCCTAGCACAAGAAGCAGTTACTCTGTGCATAGCATAATATGCTGTTACTTTGTGCCAAGTAAAAGATGCAGTTACTGTGTTCCTAGCGTAAGATGCAGTTACTGTGTGCCTAGAAGAAGATGCTGTTACTGTTTGCCTAGCACAAGAAGCAGTTACTGTGTGCCTATCAAAAGATGCAGGTACTATGTACCTAGGATAAAATGCAGATACTATGTGCCTATTCTAAGATGCAGTTACCATGTGCCACGTATAAGATGCAGTTACTGATTTCCTAGCATAGGATGCAGTTACTATATGCCAATCATAGGATGTAGTTACTATGTGCCTATTATAAGAGCCAGTTACTGTGTGCTTAGCGTAAGATGCAGTTACTATGTGCTGAACATAAGATGAAGTTACTATATGCTTAGCATACGATGCAATTACTGTGTGCACAGCATAAGATGCAGTTACTGTGTGCCTAGCACAGGCTGCATTTACTGTGTGCCTAACATAATATACAGTTACTGTGTGCCAATCATATGATGTAGTTACTGTGTGCCTAGCATAAGATGCAGTTACCTTGCGCCTAGCATGAAATTCAGTTACTCTGCACTGGGTATAAGATGCATTTACTGTGTGACTAGTATAACATGCAATTACTGCGTGCCTAGTATAAGATGCAGTTACTGTGTGCTGAGTATAAAATGCAGTTACTGGATGCCTAGCATAAGATGCATTTACTGTGTGCCTATCATAAGATGCAGTTACTGTGTGCCTAGCATAGATTGCACTTACTGTGTGCCCGGTATAAGATGCAATTACTGTGTGCCACGTATAAGATGAGGTTACTGTGTGCCTTGTATAAGATACAGTTAGTTTGTACCAAGCACAAGATGCAGTTACTGGGTGCCTAGCACAAGTTGCAGTTACTGTGTGCCTACCATAAGTTGCATTTACTGTGTGCTTAGCATAAGGTGCATTTACTGTGTGCCTAACATAAGATGCAGTTACCGTGTGCTTAGCATAAGGGGAAATTACTGTGTGCATAGCATAAGATGCATTGCCTATGTGCCTATCATAAGATGTAGTTACTGTGTACCTAGCATATGATTCAGTTACTGTGTGCCTAGCTTAATTGTAGTTACTGTGTGCCTAGCATAGTTTGCAGCTACAGTTTGCTAAGAAAATGACACAGGGACTGCGTGCCTAGCATAAGATGCAGTTATTGTGTGCCTAGCGTAGGATGCAGTTACTTTGTGCCCACTATAAGATGCAGTTACTGTGTGACAAGTATAAGATGATGTTACTGTGTGCCTAGTATAAGATACAGTTACTGGGTGCCTAGCATAAGATGCAGTTACTGTTTGCCTAGCGTAAGATGCAGTTATTGTGTGCCTAGCATATTTTGCATTTACTGTGTGCCCGGTATAAGATGCAGTCACTGTGTGCCACATATAAGATGAGGTTACTGTGTGCCTTGTATGTGATACAGTTACTGTGTACCTAGCACAAGATGCAGTTACTGTGTGCCTAGCACAGGATGCAGTTACTGTGTGCCTACCATAAGGTGCAATTACTGTGTGCATAGCATAAGATGCATTTACAATGTGCCTAGCATAAAATGTAGTTACTGTGTATCTAGCATAAGATGCAGTTACTCTGTGCCCAGTTTAAAGATGCAGTTACTGTGTGCCTAGCCTAAGATGCAGTTACTGTGTGCCTAGCATAAATTTAGTTACTCTGTGCCTAGCATAGTTTGCAGCTACTGTTTGCTAAGAAAATGATGCAGTTACTGTGTGCCTAGCATAATATGCCGTTGCTGCATGCCTAGCACAGGATTCAGTTACTTTGTGCCCAGTATAAGCTGCAGTTACTGTGTTTTGAGCCAAGTATAAGATGATAATACTGTGTGCCTAGTATAAGATACAGTTACTGTGTGCCTAGCATAAGATGATGTTACTGTGTGCCTAGCACAGGATTCAGTTACTTTGTGCCTAGCATAATATGCATTTACTGTGTGCCTAGTGTAAGGTACATCTACTGTGTGCCTAACATAAGATGAAGTTACTGTGTGCTTAGCATAAAATGCAATTACTGTGTGCATAGCATATGATACAGTTACGCTGTGCCTAGCACAGGATACATTTACTGTGTGCCTAACATAAAATGTAGTTACTGTGTATCTAGCATAAGATGCAGTTACTTTGTGCCTAGCATAAAATTCAGTTACTGTGTGAAGAGTATAAGATGCAGTTACTGCATGCCTGCCATAAGTTGCATTTACTGTGTGCTTAGCATAAGATATAGTTACTGTGTGCCTAGCATAAGATGCAGTTACTGTGTGCCCAGTGTACGATGCAGTTACTACGTGCCTAGCATAAAATTCAGTTACTGTGTGACAAGTACAAGATGCAGTTCTTGCATGCCAAGCATAGGTTGCAGTCATTGTGTGTCTAGCATAAGATACAGTTACTGTGTGCCTAGCACAGGATTCAGTAACTTTGTGCATAGCATAAGATGCATTTACTGTGTGCCTAGTATAAGGTACATTTACTGTGTGCCTAACATAAGATGCAGTTACTGTGTGCTTAGCATAAAATGCAATTACTGTGTGCCCAGTTTAAGATGCAGTTACTACGTGCCTAGCATAAAATTCAGTTACTGTGTGACAAGTACAAATGTAGTTATTGCATGCCAAGCATAGGTTGCAGTCATTGTGTGTCTAGCATAAGATGCAGTGACAGTGTGTACCGAGCAGAAGATGCAGTTACTGTGTGCCTAGCATATGATGCAGTTACTGTGTGCCCAGTTTAAGATGCAGTTATTGTGTGCCTAGCGTAGGATGCAGTTACTTTGTGCCCACTGTAAGATGCAGTTACTGTGTGCCAAGAATAAGATGATGTTACTGTGTGCCTAGCATAAGATGCATTTACTGTGTGCCTAGCATAAGATGCAGTTACTGTGTGTCTAGCATAGATTGCACTTACTGTGTGCCCGGTATAAGATGCAATTACAGTGTGTCACGTATAAGATGAGGTTACTGTGTGCCTTGTATAAGATACAGTTACTTTGTACCAAGCACAAGATGCAGTTACTGGGTGCCTAGCACAGGATGCAGTTACTGTGTGCCTACCATAAGATGCATTTACTGTGTGCTTAGCATAAGGTGCATTTACTGTGTGCCTAACATAAGATGCAGTTACTGTGTGCTTAGCATAATGTGAAATTACTGTGTGCATAGCATAAGATGCATTTCCTATGTGCCTATCATAAGATGTAGTTACTGTGTACCTAGCATATGATTCAGTTACTGTGTGCCTAGCTTATTTGTAGTTACTGTGTGCCTAGCATAGTTTGCAGCTAGTTTGCTAAGAAAATTACACAGTTACTGTGTGCCTAGCATAACATACAAGTTACTGCGTGCCTAGCATAAGATGCAGTTATTGTGTGCCTAGCGTAGGATGCAGTTACTTTGTGCCCACTATAAGATGCAGTTACTGTGTGCCAAGTATAAGATGATGTTACTGTGTGCCTAGTATAAGATACAGTTACTTGGCGCCTAGCATAAGATGCAGTTACTGTTTGCCTAGCATAAGATGCAGTTATTGTGTGCCTAGCATATTTTGCATTTACTGTGTGCCCGGTATAAGATGCAGTCACTGTGTGCCACAATAAGATGAGGTTACTGTGTGCCTTGTATGCGATACAGTTACTGTGTACCTAGCACAAGATGCAGTTACTGTGTGCCTAGCACAGGATGCAGTTAATGTGTGCCTACCATAAGGTGCAATTACTGTGTGCATAGCATAAGATGCATTTACAATGTGCCTAGCATAAGATGAAGTTACTGTGTATCTAGCATAAGATGCAGTTACTCTGTGCCCAGTTTAAGATGCAGTTACTGTGTGCCTAGCCTAAGAAGCAGTTACTGTGTGCCTAGCATACATTTAGTTACTCTGTGCCTAGCATAGTTTGCAGCTACTGTTTGCTAAGAAAATTACGCAGTTACTGTGTGCCTAGCATAATATGCAGTTGCTGCATGCCTAGCACAGGATTCAGTTACTTTGTGCCCAGTATAAGCTGCAGTTACTGTGTTTTGAGCCAAGTATAAGATGATAATACTGTGTGCCTAGTATAAGATACAGTTACTGTGTGCCTAGCATAAGATGCAGTTACTGTGTGCCTAGCACAGGATTCAGTTAATGTGTGCCTAGCATAATATGCATTTACTGTGTGCCTAGTGTAAGGTACATCTACTGTGTGCCTAACATAAGATGAAGTTACTGTGTGCTTAGCATAAAATGCAATTACTGTGTGCATAGCATATGATACAGTTACTGTGTGCCTAGCACAGGATACATTTAGTGTATGCCTAACATAAAATGTAGGTACTGTGTATCTAGCATAAGATGCAGTTACTTTGTGCCTAGCATAAAATTCAGTTACTGTGTGAAGAGTATAAGTTGCAGTTACTGCATGCCTGCCATAAGTTGCATTTACTGTGTGCTTAGCATAAGATGTAGTTACTGTGTGCCTTACATAAGATGCAGTTACTGTGTGCCCAGTTTAAGATGCAGTTACTACGTGCCTAGCATAAAATTCAGTTAATGTGTGACAAGTACAAGATGCAGTTATTGCATGCCAAGCATAGGTTGCAGTAATTGTGTGTCTAGCATAAGATACAGTTACTGTGTGCCTAGCACAGGATTCAGTAACTTTGTGCATAGCATAAGATGCATTTACTGTGTGCCTAGTATAAGGTACACTTACTGTGTGCCTGACATAAGAAGCAGTTACTGTGTGCTTAGCATAAAATGCAATTACTGTGTGCATAGCATATGATACAGTTACTGTGTGCCCAGTCTAAGATGCAGTTACTACGTGCCTAGCATAACATTCAATTACTGTGTGGCAAGTACAAATGCAGTTATTGCATGCCAAGCATAGGTTGCACTCATTGTGTGTCTAGCATAAGATGCAGTGACAGTGTGTACCAAGCAGAAGATGCAGTTACTGTGTGCCTAGCATAAGATGCAGTTACTGTGTGCCCAGTTTAAGATGCAGTTATTGTGTGCCGAGTATAAGATGCAGTTTGTGTGTGCCTAGTATAAGATGCAATTACTATGTACCTAGCATAAGATGCAGTAACGGTGTGCCTAGCACAGGATGAAGTTACTGTTTGCCTAGCATAAGATGCAGCCACTGTGTGGTGAGTATAAGGTGCAGTTACTGAGTGCCTAGCATAAAATGCATTTACTGTGTGTCTAGCATAAATGCAGTTACTGTGTACCAATTATAAGATGCAGTTACTGAGTGCCTAGCATAAGGTGTAGTTATTGTGTGCCTAGTATATGATTCAGTTACTCTGTGCCTAGTATAAGATGCAGTTACTGTGTGCTTAGCGTAAGATGCAGTTACTGTGTGCTGAACATAAGATGAAGTTACTATAAGCTTAGCTTATGATGCAATTACTGTGTGCATAGCATAAGATGCAGTTACTGTGTGCCTAGCACAGGCTGCATTTACTGTGTGCCTAACATAAAATGCAGTTACTGTGTGCCAAACATATGATGTAGTTACTGTGTGCCTAGCATAAGATGCAGTTACCTTGTGCCTAGTATGACATTCAGTTACTCTGCGCTGGGTATAAGATGCAGTTACTGTGAGACTAGTATAACATGCAATTACTGCATGCCTAGTATAAGATGCAGTTACTGTGTGCTGAGTATAAGATGCAGTTACTGGGTGCCTAGCATAAGATGCATTTACTGTGTGCCTAGCATAAGATGCAGTTACTGTGTGCCTAGCATAGATTGCATTTACTATTTGCCCGGTATAAGATGCAGTTACTGTGTGCGACGTGTAAGATGAGGTTACTGTGTGCCTTGTATAAGATACAGTTACTTTGTACCTAGCACAAGATGCAGTTACTGGGTGCCTAGCACAGGATGCAGTTACTGTGAGCCTACCATCAGAATCATTTACTGTGTGCTTAGCATAAGGTGCATTTACTGTGTGCCTAACATAAGAAGCACTTACTGTGTGCTTAGCATAAGTTGAAATTACTGTGTGCATAGCATAAGATGCATTTACTATGTGCCTAGCATAAGACGTAGTTACTGTGTATCTGGCATAAGATGCAGTTACTGTGTGCCCAGTTTAAGATGCAGTTACTGTGTGCCTAGCATAAGATGCTGTTACTGTTTGCCTAGCATAAATGTAGTTACTCTGTGCCTAGCATAGTTTGCAGCTACTATTTGCTAAGAAAACGACGCAGTTACTGTGTGCATAGCATAACATGGAGTTACTGCGTGCCTAGTATAAGGTGAAGTTACTGCATGCCTAGCATAAGATGCATTTACTGTGTGCCTAGCATAAGATGCAGTTACTGTGTGCCTAGCGAAGGATGCAGTTACTTTGTGCCCAGTATATGATGCCGTTACTGTGTTTTGAGCCAAGTATAAGATGCAGTTACTGTGTGCCTAGCACAGGATGCAGATACTTTGTGCTTAGCATAAGATGCATTTACTGTGTGCCTAGTATATGATGCAGTTACTGTGTGCCTAGCACAGGATACAATTACTGTGTGCCTAACATAAAATGTAGTTACTGTGTGCCAGGCATATGATGTAGTTACTGTGTACCTAGCATAAGATGCAGTTACTTCGTGCCTAGCATAAAATGCAGTTACTGTGTGAAGAGTATAAGATGCAGTTATTGCATGCCTAGCATAAGTTGCATTTACTGTGTGCTTACCATAAGATGTAGTTACTGTGTGCCTAGCATAAGATGCAGTTACTGTGTGCCCAGTTTAAGATGCAGTTATTTCGTGCCTAGCATAAAATTCAGTTACTGTGTGACAAGTATAAGATGCAGTTATTGCATGCCAAGCATAGTTTGCAGTCATTGTGTGTCTAGCATAAGATGCATTTACTGTGTCCTGAGCATAAGATGCAGTTACTGTGTGCCTAGCATAAGATGCAGTTACTGTGTGCCCAGTTTAAGATGAAGTTATTGTGTGCTGAGTATAAGATGCAGTTACTGTGTGCCTAGTATAAGATGCAATTACTGTGTGCCTAGCATAAGATGCAGTAATGGTGTGCCTAGCACAAGATGCAGCCACTGTGTGCAAAGTATAAGGTGCAGTTACTGAGTGCCTAGCATAAAATGCGTTTACTGTGTGTCTAGCATAAGATGCAGTTCCTGTGTGCCCAGTATAAATGCAGTTACTGTGTGCTTAGTATAAGATACAGTTACTGCGTGCCTAGCACAGGATGAAGTTACTGTGTGCCTAGCATAAGATGCATTTACTGTGTGTCTAGCATAATATACAGTTACTCTGTGTCCAGTATAAGATGCAGTTACTGTGTGCCTAGTATAAGATACAGTTACTGCATGCCTAGCACAGGATGAAGTTACTGTATGCCTATCATAAGATGCAGTTACTGTGTGCCTATCATAAGATGCAGTCCCATGTCATCGTAGTTGACCCATTTGTCCCTTATGATGGCTCAGTGGTGCACTGCCTGATATTAATTGATGTTTGACACCTTATGTCATACATAGTGCAGGTTCGTGCAATTGTGTGTGTCCCTTTTGGCCTCACAAGTATGCCCTGTCAAGCATTGATTGTTGTTACGTGTACTGCGGTAAGATAAGGTTTTGCTGGGTTTTTCTCTTTTCTCAGCGAGGTCTTCACTTCGTTTTGGCACTTTCAGCAAGATGCATATCTATATTGTTCAATTGTGACTCTGAATGACATCTTCACTTTGTGCAACCCCTCCCACTGGACATATTGAGTGAGAGCATAACATGTTTGAATGAAAGAATGTAAATACAAGAATCAGTTGAATCAACAATATTTTAATTTGCTATGACCTAAAGAGAACTTTGAAATAACGCCTGAGGCACTGAGCTTTCACATTTATAATTCAGACGTGACGCAGCAAGGTCTGCGGAGGAAGACACAAAACATGAGCAGTAAGATTACGTCAGTGTAACCTTGAGCCTAAAGTATAACTGAGAAAACAATTGTGTTGAATTACAGACAGGAACTCCTTCAGAGCTGTGGAACACACAACTGCAGTTCTATGCTTGAATTCAGTGATTGATAAAGGAACATGGCTTCCCTCTTTAGGTATCTTATCTGAACATATGAATGTGCTGTTGTAATTGTTGGACTCTAGTTGCAGGAATTGCTCATTTACCATATTGTTCAAGGTCTTCTCCCCTCTGTATCCTCTCCAAGCCCCCCTCCGCCCGGTCAGTCACTCTGAGCTTCTGTAGTGCAGTCTGTGCTGCTGGAAGGTGGGCTTCTGATGTCCTCAGCTCATAAATATCTCAGGATCCACCAATCATTAATGGTATTTTTCAGAGTCAGAAGTACCCGGATACCAGGGCCCACCACTGCAGTCATTGGTAGTCAGGGCTTTAGGTGGGCCGGGTTCTTCCGAGTCTAAGACCCCGTAGTAATTAACAGCGGACATTGAAACAGCTCCCCATCAGGCTCTGTGTTCATTTCCTTAACTTTACTGGCAAATAACACTCTTCAATTTCTAATCAATGAATGTAAAACACATTATGCTAATCCATTTCAGGACTTTAGTTCTGCTTATATATCACATTTTACTTAATCTTGCATTCCCTAATAATGTTAGCCTTCTCCAGGATATTGTGTTTCTGTGATTTGTTTTTAGCAACATATTACTCTTGTAGAGGGTGCACTTTAAGTCATTTCCAGGTGTTTATAACGGGCCAAGATAGAGAGCTCCGGAGTTGAGGCTGAAGGTGGTGCTACGTCTCCAAAATGCCTGTCAGTGGGTCAAAAAGTTGTTTAGTATACATAGCCATCCAGTCTTTGGTCTTCTTGCAGAGTGTACAAGGCAGTGGTTACATATTCTTGATGCAACTGTGATTCAGTGCCAATGTGTGTGAAAGAGGTACAGAGATGTCATAATACTGACAAGGCAAAAGTAAAAGAAAACTCAGTACTAACAGATGAGTGGGTGCAATGTGTGTTTGGGGGTGATGAAGTGAAGGAGATGTGAGGAAGTGCATTCAGGAGTGTGTGAAAAGAGAGTGCAGAAGAAGAATGAGATGTGGTGTAAGATATGCATATGGACAAGATGTGGAGGGGAAAAGGGCGTACATGTCTAACAAAATGAATAGAACAAGAGTGATTGACACACTCTGAACACCACTACTCCTTTTACAAGCCCAGTAATATTTAATTCTCAGTCTAGCAATTTCAGATTTGAAACACTTTCAATATTATTTACAACAAAATCATTATTGTTACTCATTTATCTTAAACAGCCAACACCCATTGACAAAGCCATTAGTCCTGGATGGTTTTAGGTGTGTCAGATGTTGTGGTATATATGTGGATGCAATCATGAAAAGCTCAGAGGAACTAAAATACCTGTCAGGTGGCACATCATGGGAGTCAGAGTAATTTAGTTTACTTGTTTAAGCCACGCCATAAAATACATAGGAAATGCCCCTTTTTGACCCCCCCCCAAAAAAAACGATAAAAAACCTTTTTCATCTCACTTAAAGCCCAGGTGATAGTACCAAGTCAATTGGGTACTGATCTTTTACGGCTAGGGTTTTACTAGGCTTTGAAAGTGAATATATTTTGCACATATGAGCTAGCAGGAAGGTTCATTTGGCTCTACAATGAGGACAACTTCCTCCAGGAAATAAGATGCCCTTATCTGGGATGTGAAGGCTCACTGCCCTCTGGTGCTCACCTGGCTGAAGAGGATGGATATAGCACCCTACAGATTCTGTGGCTGAGGAGGGTGGATATAGACACCATACAGATTATGTGGCTGAGGAGGATGGATATGGGCACCCTACAGGTTTTGTGGATGAGGAGGTTGGATATAGGCACCCTAAAGGTTTTTTGCGCAGAGGGTCAGTGCAAGCTCACTGCCTTCTTGTGATCCTCTGCCTGAGGAGCATGGATATAGCATCCTACAGGTTCTGTGGCTGAGGAGGATGGATATAGGCACCCTACAGGTTCTGTGGCCGAGATAGATGGGCATAGGTATCCTACAGGTTCTGTGGCTGAGGAGGATGTATATAGGTACCCTACAGGTTCTGTGGCTGAGGAGGATGCATATAGGCACCCTACAGTTTCAGTAGCTGATGCGGATGGATATATGCACACTACAAGTTCTGTGGTTGAGAAGGATGGATATAGGCACCCTACAGGTTCTTGTCGGACAGGGTCAGTGCAGGCTCACCCGCTATTGTTGTAATAATGTTTCACCTCTGTTGCCTGTGTCCCAATGTATTTGTTAGTTAAGTGAACTTATTGATCAAATTATTTTGGACATTTAGCCCTGTCATGGTCCAGGATATAATATTATGCATTTGGAATTACTTATTTCCCATCTCTTGTATTTAAAATCAGACAAAATAACTTTGTGTGGACACATGCACCTGTGTTTATCGCCCTGTTTATTCCATTACACTACTTCTGGGTATGTGTGGTTCTATTCACTTTTAACAGAAGCAAAGGTTTTTTTAACAATTAGATTGCGTCTAGTGTTTATTTCAGGCCTCCTCAAAATAATATAGCACTTTGGAAAGAATATACATCCGAGCAGTCCAGCACTGGAGGACAAGATGGCAAACACCTCTACGGCCACCATATACTTCCCCCGTGTGCTTAGGTACGCTGGGAGGAAGGAGATCCACACACTGACAAACACCAGCATACTGAAGGTGATCAGCTTGGCCTCGTTGAAGCTTCCAGGCAGATTCCTTGAGAGAAAGGCCACTATAAAGCTGACTGTGGCCAGGAGGCCCATGTATCCTAGCATGCAGTAGAAGAAGATGGTGCCCCCTTCATTACACTCAACAATCATTTTTTCTTTATAAGACACAATGTTTAGGTCTGCAAAAGGAGGTGATCTCACCAGCCAAATAACACAGATAACAACTTGCATCAAAGAAGAGATGGAGACTATGCACATTGGTGTCTTTGATCCCAGCCACTTTCTTGCAGAGCTTCTGGGATTTGTTGCCTTGAAGACAATGACAACTACTATGGTTTTAGCCAAAACAGAGCCGACACTGACAGAAAATATCACCCCAAAGACCGACTGTCGGAGCATACATGTAAACTTTTGAGGACGACAGACAAATATAATCGAGCAGAGGAAGCAGAGAATGAGGGAGGCAAGAAGAAGGTAACTGAGTCCACGGTTGTTGGCTTTGACGATGGGAGTGTCTCTGTATTTAATGAAGACTCCAAGGACCAAAGAAGTGATGAAAGTCAAGAAGGCAGCAAATATGGTGAGGGTGAGTCCCAGTGGATCTTCAAATGAAAGGAATTCAGTCACTTTTTGGATGCAGTGATCATGATTTTCATTGGACCATTTGTCATCAGGACATTTCATACATTCATCTCTGCCTGAAGAAATAATGAAATGATGTTATGTTTGGAGACAGTCTCTGTCTATGGAGTAGACCACATTGTAATTGCAGGGGAACTGTCAAAAATACATCTAAGCAGTACATACTTACTCACATAAGAAACTAGAACTTTGAAATGGTGGCAACCAATGTGTAATTCATTAAAGGCAAGAATGGTTCCAGGAGGGTTGGCTCCATGCCAGATTGTTTTAACAATATGAATAATTTCCTTTTAGAATATTTGCATGTAAATGTGTCTTAAATTGCTATTATGATAATATGGTATCCATACAATTTTCCTGTATGTAAAGTACCCTTTATGTAAAGATTATTCTGCAAAGGTTAGTCAGCGGTTTGTGAAAAACATACAGTTCACAGATGTGTACCTATTTCCTCACACAACATGCAGGTCATTTGTTTATAGAGAAAAGTAACATGTTGTGGGTGTGACACATAGTCAGTGCAAGTGATATACATCCCATCACTTCCTCCATGCAACTGATCTGATGTGTATATCATTCTCAGCTATTCATTAGTTCCCAGCACCCAAATGGGCAAAGTAAGAACGCCTGCTAAACTAGCACACACTGCCCTCACCACCTATATGAGTGCTGGTGTGCATTTCAGAAAGCAGTCTTTAAGAAGAGCGTTCCCTAACATTACTGTCTAACAAGGAGCTCTAAGGGAAAATATTGCAACTTTTGGTATATAATATTTATAGCAAATGAATCAATATACCAGAGTCTAACACAGATCTCTTAACTGAATTAATCATTTTGATGAAGTTGAAGCATATCGTGAATATCAAAACTATATGCTTAGCCAAAACAAGAACCATATGCATAGGGAATAATCATTTTATTGAATCAAAGATTTTTATAAAACAATTGTATATTGTAAAATTAATCCGTGTGCAGTGATAATTAAGAGACACACAGAGGACAGGAACAAAGTAGGTGTCTGCTATTTGCTGGCAAATATATCATTAAAAACACTGATCATTTTAACATGATACACAATGTTGTGAATTATAATGATTACTGAGCAAGTGAGTAACTTAGAAGGACAATTTCAGTCTGATTCACTGATGTTTTGGTTCCTTATTTTAAAATGTAAAGAGCAATCACCACGACAAAAAACATATTTTTGACTTCTCCTATTCTATAGATTAGAAAAAGAACTGATCACTTGGAGAGTACAACTGGGTGCAGAGTGGGATCGTGAAACTTGGGGTGGAGATTCCACCTCAACTGCGGACGAAAAGATACTGGACCGATTCACAAAGGTAAACTGAGACGAAAGTCTAACTTTGCGACTTTCGATATTCACAAAGGTCATTTACAAGTAGTAAAGTTAGACTTTTGTCTCAGTTAAATTTAAGTTTTGGTCTTAAGTTTAACTGAGACCAAACTGAGACAAAATTTTACTACTCGTAAATGTCCTTTGTGAATACTGAAAGTCGTAAAGTTAGACTTTCGGCTCAGTTTATCAATGTGAATCGGGTCCACTACTCGTAACTTACCTTTAAACTTAGACTTTTAGTCTCAGTTTATCTTTGTGAATCGGGCCTAATATGTCTGCTTACAAAGGCTAAAGCTGTCTGTAGCCAAGACCTAAAAAGGAAGCTATGTTCTTGTCTCTGCTTTCATGACACCTAAGACTGGAGTTTTCAGTGGCAGTTGCTCCTGCCTACACCGGCTACCACCTACTACACGTGTCATTCTACGTTGTTCACAATCCCTGTGATGAGGAGGATCTATTAATCTGTAAGAAATATAATAATGTTTCTGGTTCCTCTTTATTAAAAGTCTTTAGACGTTTATATGTTTTTAGATCTAGTGTAGAGACATCTTTATCTCTTTACCAACCTCTTGAAATAAACAAAAATAAAGCATAATAACCATTATTAATAACAATACTAACATTAGTAGTACACACATACATACATACTTAAATGGGCTTTCTTCAGCACCCTCCTGCCATTGCTTTGTTGAAGTGTTCGCATTCTGGGTCAGCCAACAACACTGAGGTGGCTTCTCCGTTTGAGCGGAGGAAAGTCGTCCCACTAACCAAAATGTCAAAAAAAAGCCCCAGAGATGAAAAATAAAATGGCAATAAACTTAATTTAACACCATTTTATTTCTTCATCCACCTATCCCAAACTGAGTGTCAGGATGGGGCGGGGCCTGCTACGTGGCAGGGAGGAGGGTGGGCTGCCTGGGCCGCTCAAAGTATGCATGTCCCTTTGACCGGCCATCTTGTGACGGCCAGCCTGACATGCGCACTTTGAAACCTCTAACCCAGCTATCTTAAGACACCTGAGTTAAACCAAGCCCAGGCCTCCAGTGCCCTCGGGAGCACCGAGAGGGAACCCTCACTCCAATCCTGGCACTTCTCTCATGCTTATGAGAGCAGCATCAGGATTGGTTAGAGGGGTTGTTGAGGGTCCTGCACTGAAGGCAGTGTCGAGCAGAAGAAAACCTGGACTGGAGTGACGAGGACCTTCGTGCAGGTAAGGGCCTTTTTATTTATTTTATTTAATAACTGTCACCAACCCATTTGCACGCCCCCCCCTCTAGTGCTGCCAGCTGCAAAAGCAACAACATACATAGTTCCTAATTACGTCTGCTCTGGGGGTAATTAACACACCAGATAAATTCTGATACCTGTGAGATCATAATACATTGGGTGCAATAGCCATGGCCTACTACAAGCCTAGTCTCTCAGAATGGAAAATAAATGCAGATTTTAGTGCTTTTGGCACCACATCCTGCATGTCCTAGTATATAGGAACAGGTTTGAGCTAATAATGTGTACCTGGGAAAGATTGTGGGGTTATTGATATTATGGCACTTGGTAATTACAGGGTGTGGTAAACTCTGTGCAAACTATAGGTTTGACCCTTGGGATAGCAGATGTTTGTACTGAGTTTGGCATTATCTGGCCCTCTGATAATGCAGCAATAGGTCAGACCCTTTATCTATTTTCTTAATGGCTGTGCCATTCATGTTTTGTTGAGTCCTGAGGACAGCCATTGTTGTTTAGGGTGTCAGGAACTTTGGGGGAAAGTATTTTTTGTGACTGTGGAATGTAGGTCTCTGTTTTCACCCTTGAGTGTGAGTGGTTGACCATGCAGTTGATGAAATTGGTCAGTGATGAATGTACATGCACTCCTTGATTGGCAATATAGAATGACAGCCTATCGGGAAGGCAACGTGGAATTTTCTTCATTTTTCTTCTGCTTTAGCTTTGAATTTCCGATTCTTGTGATAAATCCTGAAGCAAGTCTTCATATTTTTGGTTTTGCACAGCATATTTATTTCCTGACACCATGAATATCTTTGGTGGGGCCAGGGGCCAAAAGGTTTGCAGGGTCTTTCTTTGTTTCTAACTAAAGAACATCAGAATTGTGAAGACATGCTCTAGGGAAGCATCCAAAAGCAGAGGAGACGACCTACTTTTTATTCTTTAAAAATGTGTTTAAATGAAGAGTGGGTGTAAACATTCATGGGACCCAGGGAAAAGCCCCCTGACTGACCTACCTAGTTAACCAGAAGTTCCTATGTTTTTATTTTGCGTGCACTCGTGTCCTGTGCTGTTGTCACTTCTGGCGCCATGTGCAGTACTGCCATTAGCATTCTGGTGCTTCCACATGCAGTCTTCCTGTGAGAAATAGGGTTGTTGGTTGAGGTGAGCAAAACCCTGCTCAAGCATCAGTCACAATGCCCTTCAGGGTGAACCACTAAAGTCACTACATTAACCTGTGGTAGCTGGACACAAAAGCAGTCAGGCTTCACTTACAGGCAATGTGTAAAGGATTTATGCTGCATGCAAACAGCAAAGAAGTGAAAATACAACCCAAGAAAAATCTCAAACCAATTTAGATAAATAGCATACATTCCAATAAATTATTTAAGAACAAAACAACAAAACTCCAATCAGTAAAACCGGATATATGCAATTTTAAATGTTTAGGTAAAAATAGTGCTTAAAAGCATCAAGCCCCAACTGGCATTATCTGGTTGCACCAGACGAGGACAAAGTCACAAGTTGAGGCTGACCACAAAGGAGTGCAGGCCGGGTATAAGGATCAAGTTAGGCCCGTTGTGTACTGTACCTTATGACTTTGGCTCGTGGTTACGATGCGAGGTCTGGCATTTCATTGCATCAGTTCCGATGAGGAGCTGTGAGGACTGCGATGTAAAGCCTAGTGTTCAACTGCGTCACGCTGCATCGGTTTCGATGAGCAGCTGCAAAGGTTTGTGGTGTTTCGCACCAAATTTGGGGGACCATAGCTGGGCTGGCAAGGCACCTCTATCCCCCCTTCCAAAGGTCCAGGACTTGAGGGGCACCACTTGGGGGGTTAGTACTCACAGCAGGCAGAGTCCAGGTGCAGTCAAGATGGTTGGAGTTCTCATCAGGAGGCCAGCCAACGCGACCTTGTAGTTACTCTGGTGGCCCTGGTTTCAAGATGCAGGTCCAGTCGTTCTCATTCAGACAGTAGGGCAGCAGGGAAGCAGAGTAGCAGGGCAGCTGGGCTGCCCTACTTGCAATGGAGTAACACAACAGGCCTTCTTCTGAGTCTTACACAGGTCCAGAAGTGTACTGAAGAGTGAGTCTGAGGGTCCTATTTGTTATACCTGATGCCTTCTTTGAAGTAGGAAATTGTTTCTTTGAATTGCATGCCTCCCTGACCTAGCCTCTCTCTATTGTGTGTCTTTCTGTGAAGAATTTACAAAGTCCAACTGCCAACTAAACCCAAGCCCAGCTGCCAACTACACAAAGTCATGTGACCCAGGAACAGGTTGCAGTCACCAAATAGTTAGGGCAAGAAAATGCCAACTTCTAAAAGAGGCATTGTCAAAATTGTAGCTTAAAATATAACATTACCATTAAAGAGAGTTTAAATTACAATTTCTCAGACACCAAATATAACTTTCCTACCTGTTCCGAATCAAACGTTACAACTTATTAACTGTAATAATGTAGCCCAATGTTATCCTATGGGAGAAGTAGGCCTCACAGTAGAGAGAGTTTTCACTACCAGGACATGTAAAACTTAAAAGTACATGTCCAACCTTTTAATTGAAATATACTCTGTCCTATGGGCTGCCTAGGGCCTATGTTAGAGGTGACTTATGTGTAATAAAAGGTAAGTTTAAGGTTTGGCAAGGGGGTTATTTTGCGAAGTCGAATTGGCAGTTTTAAACTGCATATAGGCTGCAATGGCAGACTTGGGACATGTTTCAAGGGGCTATTTAAGTGGGTTGCACATTAAGTACTGCATGCCCACTAGTAGCATTTACAGGCTCTGGTTATATGGTATACCACTCTACTAGGGACTTATAAGTAAAGTAAATTATACATGCCAATGAGGTGTAAGCCAATTTTACCATGTTTTTGGGAGTGAGCACAAGAACGTTAGCACTGGTTAGCCATGGTGAAGTGCAGATAGTCCTAAGGCCAGCAAAAATAAATTCAGAAAAATAGGAGGGTGAAGGCAAAAAGTTTGGGGAAAACCACCCTAAGGCTGACAGGTCTAACACACCCCTATTCTGCACTGCCAAAGTTTGCTGAACTATTTTGCTGCACTGCTTGTTTTTTGGAATGTACCACCTGCAAACTTGTTTTACCGCTTTTCATGATTCATGTCAAATTAAATTACATTTAATGAAAAATCCATGTTGTTCGAACTCAGCCATTTTGTTTTCCCCATGTGATACTTAGGCCTGAACGTATTTTGGGTCCTTTTCATATTGGCACTTGTAAGCAAGGACTCACACATGACAAGTTCAGACTCTGAGATGTAATGTAAAGGTTCTCTCCATCCTTCCCTTGATAAAGCTGATGAAACTCACAGTCTCCAATTTTCAGTTTCTGTCACATATCATTTCTACTGCTAGTTACGGGATGAAAATGCATAAAAAGTGATGAATTAATTTTCTCTGTCTGTGCCTGGTTGTGGAATAAAAGAGGCACGTGTGAGCATGATTTTAGATTTATAAGGCTTTAATTTCAAATGACTCAGAGTAATCGAGTCACAATCTTCGTTCAAGGCAACCGAAAAAAGATTCTTGGCCTTTTGGCGGTTTCCAACATTTGAAAGAAGTCAGTACCTACTGCATAAAAGTAAATGAAATACTTATAACACAAAGCAGGTTACTGTTACTATTTTTACGGTTATACGAAATATTGGCAATAAATCAGGGACACCCGACAATGTGCAGAGGGTCCAGGCTAAGGATTGTATAGGATATGGAGGGTGTCCAAAATGATCATATGAAGCTTGTATTGCTCATGACATAGATGCAACCAGAATGTGTATTGTATATTGAGTTAAGGTGCAATAATGTGCTCTGTATACTAGACTAAATGACAATAAAAAGAAAAAAAAAACACAAAGCAGGCAGATCTGTGAAAGGAGATAAAATTGAATACAAGTGGCAATAATGATGACCCTTGAGGAACTCCTCAAGGAAGGGTCTAACTTTTGAGGTGTAAGGCCCTTCTAAATTACTTGGGACCTGCCCGACAGAAAAGATTGAATCGACTTTGAAAGTGAACCAGAAATGGAGGATTCAGACAGGCAGCAGATAGGGTGATTTAATGCATGGACCTGTTAAAAGTCATGGGTAAGACTAGTAGAATCAGGGTCCTCTCACGGAACATCATAAGACACACTGCTTTTTCAATAGTCCCATCTTTATCACTACTCACACAAGTCATATCGCTCATATTACACACATAGGGCCTGATTTACAAAGATAAACTGAGACGAAGTTCTAACTTTACGACTTTCGGTATTCACAAAGGGCATTTACGAGTAGCAAAATTTGACTTTTGCCTCAGTTTTGGTCTCAGTTAAACTTAAGATCAAAACTTGAGTTTAACTGAGACAAAAGTCTAACTTTACTACTCGTAAATGACCTTTGTGAATACCGAAAGTCATAAAGTTAGACTTTCGCCTCAGTTTATCTTTGTAAACCAGGCCCATTATTTAAAACCTTCAACTTACCAACTTCATTCTTACCTCTCGGACTACTCACTTTCCTACAAAGAGTCTCAGCCTATTATATTTTCTGTAACTTGTCTACATACATCCATCCACTCACTCACCCACTCATCCTTTCAATTCCCACTCGCACCATTCACCTTTTAATAAACAAATGCATGCCCTCACTCACTTATTATGTATTCATGCCCTCAGTTACCATTTCATGAATATTTACCTCTAGAAAAGCTAGAACTATTGGCTTTGCAAATGTTTGCTTGCTATGTCATATAAATGTTAACCACTGAAACATATTAGTAAAGGACATGAAACTGACACTTGTCGGGCAAGTGATGGATTTCAGAGAGCTGGAACGTGCAGACTCCGCACAAGTGATATTGTGGTGAATTGTAATGAACTAATGTGAAGTGATCAGTGATTAATTTGAGCAGATGGTTGTCGGTGGGGACCACCAGCACTCATTTTTGGGGACCATCACTTATTCTTCCTGAGCAGACATTTCCCGAGAGCAAGAAGGAGAAAAACACACAAGGGCAAAGAATGAGGGAAAATAACAGGAAAAAGCCTCAGAGGGAGACAGCAGGAACCTGCAAGAGTGAGTTCAAGAGGCAGGGAGTGTCTTGCAGTGGATTAAAGAGTCATGAGGTGGGTTCAAGGTTTGCAGTCTTGGTACTCCGTTTGCCAACATTTAGTAGCACAGGACCCTGGCTTCTGAGCAGAGCTTTGGGCACCAACACTCATTCTATTGCAAATTAATCACTGTAACTGTTCATGTCTTCACTTTAATTATCTTCATTCAGTTAACTAAAACCACACCAAGAAAAAAATATAAAAGCACAAGTAGCATGAAAATATAAAACATCAAAAAGCAGAGAATACACAATCATTATACAGATAACTTTCTTTCTTAATCTAAGAACACCACTAAGATCATTTGAGAAGGCTGAACAGGTAACTTCATTTGATGACATATGAAGATGAACAAGGGCTGGTCATCTGAGTAAATGCAGAGATTTAAGAAGCGGTTACAAAGAGTGTTTACGAATATAAAGACAACATTTATAAACCCAACTGCAGTGTAGACAGGGTGGAAAAAAATCTCAGCCCAAAGGAAAACTTATTAAAAGGTGCCCTCGGCCCAGCCTAAAATGTGCCAGTGCATTCCTGGGATAGGTGTACTTCACCCTATAGAGACAGGGCTCAATGTTAGGAACAGTTTTTAAAAGAACACACGACGAAACTGACTGTTTCAGAAGTCCATGTTCCTCCCTATGTGCCCATCAAAGGGCAAGGAATGAAGATTCAACCCAACACTTATCTTTTTTTACAACAGTGCCCGGATTAAAACAAATGCAAAAAGAACAACACAATTGTGTGTCTTTAGGATTAAAACAAAGGCTAGGTTCCCCAAGTTCAACACTTAGTAATTTAATACATTGGGACCAAAGGATCTTTAGGGCACCATCTAGAGAGGAACATTCTGAAATTAGTAATCTATTCAGCTGGGTCCCAAGTTTGGACCAACTTGAGGTCAAAAGCACTAATGGGCAGAGAGTGATGATAGTATCTTCAGTATGCGGCAGCCCAAGCTATTCACGACAAATGAAAATAGATGAACTAGGAGGTGAGGAGAGCAGGTGCCTATATTACTCGTTCTCCTCCCTTTGCAAATTTGCCATGTCAACATAACTCCAGATCCTCACCTGATTCCTTGCAATGGAAAGACATTTAGTAAGGTAAATATCAAGCATGACCTTAAGAACTGTGGAGCTTAGTTTGGAAGAACAATGAATACAGCATCTATAGGCCTAGAATATTGCTGTCTCTGAATGGCCAATAGGTGGTGCTAACTACCAGATCTATTGAAGGGACTCCTAGTAAGCAAAGTTGTGTGCCTTGCTAATTGGTTTTCTTTAATTTTAAATGTCTGGAAGGTCGCACATTTTGGATCAACCCTCAAGAATAAAATCAAGATGGTCCGCAAACACACAGAAAATCAGGATTTTCTGTAAATCATTAGCAGAGCAGCGGGTGGGTGGGAGCACACTGCTTCACACCCCGGCACTCAATTTGCCCCAATGCTTCATGGCAAATGCAGTGCATGAAAACACTTACTTCAGTAATAGTCTTTAGTTTTTCACCCTTGTTGGTGCGTCCCATGCCATGTAACTCAAGACAAGTGTGTCTGTATTAATTCCTTCATAAGTAGGGAGCAAAAAGTCATTTTGGGGATGCTGGAAATGCTGTCCAAAGTCTTCTCAGGTCTCTGAATCTGACAAAATCCCATCTCATCCCTATCAATCGCGGCTGCCTTCAAACATAAATCAAGGTCCTATTGCCCATATTTCAACTCAATGGCTTTTCCCCTTCCTTCTCTTCCAGCACCAAATCCTCCATATTCAACATTGACCCCTGCCTTTCTGGTAGTGAATGCATAAACAGAAGACGTATCTACCAAATGAACTTTCTCTGAATGAATAAAAGCCTTTACCCCAGCTTTACAACCATACTATTGCTTTTGTAAGCACCAACCCCTTTCACATGTAACCAGCATGGACAATTGCTTGCAGAAGTGTATCTTTTCCCAATTCATCTTTCATTTTCTCAAGGAATGTCGTACATCAAGGAAATTCATACATGTTTGAATAGTTTTATTGAAAGAATTACATGCTCCAAAACTCACCAGGGACAGAGATTTCCCCCTGAGCACAGGGGACGCAGTCAAAGCAGCAGACAGGTTGTCCTTCAATGCCAGTTCTTCTGTATCCAGGAAGGCACTCCTCACTGCAGACAGAGTGTGGTATCTGCAGGACAAAGACACTGGTGCTACTGAAATACGTCACACAAAGGGTACATTGCAGGATGAGGAACAGAGAAAGTCAAACAAGAAAGGAGTAAATGTTGAGTGGAACTTTCAGCAATGATGTCACAAAAGATCTATCTAAAAAAATCACAAGTATGTTTGTTTAATGCCTATTATTAAATACTCTTTTGCTAGTAATTAACCCACAAACAGAATTTAGAAATTTGAAATTAGATTTTAGATCTTGGTGCAATACTGGATGGTGCATTGATTAAGCTAATATGTCCGGCCTGTTTGTTCAAGCGCACATTTTTCTTCTTTGATGGGCGGAGAGAGAGACAGAACAAGAGAGAGAGAGAGAGAGAGAAAGAGAGAGAGAGAAAGGAGAGAATGAATGAGGGAGAGATTGATTCAGTAAGTGCATGAACAAATCCCCCTACTGAACTCTATACTCCCTCAAAACTATGAACCTCTGTCCATTTGGCCCTCGACGTGGAAGGAGGCAAAACATTGAAAAAGCCATCACAACGGATATCCAAATTAAAATAAGGAATCATATGACCTAGGATTTAAATGACTCTTCTGCTGACACAAGGATTCAAAATGTACCCATTCTTTTTACATAACAGGCCACAGTACAGCACCTCCTAGACTTTTGCGTGTTTAACGTTGCAGCTCTACAACAACCTTGGGACTGTAACCCTAGATCGTCAATTTATAAGCCATGAAGTGAAGGCAGAGAATAGCCCAAGGGAAGAGGCTGGTTACTGTAGGGGAGGAGGATTCATTTGAAGGCACTACTGACATATGTAGAAGGCTCAGGAACCAGTAGAGTCACAGCCAATAAGGGATTATCAAGATCACAGATGCAATTTTTCGCAAATCTTCTTCTGCACCCTTTGGAAGAGGGGAAGGCAATGCAAACAGTCTTCTCAGACACCAAACCAGGGACATGGCTTCTACTCCCAGGCTTTCTGACATCAAACTTCTGAACAGAACTGCAGAAGAAGGGTGATGTCCTCTGAGACATAGAGGTCAAGACTGGCCCAATTGGGCTATTAGTATCTGAAATACTTCTAAAGATGGATAGAATGACTCTGGGGATTGAAAAGCCCACATGAGGTGAAATCCGGCCTGGTTCACAGTCGAGGGTTGATAAGAGGCTTGAAAAGACAAAAGGTGCTTTTCTACCCTCGAACAGATGAATTGAGCCACCCGCTCTAGAATTAGATGCTGCGTTCCCTCCATGACAGTTGATCTAGGCTTTTGCTACCCAGCTGTCAGTCCTGACTAGGACTGCTTTGCCTTGATGAAGAGGAGCAAACCCCATGAGAGGTCAATGGATCCTTGGGAGCTCCCTCTAATTTGAGCACTGAAGACTATCCCTCTAGGACCAACAACTCTGAAAATCTTGATCTTGGATCCCTGCCCCAGTGTCTGGCATCTGTGGGGAGGAATAATGAAATCGAAGGGATAAAAGAATACTCTTTTTTATGTGTTCCAGAATCAACTGCTATTTTAGGGCTTGAGAAATGCTGGAGTCAATGGAATCAAGGCTTCATAACCCTGTAAATCCAGTGTCCAATGATATAGGAAGTGATTTATCTATGCTTCAGATTCAAGTGAGCCCAATGAACCACAGCAGTGGTTGCTGACGCAAGACCTTGAGCCGTCATCAAGTGAGGTTTCTCCAAGTTCAGAATAAATTTCAGTTCCAGAAGAAAACAAACTTTCAGGTAGTCTGATTGTGCCTTACAAACAAATGGGCAGAAATTAACCAGCCAATCAACATAAGAGTAAATTGGAACACCTTCAAGTTATAAAGAAGCCAATACAGGTGCAAATATCTTCACAAAGACTCAAGGAGAGCATGCCAGACTGTAGAGAAGGATCCTGATCTGGTAATGGTGGGAACCCACTCTAAATCTCAGAACTGCTGTCTATCTTGACGAACAGGAATATGAAATGTGGCATCTTTCAAGTCTAGAGTTACCAGAAAATCCCCCAGAGTCACTAAGAAAATTAAAGATTACCGGTAGACAATCTTGATGAGTGTGTGTGGAACATATTAGTTACCCTCTTTAAAATACAGGGTAGGTCTTTAACTTCCATCCGTTTTTGGGAACCAAAAAAGGATTGAATAAAATCGCAGTCTTATTTGTTCTTTAGAAATCAGAACCACTGCCCTCCTGGCCAAGAGAGAGGAGATTCCTTGTGAAAGATCTGGAGGAAGAACAGGAAGTGGTGGATGTGGAGTTTCTCTGAAGCAAAGATCTTCTGGAAGATATTGGAGCATGATTGAAGATCCATATCTTCAATTTACAGAACCTACCTTTTGTGAACTAGATGCTGCCAAGCCTTGAAGAACCAAAGTGTGAAAATCCCAACAGGAGTGTGGAGGTGTTCTCAGGCTTTCGGGATTGTTGTTTGTTCTTGGAACAGGACTTATGAAGTAACTACGATGAGGTGTGAGTTGACGAAGCAAGCATGTACATTATTCAGTATCGTTCACGTCACAATAACGGTGACACTTATCAAACAATGCTGTGGCATGGCTAGGCGGAACGTGCTCATTACATACATAGCATTCAAACTTAATTAATACATATAGGTAGAGTAATACTTACAAGTGGGGGATATAACAACTTGTCATAGATAGTAGCCCCCAGCCTTGGCCACAAAAGTGATCTCACCCCTCTGAAAAAATTGTGGCGCTCTTTTGGATGCAAAGGAAGGAGATCCGGTGAGTTTGACATGAAAAGGCTCAAGTATCTTCCACTCTTTTCCTGTCTTCTAGACTAGATCATTTAGGTCAGGATCATTAATCTTTGACCCAAAAAAATGCAGATGTGACATCATGGTAATTTGACCCTCGTGGACTTCCACAGTTTCATCCATAGTATAGTGTATTGCAAGTTAGCAATGATGGAACCCTTTTGGTTCCTGAAGGACTCTGTAGAACTGTGATGTAAGTGTGAGAGTTGAATGCAGGGAAGGCTGGTTAAGAATGTTGAGTTTGCAGTTACACACAGACGAATAAAGACGTGTAATACTAAGCTCACTACACTACTACTGGTGACGAGATAGAGGATAAGTAACCCGAAGATCGACAGTGCTCTCCCAGAGAGTTTGCTGTGATCCAAGCAAACTGCTTGTGCGTGCCACGTCTATTGCAGTTGAAGTACAGAACTGACATTTAATGCATGTGGAGTCAAAGCGCAACTCAACCCACTGTAAACAGTTGAAAACAGCGAAAGTATTGCAAAGAAATCTCAACCAACCAGGTGTCAGTTAGTACAAAACTGACTTTCAGAAATAAATAAATATGTGACTTACTAAATACATTAAAGAGAGGCATTATACCACAGCATGCAGTGAGGTGGTTCAAGAAGAAGAGCCAGGAGTTGTGTTTACAGAAGTTGTATCCACGACCCAAACATAAGCACAAGGGTTGTGTTTTCTGAGCCGTCCATACCCAACGTGGCTCGCCACAAAACTGCTGAGTGGAGCTCAGAACAACGCAATAAGCCATACAAAAGTGAATAGGTGTTCTTCTTATGGAGACCAAGAAGGAAGTCATGTTCCCAGATGTCATTAAAGATGATCCAGAGGCCAGTACATCATAAGGTCTCAGGAACAATGAGCAAACAAACGTGTCTGGGAGCACGCTACTCTCAAGTTCCACACTGGTCTACAACACTGCTGCTTTCCTGATATCACAACCACCATTTGATATTCCCAAAAAGCAAAATCTTGGCAATAGATGGACTACTTGGATAGAGACATTTGAAGATTTCATTGATGCCCTTGCTGGTTGTGGTGTAAAGGAAGTCATAAAGAAAATGCTGCGAACTGATGAAGAAGTCACATATCGTCAGATTAAAGAAGTACTGAATCTCAAGTTTAATCCAATACCATATGTTGATTACGAGCGATACATCTTCAACCAAGAATGCCAGAAAGTTGGTGAGATCACTGATGAATTCATGCAAAGACTCAACACACTCATCAAACATTGTAAGTCCAATGAATGTAATAGTGAAGAAGCTATGCATTTGAGAGTTTTTGACGGATGCTTTTCAGATTCATTTTAAAGACGAATGCTGAGAGAAACTCTCAATTTGGAGCGAGTGTTGATGGCTGCCAGAGCTAAAAAGCGTGCTGACAGACAATATACTGACATGGAGGCCAGAGGTGCCCAGAAAGAATCCGTCATAGTGTAAAAATTAAGCCGAAACAAAAGACTAAAGGACACATCGATGTCTATTTGTAAAATGAAGTTGTGTTATAGAATTGGATTTCCATATCCACATGAAGGTAAATGTCCCGCCATCAGACAGATATGAAAAGGCTATGGGAAGGAGAACCATTTTGTGACTGTCTGTAAAGCAAAGGAAAAAGTAAGACAGAATGGCCCTAGAACATTCCAGAAGCAATATTCGACGTACACCCACAAGGCCAAGTGGCAATATCAATCAATCAATCAATCAATCAGGGGTTTGAATAGCGCAGCTACTCACCCGTGAGGGTCTCAAGGCATCAGTAAAGACAAATCGACACTGAACAAAGTCAGAATTAGAATCAGATCAACTTTATTCAGCTGAACATTCAGCCATAAAAGTACCAAATACAACAATAATACAATATAATATAATGTAATGTAATATAAAACAGATTCAAACCATAAAATCACATGTACATTTTGTTTAGTATAGCTCTGGGTATCCCGTGATAACATCTATAAAAACAATTTAAATAAAGTGCTGTGTGCTTGATCAAAGTGCATAGAGCGCCTGGATCGCACAGCTGCCCTTAAAAATAGGCTTACATGAAAGCATGTTTCATCGTTCTGCATCTGTTTCAGTGAACGAAGTCAATCATCATTTAAATCATCATCAAATAGTTCTTCTGTATCATTATAAAGTGAGTGAAGAAAATGATTTTGCCATGCAGGTGTTCACTTCCGAGAAGCGTGCGTATGTTGGTTTGGCTGCTTGTGAAGAAAAATGTCAGTCCAAGAAAAATCGACATCCTAAAGCACCAAAATCATTCAAACATTGTCCAAAGAATACACTGAATATAGACGGTTGCTCGATACCTTTCATTATCGACAGTGGTGCATCCATAAACATTATGCCTAAGAAGGGGAGAGGATGTGGCCTAACGGCTAGAGCGGTTGGCCTCGAAGCTGAGGAACTGGTTTCAAGTCTCAACAGGGATGCTCAACATCCTGTGATTCTGGGCAAATCACTTAATCTCCCTGTGCCTAACAAAATGAATGTGTTCATCTGTAATGCAACTGGTGCTCATTTAAAGCGATCTGATACCTTCGGGATGAGCTCGCGCTATATAAAACAAAAAAAAAACAAGCATTAGAAATGCAATAGGTCTCGCATTTGTTTTGAGTTAGAGCTATTGGCTTTGTAAGTGGCAACGTATTTTACCCTTGTGTTATGGAGTGGATGCGTGTGGTTTGAGTGGAATTATGTGGGTTGGATTGGAGTTGTTAGTTTTGTAATTGTGTGGTGTGAAATTGTGTTGTGTGGAGTGGATTTGTGTACTGTAAATATGTGGCACGGTGTGCAGTGGAAATATGTGTATAGTAATTATGTGATGCAGAGCGCAGTGGTGTAGAGTAAAGTTGTGTATAGAGTGGCACTGCATATATTGCAGTGGAATAGAGTGCAGTGGAGTGGAGTGTCACAGATTGTAAAAGAGTGGCTTAGAATGGTGTAGTATAGAGTGTAGTGGCATAGAGTAGATTGTTTTAGAGTAGAGTGAAGTGGTATAGAGTGGAGTGGTTAAGAATAGAGTGGATTGGCGTAGAGTGCAGTGCCACAGCAGCAGTCTTTAAAAAGGAAATGTAAACTCATTCACTAGTTACATCCCTAAAATAAACAATGGCAATGCAAAACTAGTTATGCAGCTTCTATTTGATGTTGCTTGTTCGCTGGTTTCACCTACTCCCAGCCCTAGCTTTGCTTATAGTGACCCAGAGTTAACCGCTGGATGCTGCGCTGTTGCAAATGTCTCAGAGAAAGCTTCTGCTTTTTATGCTAAATTTGAGTGGAGAAGTAGGTGGGCGGGGGGAAGAAGTGCTTGGCACAGTGGTCATTGGACAGAACAGCCTACTTCATGACAGAGGAAAAACATCCTGTGATTCTGAGTAAATCACTTAATCAAGTCTTATTAGAAAGGTTATTGCAAAAACGAGTTTTTGTCAAAGTGGTTTCCCCTAGTTGTGTGTACTACCGAAAACAAAGCCGTCTGCGAGCACGTTTTCAGTTGTAGAAGCCCAGGTGTTTCATTCAGTCCGCATCCCAGTTGAAGTCTGGGGTTTACGTCCGGGGCACACTACTAGTTGAAGGATGAAGTCCCCTTGGCTCTTGAGGGTCCTTGGGGGCCCACTACCCCTCCTGTTACCTCCATTAAGACCCACACAGCTAGAATGCTGAGAGGTTGGCAGAAGCCTAGCACCCTTTTTCCACAACTCTGCAAATGCAACCCCTGGTGCACTACTGGTTGGCGGAAGAAGTCTACTTTAGTCCTGAGGCCGTCAGGAGTAAAGTGGAGTTCATTCCCCATTCAGTAGTGTGCCAGGAGGCGTGTTTGCAGAGTGGTAGACAAAGAGGGTGTGGCCTCCAAAGACCTCTCAGCAATCCCCCTGTGTGGGACTTACTGGAGGTAACAGGAGGGCTTGTTGGCCCCCAAGGACCCTCTGGAGCCAAGGGGACTTCATCCCCCAACCAGCAGCGCCCCAGAAGGCGTGTTTGCAGAGTGGTGGAGAAAGGGGGCAGGGCCTCGGTGAGTTGTAGGGCTTTTTTTAAACATTTTTTCCTTTCTTTTTTTTTTAGGGAAATGGGCTGGTAACCGCCCTTCCCGGGCCGATTTTGGCACCGTTGACCGCATCCCCTGGGGCCCGGCCTTTCTTTTTTAAAATATATATTTTTCTTATTAAACGGAGGGGGCCAGTGTGGCCCCCCTCCTAGGCCTATTTCGGCCCCAAGTACCCCATACCCTGGGGCCTGCCCCTTTTTTCTGTTTTCTTTTAAAAGGGGGGGCAAGCATCCGCCCTCCCAGGTCAATTTCGACTCCAGGGACACCATCCCCCGGGGCCAGGCATCTGCTGTGGGTGCCCTGGTCCCACCCAGGGCACCTACTCTTATCTAATGGGAATGGCGGGGGGAACCTCAAGGCCCCCGTTGTCCCTGCTGGCTCCCCACATCCTGCGAGAGCCGGCATTGCTTTTGAACAGAGGGAGCTGCTAAACATGCAATTCTGCTCTGCTTCGAGTAAGCGAGAGCATTTTCCATGCCCTTGCTTACTCGAAGCAGAGCACAGGGTTTGTAATTGCTTGGCGGGAGCAGTGCTCCTTCCAAGCCATAGCAAACAGTATTGCCCCAGGGCCATCTACGGCTCCACGAGGGGGGCAGCAAGGCCCCCTTCTTGCAAATATTTAGCCCTGGGGAGGTTGTGGTCCCCAGGGGTCCGCAACGGACCCCCTTAATAATACTGTATCTGCCCGGAAGAGGTGGCAGTCCCTGGGGCAGTGGGGGAGCCATGTGGCTCCCCCGCAAATATTTTATTTCTGCCTCTGGGAGGGGGTGGCCCCTGGGGCTGCGTGGAGGCCATAGGGCCTCCCCGCATTATTTTTGGATGAGTGTATGTGCCCTAGGAAGGTGGTGTTTCCCGGGGCAGGGAGGAGCTGCACGGCTCCCCTGTCCCTTATTTATATTTACTGCCCTGGGGAGGTGCAGTACCCGGGGCTACGGGGGCCGGGCGGGCCCCACATTTGTATAATTAAGTGCCCTGGGAAGGTGGCTGTCCCCGGGGCTTTTCTGAAGCCTAGGAAAGGGCCCCCATGAGCCCGCCTCCTTCATTATCCTCATTCTGCCGGGATTTGGCCCACCTGGGGGCTTATTGTAAAAGATGTGCTGAGCCCGGGAATTTGCGGCAACATTTTTACAAAAATTATTTTAATCCACAGTGGGGTCCTTGTGGGACCCCCCCCGCCATATCTGGGGGGTCAGGGTATTCCTACCCTGACCATTTTTCTTTTCTTTTTTACTGTTCTGTGTTACTCAGCTTCAAGCCGAGTCCCCAGCTTGAAGTGTTGGCAGCCAATCAAAAGTTTAGTAGGATCCGCGAGTCCACTGCAAGGACTCATGTCCCCAGATATCTATATTTTTTTTACTTAAATATCTTTGAAACTACTGAATGGATTTATGAGATAATATTTGTGAAAAATACAGCACAGAGTTAATCTTAATGATGGGGGATTTTAATCACAAACTAAATCCAATTAAACTTGATTGTTGGTATACAGACATGCTGGAGGCTTATGATATAAAATTAGCAACTTTTCCAGATTGTGTTCTAATAACTCAAGACATAAATTTGGGAAACTACCTAGGGACAAAAAGCTTATTTTGCTTAAACGGTAGGTCAGCTCTAGATTGCCCGGCAAAGAAAACGTTTAAAATAGGCTCACAAAACTGCTCAATAGATTATGCTTTTATGCCAGCCTGGAACTTTGCCTTAGCTAAGGAGTTCAGGATTAGCCACAGAGATGGGAGTGACCATAATCTTCTGGAGCTAGTGCTTTCAGACGTCCACCTGAACCCCTGTGGAAACGTACTTGAACAACAGGTGGATTATCCGAGGCGTGTGACAACAAGACTAACGGGAGAATATATGGCAAGGCTTGCAACGCTGCAACAAAAGATTGATCTGGGAGGCATAAGTGGGCAGAATCTGGACTGGTATGTGAGTAAGATAGAACAAGTGGTCCAAAGTCTTCGTGTTAATTTGAAAAAGGATGGGAAGTTTGCAAAGAGACAATATAAAGACCCGATTAGGCAAGTTAAATGGTTTACCAGGGATTGCTTAGAAAAGAAGAGGGAGATAAGAAGAGAAGCACGTCGACTTAGAGTCAAATATGAACAGGATAGGGCCAACAAGCTCGATAAACTGAAGAAGGAATATAAAGCGTTAATTAGTAGAACGAAAAGGAATTACAAAGAAAGCTGCTGGGGTAAATTGTTGGAAACGATAGAAACAAAGAATATGCGCCAGTTCTGGAAGCTGATTCAATCGGCGGCAGAATTCCCGGTGGGCGCAATGAATTGTGTAGTGGAAGAGGCGTCTTGGGAGGAATATCTGCTGGAATTATATAGCTCGGCAAGGGGGAAAGAAGAGGGTGAGCAGCAGAACTGGAGTGGGTTAGTAGAAGAATTGAAACCTGACTTCTCTGTACAGAATGTGGAAAAAATCATAAAAAACCTGAAGTTAACTAGAGCAGCTGGACCTGACAATCTCCCAGCAATAATAATAAAGTCACATTTGAATTGGTGGGCAGAATTCTTTTCACAAATGTTTCTTGTTATCCTGGAGACTGGAATAATCCCTAAAAATTGGAAGGGCGCTATAATAAGGCCGGTGCATAAGAAAGGGGATATCCATATGCCGAAAAATTATAGATTAATTAATTTGCTGGATATCAGGGAGAAGATCTTTTCTAAAATTATACTAGGAAGGCTAAAGGACTGGGTGGAGCGGGATTCAATCGTCCCAGTGGAACAGGGTGGATTTAAGGAAGGACATTCCACCATTGATCACTGCTTCGCCCTATGGGCGTTGGCCCGGAAGTCGATAGAGCAAAAGGGTAAGCTGTATGGTTGCTTTGTCGACTTCAGGGCAGCTTTTGATTCAGTGGACCGTAAATCTCTATGGGAATCCTTGACAAAATACGGTATACCGGAGGGTATACTGGCCATCTTAAAAGAACTACATAGCGGAAATTGGGCTCAGATCATTAGAGATATAAATGGGTCCCTGACACAGAAAATAGCGATTGAGAATGGACTTAGACAGGGGTGCGTCTTGGCCCCTTTGCTCTTTGCCATATTTTTAGCAGATCTACCGGCTACCTTAGAAGTGGAAAGAAGTGCAAGCCCCAGAATGAGTGGAAATAAAGTTTCTTGCCTTCTGTACGCAGACGATCTAGTGATTCTTGATCAAACGGAGATAGGGCTTCAAAGGAAATTAAATGTTTTTAAGGAATATTGTGAGGCCAAGTTTTTAGTTGTAAATATGGAAAAAACAAAGATTTTATGTTTTGGGAAAAGAGATATGAATTTTAACTGGTTTTTAGGTCAAGACAGATTGGAGATTGTAAAAGAGTATAGATACTTAGGAGTTTGGTTTGATTGTGCCCTAAAATGGCATATGCATATAGATGCACAAAAAGCAAAAGCTCTTACATCAATCTGTGGGCTAAAAAAATTTAATAGAGAATATGGAGATATGTCCCACAGACCCTTGCTAAAAGCATATGAAGCAATGATACCACCGCAAGTTTTATATGGAGCAGAAGTTCTATACCTAAGTGGTAAATGCGGGTGGGATCTTGAAGAAGGGAAGATTTTAAAAATGCTATTGTCTTTGCCAAGCTCCACAATGGTCCAGGCTATTAGAATGGAGTTAGGTACAATAGCATGGAGCATACAGATCCAAATGTCCCTTATAAGATTTTGGAAACGTCAGGATCCGGGTGGTGTGCAGAAGGTCTCACAATGGTGCAGAGAGGAGTTACGATTGAGTAGCCTAAAATGGGCAAAGGAATCTAGGAAAAAAATCCTCTCTGCAGGGGAAAGGTTAAATGTGAGACCCTCGCAATCTACATTGGATGTAGAATTCACCAAAAGTTCTCTTAGGATTCAGGGTAAAGAAGCCTCAAGGAATATAGATCTGGAATATCTGAAAACAAAAAAATCGGTACAGTGCCTAAGAAATTCCTGGATGAATGAAACTTGGTACCCGTATTTGGACACTTTGCCAAATATGGGGTAAGATGTGAGATCTTAAGAGTAAGAATTGGCATACATCCCTGGCTAATGGAGGAAAAGATAAAAGTAGAAATGATACAGCCAGATGGTAAATGTAAATGTGGGCTAGGATCAAAAAGTGATATCTGGCATATTTTGGTTGACTGTTTTTCTTTTATCTCATTTCGGAAACTGTATTTACGTTCAATATTTGCCAAATATGAAATAAGATCACGAGCCAAAGCAATAGCTTTATTTACGGAGTTGCCAAATCTCGATATTGCTATTGCTCTGGGAAATTATATGAAAGCGGTAAAAGGGTCCGTAAGAGAGAAAATGAAGGGAGTCAATGATTTTAGTCGGCTTTTATAAGTTTTAGATGCTCTTCCAGTTATATAAAAATTTTAAAACTAGAAAGAATTCATTTGGGACTGTAGACTCTTGTCATTGGGAGTAGAAGAAGTGTGCTGAATTTTTATTGTATGTTTTATCGTATGTTTTATTGGTAATGAAATTGGAGAAATTATGCATTATTAATATATTGTAATTTATTGTGTTTAAAAGACTATGGTCTAAATAAACAGAGTTTTTGACTTGACTTGAATGGATTTACACCAAATCACAAAAAGCACGCTTTCTGGACCTACATCTAGCTTTCTGACAAATTTGGTGTAATTCCGTTCTGCAGTTCGGACTCTAGTCATGTTCAAGGCCCCCTTTTGATGGATCACTCTGAAGTTTTCAACACAGCAGCTGAATCAAAAAGAGGAAGGTTTTTGAAAATTTTGTGAAGAAACGTCAAGCGGCTCCAACGTTCTTGGCAAAATAAAAAACACTTTTCCTATGTTCCTATGGAAACTTTGGTCCTAATTATAACTACCTACTGACAACCGTCAGTAGGTAATATAAATATTATATATATATATTCACTGAAAAAACCAAAGGTTACAGAGGCGTTATAGTTAGTCTCAAAATTCACTCATACAAAACCAGAGAAATTCTGCAGTTATAGTTAGCTGAGCTAACTATAACTTGCGCTCCCACAATGCACTGCTTATGACCTCACATATTACATCACTCATGACATGGTCAGTGACATCACTAATGACATCACTGATGGCATCTCGAATGACATCCACAGAATCTATGACGCACCCACACACACCCCAATATAACATTTCATACACCCACTCCAACTTCCAGACTACCATTTTTAAAACCATTGACACACCCATACCAGTACTTACACACCCACTCACTGAATCATAGGTCTATACACACATCCACTTATACACGCATACAGCTACTCATACACCAACTCACTCACTAATGCAGCCACTAATATATCCACTCATACACCCATACAGCCACTTACACAGTCAGTCACCCACAGAGCTGCTCACATACCTACTAACACCCATATACTCCAACACTCACTTATACTGCCTTTCCCACATGAAATTACTCACCCATATACCACTGACACATCCATTCACTCACTAGCACAGCCATACACAGACTCAGACACCCATGCAGCTCCTCACAGATGCACTCACTAACCCATACAGCCACTGACTCACCTACTCACTCATTCATGCAGGCAGTCACACACCTCCTTCCAACCCACACAGACATTAATACACCCATACAGGTACTCAGACAACCAATGAATCACCCATACAGACATTCAAATACCCACTCACAACCCATACAGTCACATAGATACCAACTGACAGACTGATTCAGACATTCAGACAACCGTACCCCCACCTCTCCCTGCCCTCTGCCGCCAATTGCACCCCCTCCTGTTTCTATCGAGCCACCCAATATGCCGTGCTCTGCCCTACTCTCTCTGGAAAATAAGCTAGGTTCTCTCATCACCTCCATCTCCCAGCTTGAAGCTACCATTTCACTCTTAAGCTCCAAGATTTCCACCGTTCCATACACCTCAATTCCTTTGGAAAACACTCACCTTCCCACGAGATGCACCTCGCCCCCACACCCCAAAATAGCCAATCATAACCTGTCGTCTGAAAACATCGCAAACTCACTCAAGTCCTCGAACGCCACCCTTCTTCCAGTTTCCTCTCCAAGTAACCCTACTATCTACACTATTCCGACCATCTCCTCTGTCAGAACCAATCATCCACCTAAATCCTCCTGAGCACCCTCGTACAAGTACAGTATCCCTATCACCCCTCATAGCCCAAGGGCCCCTGTCACCAAAACAGTCTCGACAGAGTTGCGCTGTCTGCTCCACAACTGCAGATCTGCAATAAAACACAAACTTGAAATCTCCGATACCATCACCCTTCACAATATCGACATGCTCTTCCTCACAGAGACCTGGTTCAACGATACCTCTCACTCTATGTTTGATCTCCTATTACCCACAGGCTATTCTATATTTAGAAATGACAGAATAGACAAAGTTGGGGGAGGTGTTGCAGTCATCTTTAGAAACTCCCTTCAACTCAAGGCTTTTCCTAACAGCTCCTTCCGCACTTTTGAATGCCTATCTCTTGAGCTTCAATTGCACCCCCGCTCACCCCTCAGATTCCATGCCATTTACCGCCCGCCTGGTAGCGGCCCTTCGTTTATGGAGGAACTCACTGACTTCATCAGCGACCAATACTCTCAAAGTGACAATCAGATCTTCGTGGGTGACTTCAATCTCCACTGGGGCTCGCTGGAAGACTCTTCTGTGAATATGCTGGCCACCTTTCTCTCTGCAATCGATCTTTTCCAACACTGCACAGAAACAACACATTCTAAGGGCTCAATCCTGGACCTTGTTATTTCTAAAGCAGGCATGCTTACTATCGCTATCCCTATTCATGTAGACTGGTCTGACCACCTCCTCATCCCATTCTCTCTTCACCTATCACACTCTATAACTCTCGGCCAACCTAAGATGACTACTTCCTGGTTCTGTAACACGAAAAATATTGACCTCGGTACCCTCTGTGATTCGGCTTTGCTATCACTTCCAAGGCTAGACCCGAACCTGGATGTGAATGAACTCACCTCCCAATGCCTCTCAGTCCTTGCAGTCGAAATCCATAACGTCGCTCCTCTTCAAAGCAAAAGGAAAAGGCCTACTCCCTCAGCACCTTGGTTCAACAAATCCCTTTATGAAGAAAGGAAGTACCTAAGAATCCTGGAGAAACAATGGAGACAAGCGCCCTCCACCAATAATTTGGCCACGCTTCGTTCAGCAAGATTCAAGTTCCACAAGCACATCTTCCTTGAAAAAGCATCGCACTTCAGAACCCTCCTCGACTCAGCCAAAAATAGACCCAAATAACTATTCGACCTCATCAAGAATCCAAACTGCTCTCCCCCAACCTCCAAGTTGGAGGATTCTACAAAGAAAGCAGCGGAATTCGCTATATTCTTTGACGAAAAAGTGAAATCACTTGTGGATCAGGTCATTCATCCTACCCCTCCAGAGGAGCGCAAATCCTTAGCCATTTGGCAGAACGTTGACTCCATCTCTGAAGATGCCCTCCTCAAATGCATCCTCGAAACAAAGCCCTCCAACCATTCTCTTGACCCCATCCCTAGTGCCATTGCAGTCGACTTTTACACCCATTCTCTTTCCTATTGGACCACTCTGGTTAACCTCTCCCTCTGTCAAGGCTCCCTTCCTGTTTCCTTCAAAACTGGGCAGGTTACCCCTCTTCTTAAAAAACCCACCGCTGATGCGAACGACCTCAACAACTTCCGCCCCATCACTAACCTACCTTTTCTTGCGAAAATCACAGAAAGATGTGTAGCGAAACAACTTTCCCGTCATATCAAGGACAATGATCTTCTTGACAATTTCCAGTCTGGCTTCATTCAAAACTGCAGCACTGAAACAGCCCTGCTGCAAGTGATTGATGACGCACTGCGGATACTCGATTCAGGGGAGTCTTGTCTTCTAATTCTCCTTGACCTTTCTGCAGCCTTTGACACTGTCAATCACAACACTCTCATTAACACTCTTCAACAGAGAATGGGCATGGAAGGCACAGTGCTTAAATGGTTTGCTTCCTTCCTCTCTGATAGATCCCAAATGATCAAAATAGCGAACAGTCTTTCATCTCCTTTGGCGGTAGGTCAAGGTATTCCTCAAGGCTCTATACTTGCACCCACTTTGTTCAACCTTTATTTGGAACCATTGGGAAATCTCCTAAGTAAATCTGGGATCCTCTATCATCTCTATGCGGACGACACTCAAATCTACCTCAAGGTGTCCTCCACACACGATCTCTCCATCCTAAACTCTACTCTCGTCTCCATTCAAAACTGGATGTTAACTCATCAACTGATTCTGAATCCCTCCAAAACTGAATTCCTCCTCCTCTCCTCCTCATTCTCTCCTCCTCCGGTTCAATCATGGATGGATCAGATGAATCTACTTAACAATAAACCCATCATTGTCGACAGCGCAAAATCCCTTGGTGTCATACTCGACAGAAAACTCAATCTACTCTCCCACATCAATTCCATTGCAAAGTCTGCTCGATACTAACTGCGCTTTCTCTGGGGGATTCGACGCTTCTTCCCAGAGCAAGATCGAAAAACCCTGGTCCAATCGCTGGTTCTCTCTAGACTGGACTACTGCAATTCTCTTCTTACTGGCCTCCCCAAATCCCACCTGTCCCCCCTTAAATCTGTTCTCCATTCAGCAGCTCGTTTCATATATGGGACCAAAAGAAGGGACCACATCACACCCATTTTATCTTCCCTCCTTTGGCTTCCCATCGAGGCAAGATCTATCTACAAGACTGCCTGTATCACCCACAAAGCCTTGCACTCCTCCTCCCCTCGCTACTTGGCGAATAAACTGAAACTCTCTGGAGGCTCTAGACCATCACGTAATGCGGAAAACTTATTGCTTGAACCTCCCTCTTTCAAAAAGGAAAGATCGATGGCCCAATCCATTTCAGGCAACGCGGTGAGAATCTGGAACTCACTTTCGCCTCAGCTCCGGACCACCACCTCTTCCCGGTCCTTCAAAACTGACCTCAAATTTCTCCTTCTTCAAAGACACTTCCAAACCTAATTCACGCCCTCTCTATTCCCTCAAGGAAGTCCTTCGACTATAGGAAATTCTGTACTCCATGCCTATAGAAGTGCCTTCCCAGTGTGTTCTGAGTGACTGCCACTTATTGCAGTATTATACCTCTATTTGTATTTTGTATCTTATGTATCATGCACACTTGTCACTTTTTCCTCTTGTAACGTATCATTTGCTACCTCTTATTGTATCTTGTTTGTTTTTGTTATTTGCACAATTGTCACTTTTTCCTCATGTAATGTAACGCTTGCTTTTGTAATATGCCCACTTGTAATCTTCTCCTCATGTAACGTTACTGTTCTTATTGTGAAGCGCTCTGACACCTTCGGGTAAAGTCCGCGCTATATAAAAACGCATAAAATAAAATAAATAAAAATCCATACATTCACTGAAACACCTAATTTCTCACTTATATAATCAGTCATGCACCCACTCAATCATCCGTACAGACACTCATACACCCACAGATTCATCAATACACCTTGGCATATATATTTCACACTCATAAACTTTTTTAAAATACTCACTGGATGATGTCATCAGTGATGTCATCAGTGATGTCATTTGAGATGTCATCAGTGATGCCGCTGACCATGTCATGAGTGATGTAATATGTGAGGTCAGTTCAGTTCAAAAAGCTTTATTCGGTGTATACAACATCCATAAAAGCATACAAAATCTTTAAAAACAATTCCGAAAAACAATGTCTGCCATACATAAATCAATCCTGTAATTATCATATAATTCAATTGACAAGCACAATACCTTGTCTTACATCAATTGCTTTTTGTATATATGACGCAACATAAAAACGTATCCTTGGGTCATCAAGAGTAACAAGTAATTTCATAGCAGCATGGGTTGTTCTTACAGTATGTTTTTTAAAAAGAGGTTTCAAATAAAAACGCCTAAAAGTGAGATAAAAATTACAAAGGAGCATAAAATGCACAGTACTTTGTTTTGATCGTCCATCACAGGGGCACGCGGTAGTTGGATGCATTCTTGTCATAGGGAAAAAAACTAGGCAGTGTGCTATTCCCAGCCGAAGTTTAATCAAAACAAAACTATGTGAAGACCTCGTGACTGCAGACAAATAATCTTGAAATCCTATTCAAATGTCAATTGTTTGATAGGTCGTACCTTCTCATATCTGGCGGCTAAGCATTGGAATGAATTACCACAGGATCTACGTCTCACTGTTGACTTCATAGCATTCAGAAAGAAACTCAAAACTCACCTGTTCCCCAAGGCCTAATATCGGACGTCCTAGCAGCACCCGGCACCCACTATCACCTCTGCCATGAGACCTCGCTACTTTAGCGCCCTGGTAGCCTCTTGGATGAATGTTGCGCTCTATAAATAAAATAAATAAATAAATAAATAGAATTTAAAAGTAGTTTGCTTCCCTACTACCCTCATGCGGATGTCTTTTTTGTGGGCCAAAAATGTATCCCTTATCTCCCGTTTAGATAGATTTATCACCTGTCCTGGATCATCATGGATCGAAAGTTTAAATAGATCACTATATAAATCAATACTATATTTTTACCAGGAGATACATATGCTTCTATCCAAAAGGAGACAGTCCCTAATGACAGTTTGAGTAAATTTGGTTTCATCTTCAGCCCAAATTGATCTCCATTGCAGTAGTGGGCGCATAGCAATTCGATCAGATGATGGAGCAGGGTTTTGAGAAAATAAAACCTGCTCAGATTAACTCCTCTGTAACATTTACTAATAGTGTGCAGTGAAATTAACATGCAAAAACACGGGGAAATGCTTATGCGCATGTGTGCATTAATACATGGACTAATGCATGAAAGACTAGGCCGCATTCGCGTTCTGCTTAAAATTAAAAATAATAATAATGCTGCTTTCTGCACGTTAATGCTTTGTTAGACAAATAACGTGGGATAGTGCAAATGGTGGGCCATAAAACAGTGAGAATTATATTTCATGAAATTAATAATGTCTGTGTTTTATTCATCATAGTTATGTTATGTTAGGTAAACTTGTATAGCGCGCAGCTGCCCCAGCAAAGGGGCGTCCCGGCGCTGATAGCAGTGTCGGTAGAGAACAGGGGCTAGGAAACAAGTAAGTTTTGATGGCCCTATGGAAGGGTAACAGGCAGTCTAAGCGGCGAATCTGAACAGGAAGACAGTTCCACAATTTAGCGGCAAGACAGCGAAAGGGCCGGCCCCCCGCTCTGATGCGCTTCACCCGGGGGACCGTGACCAGAAATTGTCCAGCGGAACGCAGCTGGCGTGCGGGAACATAGGGGACCAACAAATTAGATAGAATCTCAGGGGATGAGAATTTTAGTATTTTGAAGGCCAGACAAAGTGCCTTGAATTCGATCCTCTTGGGAACGGGTAGCCAGTGAAGGCGCCACATAGCACCCGACGTAGAGCAGGATCTAGGGAGCCTGAGCAGGACTCTAGCGGCTGCATTCTGGACTCGTTGAAGGGGATTCACTTCCGCCTTTTTGGCGCCTAGCATCAATGTGTTGGCATAGTCCAGTCTGGACAAAATAGTCGCCTGTACTATCAGCTGGCGTGTGGCTGGGTCAAAGAAACCCAATATAGGCCTCAGACCCCGTAAGAGTCCAAAGCAAGTACCAGCGATCTTTTTGGTGTGCTCCTGAAACCCAAGAGTGGAGTTGAACCAGATCCCTAGGTTCTTTACCACCGGCTTAGGAGTGGGGGCTCTGCCCAAGGACGCCGGCCACCACTGCGTACTCCAGAGCCCCTTGTCGTTCCCCACCAACAGCACTTCTGACTTGTTGGCATTAAGTTGAAGGCAGTTGGTGGTCATCCAGCGTGCGACCGCTTCTAGCCCGTTCCGGAACTGCATGGCGCCCCGAGAATGGTCATCAGAGAGAGCCACCTCCAGCTGCGTGTCATCAGCATAGGAAACCGTGGTCAAGCCATGGTCCCGCGCCACTCCCGCCAGGGGTTGGACGTAGAGGTTAAACAAAACAGGGCTAAGCGCTGAGCCCTGAGGAACCCCCTGCTTGATGGAATGGGCGTGAGAGAGGAAGGGGGGGGGCAGAGACCTGAAAAGCTCTGTCAGACAGAAAGGACCGGAACCAATCCAGTGCCAGACCCACTACCCCCGCCTCCTCTAGGCGACGCAGGAGGATCTGATGGGAGACCGTGTCAAACGCGGTGCTGAGATCGAGCAGTATCAGAGCCGCAGTTTGTCCCTCATCCAGAATGGTCCGCAGGTGTTCACTCACTGCTAAAAGCGCTGTCTCGGTACTGTGACCGGGACAGAAACCATTCTGGGTGCGGTCTAAGGTACCGCTGTTGTTCAAAAACCCCAAAAGGACTTTATTAGTGTGGGCCTCAGCAATTTTAGCGACCCAAGGCAGGAGAGAAATAGGTCGAAAATTTTCCGGCTTAGTGGGGTCCAATGAGGGTTTTTTCAGCAAGGGGATCACCCTTGCTTGCTTCCATGGCGAAGGCACCACCGCTGTGGTGAAAGAAAGGTTGATCATTTGACACAAGGGCATGAGAAGTATCGGTAAGCAGTCTCTAAATTGGGCAGGCCTCATAGGATCCAGAGGGGAACCTGATTTGACCTTTGGGCTCAATGTAAGAAGCTCGTCCTGAGAGATAGGGGGTATTACTGCCAAAGTAGCAGTAAAAGGAGAAGCTAGTGGAGCCACGAGGTCCATGGGACATATGGGGAAGGATTTATAGATGGCTTCTACCTTTTGAACAAAGAAGGTGGCCAGATCCTCGCATTGCTGCCCAGACGTAATCGTCGAGGTGGGGGGATCTTTCCTGTTTTTAAAGTCGTTGAGTATTTTAAAAATGCTTTTCATAGGGTTTTTGCTGGACTTGATCTCGTTAGTGAGGTAAGCTGCTCGAGCCAGATGTATGGCCTTGTGGTATCGTTTAATCTCGTCCTGGTACAACTTTTTAGCCGCAAAGTCGTATTCCTTTCTCCAAGCCCGTTCTAGCTTTTTGCATGTGCTACGCAAAGCGGCAAGAGAGTCATTGTACCAGGGATTGGAGCTCGAACAGCGACCTTTGGACCATTTAACAGGGATAAGAGTGTCTAGTGCCTATAGTATCCAGTCGCAGAGTGCTTTATATGATTGCTCTGGGTCAGTGTCTAGGATAGGGGGACAGGATGCCAGGCGGGCATAGTGATGCTTGCATGGGCCTACATCGTTGCATGACAAGTTGGGGTTAAAAGAAAACTAATAAATAAGCCGAAAATTGAGCTCTGAGAGAGAATGGAGAAGGCAAAAGCTGATAACCTTCAAGAATTATTGTGTGTCTGACAAGTAACGGAAGGATGGCCGTGGGACCAGGTGCAAATGTACAAACTTCTTCTGCGAAGCTGCAGAGGCGGACAATGATAATGTAGAGATTTGTAACATGTTACTAGTTGGAGGAAGCGTGTATTCATGAGACGTGGTTTACGTATTGTTAGAAATGTAAAACAAAGAATGTTATGAAAACATGGACGTGACTATGGTTGTGTGATAGAACAACCCCTAAACTGACCAATGAGAGACTAAGATTCTGAAAATATTGCTACAATGGTGGGTTGGACATGAAGGTTTTTAGAGTATAACTGGGGTGTCTGGGGGGTGTTAATTGCGCGCGCCTTTGAAGAAGCTAGAGAGGGGAGATAGTCGCTGTCCGTCGGTTTGCTGTATCCAGATAGAGGCCTACCTGTTTCCTTTTCCTGTCCTACTCTTTGTTCCCTGAACTTTCTCGGGGAACCCCCATCTATTCTCAGGGCCAGGGGGTAGATTTTCCACTGAAATACTTGGGTTAGTATAGCTAAAATCTGTATTTTGCATAATCATTTGCAAATGTGAAATTTGTCTCTGAAACTTTTGTCTCTTCATCTATCCACTCCTTCATTGCATTCTGTTCATTATGATTTGAGTTTGACATTTTTTTGCCTTGATTAATGTTCTCTCTCTGTGATCTATGCATTGTTTGCCTTGTAAAACTGTACATGATGAGCATTTATCTTCACAATATTTGCGATAAATATTATTAACCTTATTCCGAGTTTGTGATTTATTTAGTAGTATAGATTGATAGTTAGTTCTAATTATTACCATCAACTTCTCAACTAATATTCCATCGACCAGAGGAAAGCGAGTTGATTACAGGTTCAATTATGTATCTTGTGTGTTAGGACGAGCCTGTAGGTTGTGAACAACTGATTTAACTCAAACTTGAAACAGTGCAACAGGGATTTATGTGTTGGGTGTATGAGTATGGGCCAGTGATTGTGTTTATTGATTATCGATCCCTGATTGGCGCTGGACCAGTTTTTGGTAGCAGAGAATGGTTTATTATTGATTAGTTTGGTAATAATTATCGATTATTGATTATTTGTTTTCTTAACATGAAAAGTTAGTGTTTTGTTTTATGTTGTCTAGAAATACGGGTAAGGAGTTACCTAAGATCCCGGGATGATAATGTATTAGCCTGAAGAGGCAGAAGAATAGTGTGGATAAGGTATCACACTGCAGAAGTACTTTGTCTGTTGTCATAATACGGCGAGAGGATGTTAGTGTTATATTAGGGACTATTTGTTTGAGAGTATATTTTTTTTTTTTACAACAGATTTTATTGGGTTTTCAGCGTACCAGAAGAGCAAAGCCCAGTAGACAAAGTACAGTTGAAATGCAGTATGACAGGCCTTCAGGTACTTTAAACGCCCACCCCAAAGGTCTGCAGAACATCAGACCACGAGAACCCCCAGACCTCCCCCTGCGCAGATACCACATAGTTGTAAGCAATATACACTGTATATACAAAAGGAATGTCCAACTACGTCTCAGTAGTGCTAGAATTTTACACTGGTAGGTCATTTACCACTAGTCATTCTATGGGGTCTCTGATGGCAGGCGGTAACACCAGGGATAGATCTATACCTCTAAACTTGGCCCAACTGGACCAGATCTTTCCATGTTTCTGTGGGCATCCCCGCACCCGAAACACAGCAACTTCCGCCGACATACATCTGTCCAGGGCTTTTTTCCAGTTGGATACAGAACGTATTTTTCCAATGTTGTGCTATGTCCCGCTTGGCTAGGGTGAGGCCCAAAATAGCAAGTGCTGTTTATACTTGTTCCCCCCAATGTCTTCAGTGCTATGTAAGAGTACCAATCTAGGGCCAGACGGGATATCCCATGCCAGAACACGCCCCATGCAAGAAAGTACACCAGACCAGAAGGACTGTAATGCTCCACAGCTCCACACCGTATGCAAAAACGACCCCTCATCCGTGCCGCAGCGGAGACAGGCAGGAGACGGGATTGCTCCCATTTTCCATAGGCGAAGACGTGTATAATATACCCTGTGGAGGTATTTGAATTGGATGAGCCGATATCTAGTGGAGACGGCTGCGTATCGGGGGCTAGCTAGCGCCTCGGCCCAATCGTCATCTGTCAAGCTGGGTAAATCTGCCTCCCAGGCTGCCCGGGTGCGTTGAATGGTGGTCTTGGAGTATGTCATGAGAGTTTGGTAAATTTGTCAAATTTTATGGGCCCCAAGGTTCCCCATCAGCAAACGCCCCTCCAGTGGGTGGAACTCAGGTAATGACTCTAATTGTCGTATCAGAGGGGTCAATGCGTGTCTGAGCTACAGGAAACGGTGGAACTGTGATCTGTGAAGGTCAAACTCAGTCTGTAGTTTTTGAAAGGATTTAAGGGTGGTCCCCTGCATCACGTCCCCCAGCGTCGAAATGCCAATATCATCCCATCTGCGAAACCCCATCAGTGACGCAACTGGCCGGAGAACTGTGCCTTGCCGTAGGGGAGTGGCGCTCGTTAGCGTGCCCCACCAGCCCATGGTCTTAACCGCTCACCTCCATATCTGAATGACTACTCTGCAGGCAGGAGGAAGCGCCGTCAGGGGGGAACTGCTGTACAAGAGGTAGAGCAGGGGGGTGCCCTCCATAGCTGACCATTCCACGGCGTAGGCTGGATCTGCATGGGAGCCATACCACCACTCGTTGATTACCAAGAGATGCGAGGCCCAGTAGTACACACAGACATCCGCCGCCGCAATGCCCCCGCAGTACGTGGACTGTATGCAGGTTGCAAGCGCCACTCGAATCGCGCCCCCTTGCCATAGGAATCTATTCAGTAGAGCATTAACCTGGAGGAACCACGACGGGGGAATAGGGTACGGATAATTCTGGAGTCGGTACAGTAGTCGGGGGAGAGATACCATTTTAAAAATTGCGGACCTGCCATAGAGTGTGGGGCAACTGAGACCAGATCGTTGTCTCATCTAAGACGGCGGAGAGCAGCGGGGCAATGTTGCGCGACCAGGCATTATCGGGGCAGCGAGTTACAATGACCCCTAGATACTTAAGGCCTGTATCCGCGATGAGCAGTTGCGATGCCCATGCCTGGCTTCGCTGGTCCCCGTGTATGGGGAACAGTGTAGATTTAGACGGGTTAGCACAGAGACCGGAGGTCTCTCCGAAAATGCGAAGGATCTGGAGGACACGGGGCCCAGAGAACCACGGATCGGACATAAAAAACAGGACATCGTCGGCGTAAAGCGCGATCTTGTCTGAGTATTCCGGCGTCCAGTCTAGTCCCCTGACAACAGAGTCAAAGCGCACCCATGCGGCCAAAGGTTCGATCGCTAAGGCAAATAAGAGTGGGGACAGGGGACACCCCTGACGAGTGCCCCTGCGAATCAGAAAGGGGGCAGAGCAGCCGCCGGCCGTCCAGACTGAGGCCGTGAGGTCTGTGTATAAAAGCTTCACATACGCCACGAACCGGGGCCCCATATTGATGGCTGCTAGGAGTTTAAAAAGGTACGTCCAACTCAGGGAGTCGAATGCTTTGTCTATGTCCGCTAGTAGGAGCGCCGCAGGGCGACCTAGGCACGGGGCTTCCGCGATGGCGTTATGTACCCGTCTAATGTTGTGTCTGGTAGAGCGCTGTAGCATGAAACCGGATTGGTCCGGATGCACCAAATCCTGAATACAGGTGTGGAGGCGATCGGCCAAGACCTTGCCCAGCAGTTTAGGCTCAATGTTTAATAGAGAGATAGGGCGGTATGAGCCTGGGTCATCCGGGGGACGACCGGGGTGTGAGAAAGACCACGATCTCGGCGTGCCGCCAATCAGGGGGTAGAATGTGCTGCTCTAGGGCTTCATGAAGCACCCCCAACAGATGTGGACCCAGGATGGCAGTATGTCGGCACAGGAATTCACTTGGAAACCCATTCGGGCCCGGGTAGCGGCCCGGATGCAGATTGGACAGAGCCGCCTGCAGCTCATCCAAAGTGATGGGCTTATCTAGTGTATCGCGTACATCATCGGGAAGACAATGGGGTGGAATGTCTGTTAAAAAGGCATCTATCAGGGGTGCGGCTATCCCCTCATGCTCTTCATATAGAGCAGTGTAGTACCCGGCGAATGCCTGGACCACAGCCGTGGGAGAGGAGCATACACTGCCGTCAGGGGACTTCAGGACTGGAACCGGGGCCGGGAACATCCGAGCCTGACACAGTCTATGGAGCATTTGGCTGGACTTATCGCCCCACTGGTAAATTCTATATTGAGTTGCTAGCCACGCCTCCTTGGCGGCGTCAGAATGTAGTTGATGAAGCTGTTGTTGGGCATGGAGGAGATTACGGCGGGCGACGGGGCCAGATCCCTCCACTAGTTGAGCCTGCAGGCGAACCTGCCGGCCCTCCAGTTCCTCTACCTGTTCCAAGCACCGGCGTTTCTCCCCGGAGCGAAAGCTGATGTCCGCCCCCCTAACCGTAGGTTTAAGGGCCTCCCAGAGGGAGACCAGGGACGACGTGGACCCTACATTGAAACTGAGGTAGTCCTGTATTGCCCGCTGGAGCATCTCCTGATAGTCCACGCTGCGGAGAGAACAAGGAGACATGCGCCATCTACGGGGGGCCCGATGTGTCTGAAGGCGCAGCTTGAGTTGGATCGGGGAATGATCAGATAGGCCCCGGGGCATAATGGAGGTGTGAGATACCCGGTGTATGTAGCTATGGAGGAGGAACTAATAGTCTAGGCGTGAAAGGGTGGGATGCACTGGTGAGGCATATGTGAACCCTGCTTCTGAGGGGTGGAAAGCCCGCCAAGAGTCTGCCCAGCCCAGTGTATGTGCCAAAGTCTGTAGTTTGGATCGAGGAAGGGGTGTATCTTGCGGGAGTGCATGCCATCTGTCCCAAGGGGTCATAATGTCATTCCAATCCCCGCCCAAGATCGTCAAGCCCCCTGGAAGGTCCCCCCAGAGTTGTGTTAATTTGTCTACAAATGTCTGACCTAGTGGAGGAGGAGCGTATATACTCCCAATGGGGATCTGTTCACCCGCTAGGGTGCCGGTGATGATCGTGTAGCGTCCACCTGGATCTAACCAATGGCGCGTTACCTGGCGCGGCACTCAACGATGAATAAGTATCGCCGTGCCGCGGGCGCCCCTTACGAAGCCTGAGTGGTACACCATGGCAAACCCGAATCTGGACAGGCAGGGGGCTTTAGTGCCCAGGAGATGAGTCTCCTGTAATAGTAGGATGTCAGCAGAGTGCCGCTTTGCCAGTTGAAGCACCGCCCCCCGTTTGACTTTGTTTAGGAGTCCCCGTACATTCCACGCCAGAATATTGAGTTCCCCCATTGGAGTTTTACGTGAGTCATGTGCCATTCCTAATTTCTTTAGTGTGTAATGGCCTACAATGTAGTGGTGTCATAGTTGGTAGTCGTGTGGCTAGTGCGCAGAGCAAAGTATAACAATAACAGCAACAAAACTGAAACCCCTCATTCCCTCCCCCGCTCCCCCACCCCAATACTTCCATGAAAGTGAAGCATCTGTCGCGGTGAAATCCTGACCTAAGCCCTCAACAGGATGACTCAAGTGGTTTCCCCAATGGATCCACCCCCACCCAACATTGCCCAACATTTCCTACACGTCCGGGGCGGACTATGGCAAATACCCCTCAGAGCGTGTATATTTGGCCCCGACACCTTGAAATCTAACATCGCCCTCTATGGAGCCCCTGCTACAAGGCCTTGATCACAAGATGTGGATAGAAGACGGATGTTTCATGGCCAATACAAGATCAGTCTGCTGTCTCTGGATGGCCCTTGGCACGCCAGTTGGAGCGGGACCGGTGGTGTCTCGCTTTAGCGTGGTTGTCCGGCCGGCCGCTCCGGTGAGAGCCCTGTGAAGAATCCGAGTCCAGCGGCGGCGGCGAGTGAGGCTTAAGGGTATGTCTCTCGTCCGTCCAGGCGAAGATCTCCTCCGGTGAATTGAAGAAAAGAGTCTTGGCGTTGTGGATTATCTTCATACGGGCGAGAAACAGCAGTGCATATGAGATGTTCAGGTCGCGTAGTCGTCATTTGGCCTCGACAAAAGATTGCCGCTGCTGCTGCACCAGCCGGGTATAGTCTGGAAAGACCATTATGGGATGTGAGTCGAAGACCATTTTGTCCTTGTGGAGCCGGGCATAGCAAAGGATCGCATCCCGGTCGGCGTAATTGAGAAGCCTGGCGATCACTGGCCTCGGGCGTTCTCCGGGAGGAGGCTTCTTAGTCAGAACCCGATGGGCCCGCTCGACCACAAAGCAGGAGGACCTGACCTCTGGCGGTAAGAGGGTCTTGAGCCAACCTGAGAGGAAAGCGTCCATGGATGTGCCTTCACATCCCTCCAGGAAGCCCACCAGGCGGATGTTATTGCGCCGGGTCCTTCCTTCCGCATCTTCGACCCTGGATGCGAGCTCCCATGAGACCGTTGTGAGTCTGTCCACCTGCTTCTGGAGGGCGGATACTGTATCCTCCAATGTGGAGACCCGGGTCTCCGCCTCCGTGATCTGGTCCACCGCCCATCGAAGATCTTGGCGGAGGAGTGACACCTCCGAGCCGACGGCCCCGATCTGGGCCTCTAGGGCCATCCGTGACTGGTTGATGGCCGTGAGAAGCGTCGCGGTGTCAGATGACACGGTCTCGGCACCCTCCTTCCCGGGGGCCGTAGTGGTGTAGTGGTCCATAGTGTTCTGTTTGGGGGCCGCTGCACCGGGTTTGTCTTTGCCCATCGTGGTGCGGGGGAGGCCGGGGGAACGCACCCAGGCCCGCCGCAGCAGGAGATGGACGTAGGAAGGTGGGCCTCACAGGAGAACAGAGGATGGTGACCGATGGGAGCAGCCATGCAGCGTCGGGGGCAGCCCCGAAGGATGTCGCCGGCGCCCTCCAATGGGCACAGCGCGGACGGGGCTGCAGCCGGTCCAAGCCCCAGGCCCTACGATCCTCCACTCGGGACTGGAGAAGGAAGCCCCCCAAGGTGCCAAAGGCTCACGGGAGCCACACACCACCAACCCAAGAGCCATCGGCCGTGGGGCCCCTGGCGGGGTCTCAGCAGGGGTCGTCAGCAAAAGGCTCCACGTCGAGTGCCAGCCGCCAGCGGAGTCTCAGCGGGGGTCAACAGCACCGGCACCACCCCGAGGGCCGGCCCCCAGCGGACGCCGCACACCAAAGGTCTCCCCGGGGCAAAGTATAGTGGCACGGTCTCTTTCACACGAGAAGAGTGCGGTCTTCTTCGTGGCTCAGGCCTCTCCGCGTTCATCTTCAGCAGCCTCAGCTCCCAACCAGGGCGCAGCAGCAGATGGGTCACCCCACGCAGCACTCCAGGATGGTGCCGAGCGCCGCGGGTGTTACACACTTACCCCAGCTGGATGCGGGCGCCATATCGGGTCAGTGGGAAGACCATACCCGGACCTGGAATAAGTACGCAGCAGCATACCGATCGCTACAGTCATGGTGGACTGGAAATCGCGGCTCCATGAACACGGAAGACAAGAAGGGGGAAGGAACTACACTTCCCAGAATCCTGTGCGGCGCGTCGCGTGCTCGCACAGGAAGTTACGGCCTCCCACAACGCCGAGGACTATGAAAGCCGGGCGTTGGAAGGTCTCGGCGTAGATTATCCTGTTCCCGATGCGCGGTAGCCTGGTGAAGTGGCTGTGGTGTAATTGCCTAGTGCGGTAAGGGTGTCAGTGACACCACCTCCCCCGTTTCGTTCCATTTTGTTCCTTTGATGCAGTTGATGCCGATGGGTGGGGCATACAGCTTCTTCTCGTAAAACGAACAACACCACGTCTTGACTAGAAAGGGAGCTCTGATTCCCTCTTTGTTTTGTACCACTGCTTACTGCGAAGGAACCTTTGGTGTGGTGTTCAATCACGTATACTTACATACATTGTTTCAGAGTCTATTGAACATACCAGGTGGTATATTGACGGCTTGTTAGTTTCCCATATACAAAACGTTTGCCAGTGAAAGAATTCCTGAGAATATGAGTCATTGCATTATGAATGTAATAATGCTCAGCAGACTATCAGCCAACTGATCCGTTGTGGAATATTATTTATGTTACATGTTGTGTGTTTTGTTTGTCCTAAATAGCAAGGGTTCTGGAGAGGATGAACATAGAAACCATCCTTCCTTCCTTGTGACGTGGACCATGGCAACAACATTGGTGGGTTGTCAATGTAGGAGGAAAGAGTCTTATGTTGTTGGTCGTTAATTACTTCAAGGTCTAACCCTCTGTTTATGTTCACAGTATTGTCTGAAATAAGGCTTAGCTGGTAGGAAGAGAGTTGATCGTCCTACGTGAAGTCACTCCAGAAGAGTGTTATCTTTTTCTTTACAGGTATACAGGGAAGTTGTGTAATGATAAAAAGTGAGAACTGTATTTCTAGATGTATAGATAAACAATGCTATAATAGGGTGTTCTTCTTTCCACAGGTCTCCCTCCCCGCTGTTCCCTTCCTTTCCTTCCCCCGATTAACCACCTTAATCTTCCGTGCTATTAAATCATTTCGGAATTGAGGGTGTCAATAGGTGGACCCATTTGAGCAACGAACCGATCCTGAGAGGCCTCCGAGGGACAGGTGACAGAATAATCTGCCTAATTTATAATATACCTCTCCCGGTCGGTTCGTTGTAAACATGGCCACCTTAGAAGAGGTGTTAGCCACGCTAGTTACGTTACAGCAGGAGGTCACTGCCTCTAGAGCGGAAACAGCGGCCCTCCAGGATACCGTAAATAGACTGCAGAGAAATCCCTTTAACGCTCAAACAGGACATACTAGTGGGGGGAGCCCGTGGCAGTTTGGGAGTTCATCTTTCCCTTCCCCTCTCACTGTGGAAGTACCCACACCTATACCACTGGCTGCTCCGGAACGTTTTCATGGGGAAGCATCCAAGGTACAGGTCTTCATGACCCAGATACTGTTACACTTTTCATGTCGGCCCAAGGCATTTCCCACAAACCAGGCTAGGGTAGCTTTCATGATTTCCTACCTAACGGGGGATGCGGCTCAGTGGGCTGTTCCCTTGGTACGTAGAGACGACCCCATGTTATACAATTGGGATGAATTCCTAAGAGAAGTGCGCAAGTGTATCCGAGGAGAATAGTGCAGAATGTCACTCCGGTATCAGGGAGTTCAATGGGACCATCGCCAGATGAGTTAGATGATTGGATAAGGGGAATGGAAAAGCGAAAACCTCAACCACAGAGTATAGATGTGAGTAAACTGAGAGTGGATTTGGAAGAAATGATTATTGGTACAATAAGCCCAGACAGATTGAGTAATTATCGAGATGAGGAGTTGTTATTCCTGTGCAAAAATATTACTTGGAAAGCGAGAAATCTTCATGAAAAGTTGACAGAGGCTGCTTGTGAATATGGAGTAGACATAGAGAATTCAAGAGTGTTACAGAAAACATATAGACTAGATTTTACTGAAAAGGATTTAGAGAGTTTGAATGCGTCTGGCAAAAGATTGCAAATAAAAGAATTAATGAGTATCTTGAAGGGGGAGATGTAGAACGGTGGAAAGGTAGATGGGCGAAAAAGAAAGAAGAAATGATTGCCAATAAAAATGCGTCTTTATTTCCACTAAGAGAGTCAGAACAGGCTGAAAGTGTGTGTCCAATGAGAGAAGTTCCGGGTGGTGGATATGTTTACGTTCCTTGGACAAGACAGGATATATTATCTTTTACTAATGACTTCCCTAGGTTGAGGGAAAAGCCAGTTGGATGGTACAAACAGGTAGAGAGGTTAGTGAAGGTTATAAAGGTCTTGTTGAAGGATCTAGATGGTTTATTTGAGATTGTTGTTCCAGCAGATTTATGGACAGAGTGTAAGATTGCTGTTGATTGGCCTAAAGAAGAATATCCTAGAGATGCGAAAACAGGTGCACCTTCAGATGAGGTGATGAAGAAATACCATCAGGTAATCACCTACTTGAAGGGAAAAATTTTCTCCGAAAGAAACAGATTGGGTTAAAATTGACAGAACAACCCAAGAACCAAAGGAGTCGGTACATGCTTATTATGAAAGGTTGTTACAGGTATTCAAACAGTACAGTGGGTTTGAGATTATTGGAGATAAAGATATGGGACATTTTGTGTATCGTTTTGTATTTGGATTAAAACCAGAAATTAATAATATGATTCAGCAACATTTGATTTGTTGGCAGAGTGAATGAATGAATTCACACTTATATAGCGCATGGCTACCCATGGGCATCCCAGCGCTTATTGTGACACTTTGCAGACATGGACTGATCACGGAAAGAGGAAGGTTTCTAACCGCTTCCTAAATTTAAGGTAGCTAGATTCCAGTCGTAGATCATCTGGAAGCTGGTTCCAGAATTTAGCTGCATTAAGGGAAAACCGCCGACCTCCAGTTCGTGACCGCTTGATCCTAGGAACTGTAAGTAGTCGTTTGTTATTGGATCTCAGGGTTCTATTGGGACGATATAATTGCACCATTGATTGGAACAGCGGAGGACCCTTCCCAGAAATAGATTTATGAACAATACACATAGCCTTAAATCTAGTTCTTTCCTGGATAGGGAGCCAATGCAATAAACCAAGGGCATGTCTGGCTGAGACACGTTTGGGAATGTTCATTAGAAGACGGGCTGCACAATTCTGAACAACCTGCAGTATCTTAGTAGTTCCTTGTGGAGCACCCAAGTAGACTACATTCGCATAGTCGAGGCGAGACAGTATAAGTGCCTGGACTAAAATACGTCTGGCATCAAAAGGAAGCAGGGGGAGGATCTTCCTTAACATCCTAAGAAGTCCATAGCAATTTGCTGCGACTTTACGAGCCTGTATTTTAAAATCCAAATTGCAGTCGAACCAAAATCCCAAACTCTTAATTTGTTTTTTCGGAGCAGGAGGGGGACCTAAGCCGGTGGGCCAAAAAAGGTCTATATTCATGGGGGCAGAATGGCCCAGGAGCATAAGTTCTGTCTTTGCTCCATTGAGTTTTAGGAATGACTTGTCCATCCACTCAGATACCTTCACAAGGCATGAAGTTAGACCAGGCCCAGATTTGTCCTGCTGACTAAGGGAGACCACCAACTGGGTATCGTCTGCATAGGTGACAATGTGGATCCCCCAAGGAAGCACCACGTCTGCAAGAGATCTCATGTAGATGTTAAACATGGTGGGACTTAAAGAGGATCCCTGGGGGACTCCACACTGCAGTGGGATCTGCTCTGATGAAGCATCCTCCTCGTAGACAGCAAAAAATCTGTCTTCAAGAAAGGACTGCAGCCATTTCAGGGCGATTCCAGTCACCCCCACCTCACTGAATCTTTGGACCATAAGTTGGTGGTTGACGGTGTCAAAGGCTGCGCTGAGATCTAACAAGATAAGAGCAGCGCAGCCTCCATTGTCCAAGATTTTTCTAGACTCTTCTATCACGGCAAGTATAGCCGTCTCCGTACCCTGTTGGCACCTGAAACCTGTCTGAGTAGGATGAAGACAATTGTTTTCCTCCAGAAAAGCTGCCAATATGAAGTTAACATATTTTTCAGCAAGTTTGCTTATTCCAGGCAGCAAGGAAATGGGCCGGTAATTAGCCCATTCCTCAGGGTCAAGATTTGTCTTTTCAGAAGAGCTTTAACTCTTGCTTGTTTCCATAGAGGGGGAACCTGCCCCATAAGAAGGGAAGTGTTAATCACGTCCTGAATAACTGGAGAAACTATTTCTGAAACCAGATTTAGAACGGCCGGGGGGCAGGATCAGCAGGGGAGCCTGATTTAAGTTGTCTGAGAAGTCCCTGCAGAGAGGGTAGAGTCAAGGGGGAACTCTTCCAACACAGCTTGCTGTTTAAAGGGGGAGGGTCATTAACTGAATTAGTTTTCAAAAAGGTCCTGTAGATATTATGGACCTTGGTGGAAAAGAAATTCGCTATTTCTTCACACCGCCGTTGGGCACTATCACAATCCAAGGGGGGACTTGGAGGTATGGTAAGAGTTTTTACGATTTTAAAAATTTCCCGAGGGGAATTAGATGAGGAAACAATCCGTTCATGATAAAAACTTACTTGAGCGGCTTTTATTTCATTTTTATAGAGTTTAAGTGCTTCTCTATAATTAAGTTTGCTGATAGCTGTACAATCTTTCCTCCACCTCCTTTCATATTGTTTACACGCTTGTTTGAGCTACCTAAGTTTCTGAGAATACCAAGGTTTTTTGTTAGGTCCCACTGCGATGACAGGATTTAACCCTCTGGAGGACTAAATCCAAGGAGGAATCCAGACAACTATTAAGATTGTCATTAGTGACTGTAGGATTGGAATGAGGTAGAGGAATAGAGTTTTTTAACTTGGTAGCCCAATTTTCAACAGAAAGTTTGGGCCAAATCCAACCCTATTTAATTGTTCTGGTGAAAGGCCATGGAGAATCTTGAGGAATCCAAGTAAGTGAAAGTAAAAAGTGGTCTGACCAAGGAACCAGAATGGACTCAGCCATTCTAAGATCCTGAAGGCTCGTGAATATGGGGTCAAGCAAATGCCCTAAGTTATGGGTGGGACTGTGCACTATTTGCTTAAATTGAAACGTTTCCAGACCATCAATAAGGTCCTGAGTAACAGAGGAATTCGAATCATCAAAGTGTATATTAAAATCACCCAAAATCGAAAAATTTGATGATAGACTGGCAGAGTTAGCAGCAATATCAGGGAGTTCTTTACGGAAATCGCCCAATGCTCCTGGAGGGCGATATATTAAGATTCCTGAGAAAGTGCAGGTAGGAGAAAAACTAACTGCAAAGGCTAAGCTCTCACAATCAGGTACAGGACTACTGGTGGATCTACATTTACACTTATTTTTATAGATGACCGCAATTCCTCCTCCACGTCCGGTATTACGGTCTTGCCTGCAAATGGCATAGTTGGGGGGAGAGCTTGAACTAAAGCAACATCAGAGTCCTTGTTTAACCATGTTTCGGTCAGAAAGAGGATATCTGGACTCAGATCTTCAAGGAGTAAGTAAATTTCAAGCGCGTGCTTCGGGAGTGAGCGACAGTTAAGTGATAGCATCATAATTTTTTCCTTAGCCTCAGCACCTATCAGAGGCGATGCGATAGGATAAAATTTGAAATCACAGTGAGGACATGACTTACTCCATTCAACCTGGGACATAAGATGCATATATTCACTTCTAATCTCACCTCTAAGCTTAATAAGGTGTTCCCTGTCATAACGATGATCAGCTAGAATGCGTTTAGAAGGGTTCCTGGCTCCTGGGCCCAGACTGGCGCGGACGGGCGCAGACAGGCTTGCCTTTGGTGCGCCAAAGTGCGCCCGCTGCGCGGAAGCGTCATCGGCCGAGTTTAAAGCCGAGTCAGCACGTCAGCGTCAGAAAAGCTCGAATGCTGACCCAAATTACATAAGGTAGCGTGAGGTCCCCCCGAGCATTGAACACAGCTCGTAAGTGCCCCCAAAAGTAAAACACAAGAAAATACAGTGCAATCAGAAATTTAAAAAGATTCTTTTTTTAAAAATATTTAAGAAGCAGCCTCTCGCTCCTGGCCGTAGATCAGAGCAAAAGCAAAGCGCCACCTCACGGAAGCGTCATCGGCCGAATTTAAAGCCGAGTCAGCAAGTCAGCGTCAAAAAAGCTAGAATGCTGACCCAAATTACATAAGGTCGCGTGAGGTCCCCCCGAGCATTGAACACAGCTCGTAAGTGCCCCCAAGAGTAAAACACAAGAAAATACAGTGCAATCAGAAATTTAAAAAGATTCTTTTTTTTAAAATATTTAAGAAGCAGCCTCTCACTCCTGGCCGTAGATCAGAGCAAAAGCAAAGCGCCACCTCACGGAAGCGTCATCGGCCGAATTTAAAGCCGAGTCAGCACGTCAGCGTCAGAAAAGCTAGAATGCTGACCCAAATTACATAAGGTAGCGTGAGGTCTCCCCGAGCATTGAACACAGCTCGTAAGTGCCCCCAAAAGTAAAACACAAGAAAATACAGTGCAATCAGAAATTTAAAAAGATTCTTTTTTAAAAATATTTAAGAAGCAGCCTCTCGCTCCTGGCCGTAGATCAGAGCAAAAGCAAAGCGGTTGAGAGTAAAACGGTTGATGTGATACTGAGGTATACAAAGTATTGTAGTGATGATATTGAATCGAGGCATAAGAAGCTAAAAGAGAAAATGATGTGGGCACAAGTGAAAGTGGCAGAACAGCAAGAAGGAAACAGTGGTTCTCAAACAGATTATCAGATGAAAGGTCTGAATCAGAATGGTCAAATAACGAGTGGTGGTAAAGGTAGAGGTAAAATGAATAAAGATGAAATGAAAAGGAAATATCCTTGTCATGCGTGCGGAAAATTTGGGCATTGGAAGAAGGAGTGTAGATCTGTTCAGAAAAATAATGGGATAAATCAAAATTTAAATTCACAGATGCAGAATGAGGTGGTTGTGAATCAACAACAGCAGCAGCAGATAGTTACTCCACAGTTACAGGTACCACAAGCTCCTATGCCAAATAATGTGAATGCTCAAGTGCAGAGATACAGTGCAAACACTGGGTTTCACGCAGATGAACAATTTGGTAAGAATCAAAATGTGCAAATGGTTTTGCAATACCTGTTGCAGTGCAATGAGAATGATTCAGACTCATTTCAATGACGGTGCCTGAGGAGGGAGAACAGTGCGTGCATGGTGCAACTCTAGAGGTAGATCAGTCAGGTCCATTTGTTGATGGAAAAGTGGAAGGTAATGATATTACATTCCTAGTGGACACTGGTGCTACCCATTCTACTGTGAGAGCAGCAGAAATTCCAAACCTACCCTCTCGCGAGAAACTATCCAAGTCGTAGCAGTCCCCAATAAGCATATCAAAACCCCAATAACAAAGCCAATGAAAGTTCATATTGGAAGATTCAGAGACATGCATCGATTTGTGGTATGTGATACAAGTCTGGTAAATCTTTTAGGGAGAGATTTGCTGTGCAAAATGAATTGCACTATCTATTGTACACCAGATGGTATTGCTTTCCAGACACCAGATGAGGATGTTGCGTTTAAAATGATGTTAGCGAAGCAATAATCTTTAAAATGAACTCCAACTATCCCTAGCCAAAAACACTGACTTCAAAACTTTTGAATACCTTGGAGTAGAACTCAAAATGCAAGGCGCCCCCCAATGCGACTACACAACATCTATCACCCCCCAGGTGAACCTCTTCCCTTTGCTGAGGAAATATCTGAACTTCTGTCACAATCGTCCCTTTCGAACTCTAAAAAACTCTTCCTAGGAGACTTTAACCTTCACTGGAATTTGCCAGACGACCCAACCATCAAGCTTCTCAATAACCTCCTTGAGATAAATGACCTCAAGCAACTCTGCCTTACCCCAACCCATTCTAAAGGGGCTAATCTTGACGCCATCATTGCTAACAATAATCTGGCATCTCTTTCCAACATTATCCCTATTGACTGGTCTGATCACCACCTCATACTGTTCTCGATCTCACCCTTAGTCCAGCCTGCCCCTTCTAAAATCAACAAAACCACAATATTATCCAGAAACCTTAAACGTATCCCCCCAGGTTTACTGGAGGCTAAACTCCAAGATCAACTGAGTCGCACTCCTCCCTCTCTCAATACAAATGATCTCACTGAGCATTACAATAAAGCTGTCTCTGAGGTTCTAGATCAACTTGCACCACCCAAACCAAAAACTCTTAAAAATATCCCTTCCAAACCTTGGTATAATCCAGACCTCAATAATGAAAGATGAGCACTTAGACTGGCAGAAAGAACCTGGAGACAACACCCTTCCCCCTCCAATCTGGTCCTCCTTCGAACCGCTAGATCCGTGTACAAGAAACACATCTTCGCCGAAAAGGCTTCCTTCTTCCGATCACAGCTCTCTCGGGCAAAAAACAGACCCAGAGAACTGTTCAACATTATTAGAAATCAAACCTCCCCTGCCCCACCCAGCATGACGGCCACCACAAGCAAATGCGAAGAAATAGCTAACTTTTTTTCTGAAAAAATTGCCAAAATTGACCAATCTTTCACCCTAACCCAAATCCCCCCAACCCCCTCGGTGCCCCTGACACCTCTTCAACACCTTCCCCTCTGCTCACACCCCCTCTGTCCTCCCCACCCCTACCTTCTTTAACCCCGTCTGAACTTCCCCCCGACAACACTCAACTCAAAAACAACGCCTCCTGGCTGAATTTCCACTCCGTCTCTGAACTTGAAGTGTGTAACATCCTGTCCAAACTAAAACCATCTTCCCACACTAAAGACCCTCTCCCATCTTCCCTCGTCCAAGAACTTAAGCACATCATTGTCCCGTATTGGACCAATATCATCAACTCCTCCCTTTCCTTGGGGTGCGTACCAGTCTCCCTCCAACTCGGACAAATCACACCCATTCCAAAAAACCCTAAGGCCGACCCAAATGACCCGAAAAACCTCCGCCCCATCTCAAACCTCCCCTTTCTCTCTAAAGCCCTTGAAAAATGTGCCCTTCAGCAACTGGATAAACACATTGACACCTACAACCTACTTGACCCCCTACAATCCGGCTTCCGTAAGGGCTGCAGCACTGAAACTGCATTGCTAAATATAGTTGATGACATCCACCTTGCCCTGGACAATGGCGAGACCTGCCTACTCATTCTCCTTGTCCTCTCAGCGGCATTTGACACAGTTAACCATTCAACCTTACTCTCTACACTTAAATCTCGATTTGGTCTTAATGGCACCGTCCTCAATTGGTTCAAATCCTATTTCCAACACAGAACCCAACAAGTAAAAATCCACAACTGCCTATCTAGCCCCACTCCAGTCTCCCTTGGTGCCCCCAAGGATCCATCCTCTCTCCTGCCCTTTTCAACCTTTTCATGGAACCCCTTAGTCTCATTCTCAAACAAGCAGGCATTAACTATCACCTATATGCTGACGACACCCAACTCTACTATAAAATTAAATCCCACTCTGATGTTCTGCACCTTAACACCGCCCTTACTAACATACAAAACTGGTTCCATTCCAATCATCTCAAACTTAACCCTAACAAAACTGAAATCATTCTCTTCTCTCCTAAAAACAACCCTCTCCCCATCCATACATGGATCACTGACCTTACTGCCCTTAACTGTACACTCTCCCTCTCCGAATCGGTTAAATCCCTCGGCATCACCCTCGACAGTAAGTTTACGCTCAACTCCCATGTAAAAAACTCGGCCAAAGGCGCCCTTTTTATGCTCCTACATCTCAAAAAAATCAAACCCTTCATTCCAGCGGAAGATTTCAAATCAGTTGTACAATCCCTAGTCCTCTCGAAAATCGACTATGGTAATGCCCTTCTCACCGGCTCTCCCAAAACTCACTTGGCCCCCCTCAAATCTGTTCTAAACCTAGCGGCTAGGATTATAACTGGTGGCAAACGCTCTGACCACATCTCGCCGGCCCTAAAGACCCTTAAATGGCTCCCTATTGAAGGCAGATCATCCTTTAAATTAGCCTGCATTACCCACAATGCCCTCCACCAAAAAACCCCGCTCTATCTTTCAAACAAACTCAAAAAAGCGGGTAGTGCCCGTTTGATGAGAAGCACTAACTCTCTCCTCCTCGTCCTCCCTTTGCTAAAAAAGAAAGCCGCACAATCCCGCTCCTTCTCTGGTAAGGCCCCTAGCATCTGGAATACCCTCCCAAAAGACCTACGACTGAATCCTTCATACGTCAGTTTCAAAAAAGACCTCAAATTGCACCTGCTCAACAAATATTGGGGTCCATAATCATCTTATGCCCATACTTGCTGTTCAGTCTCTTCCTTCTTGAATCCCCAACCTTTCCCCCTTTCTCCCACCTCTCCTGCACTCCACCAATGCCAAATAGCCCCCCACCTTACCCATCCACACCTCTTGCGTCCCCTCGGTTCACCCCTCTCCTTAAATTTAGCCACCCCTCCCTCCTCTCTCGTTTAACCCTTCCGTTTCATTCAAAATATGAGTCTAGTTCCTTTTACTACTTAATAATTTGTAATTATGTTATCCATATACTGCCTAGTAAATAGCTCCATCCTTTCACTTTGCATCGACAATAACGAGACTAGTTCCTTTTACTGTTTAATAATTTGTAATTTTTTATTTCTATGTTGCTTAGTAAATAGCTTCATCCTTTCACTTTGTATCATAATCAAGATATGTTATTTACTTTGTTGCTTAGGCCTATCATATCTCTATGTTTCTTTTCGTTTGCCATTTGTTTTTGTAACCCATGTGCTATCGTCTTCCGAATGTAAAGTGCTCTGATACCTAAGGGTTAAGCCAGCGCTATATAAAACCTCTTAAATAAATAAATAAGGGACAGAAGTGGATGAATTGTTTGAACTTCTTACTAAAGAAGATTTGCCTGCAGAGCTGAGAAATACAGTAAGGTCTGATATATGGGACTTCTCAGGAAAAGAGATTGGTCTGATGAAAGGTGTGGATCCTATTCAGGTTGCAGTGAAACCGGGTGCAACATTTCCAAACACACCTCAATACAAAATGAGTCCCGAGATAACAGCAGGAGTTATTCCTGTGATTGACCAAATGATTGAGCAAGGTATTTTAAGAGAAATAATAAGCAGTCCTTGTAATTCACCTATTATGGGAATTAAAAAGCCAAGCGGAAAATATAGGATAGTACAAGATTTACGTAAAACAAATAAGATTGTAATACCCTGTTGTACAATAGTGCCAAATCCAGCAGTGATTCTTTATCAAATTCCCTGTGATGCAGAATGGTATACCGTAATTGATCTGAGTCAAGCATTTTTCTCAATTCCTTTACATCCGGATAGCCAGTATTTGTTTGCGTTCCGGTTCGGAGACAGTGTTTAGGCATGGTGCCGAGTTCCCCAAGGGTACACAGAGAGTCCATCGATTTTTAATCAGATTTTGAAAAATTGTTCGGAGACTTTGATTATACCAGAAAAATTGGTTTTGGTTCAGTACATTGATGACCTACTGGTGGCATCAAAGACACAAGAGGCATGTGTGACAGATACAATTGCCTTACTGAATCATCTGGCAGAAGGTGGACACAAAGTGTCACCAGCAAAATTACAGTTTTGTTAACAGGAGGTTCAATATTTGGGACACAAAATAGAGAAAGGAGTCAGGAAGGTGACAGCAGAACGGATCAGTGTGATTCAACAAATGAGCCCTCCTAAAACTCAGGAGGAAGTGCGAATGTTCTTGGGAATGGTTGGATACTGCAGACAGTGGATCAGTGGCTTTTCACTGATTGCAAAGCCTCTACAAAGGTTGACACACAAAGGTGTGACTGATCCGATTGAATTGGATGATGAAAGCATGAAAGCTTTTATTGAGTTACGAGACAGTCTTTGTCGAGCACCTGCATTGGGAATCTCGGATTATACAAAGGATTTTGCATTGTACTGTTGTGAGAGAGATGGGTGTGCACTTACAGTTTTGACTCAAAGACATGGAATGGCACGATGTTCAGTGGCATATTTTTCTGCTACTTTGGATTCAGTGGCTGCAGTACTACCAGGTTGTTTGAAAGCAGTAGCTGCTACTTGTGTGAGTTTGGAACAGAGTGAAGCGATTGTGATGGGACATCCAGTTAAAGTATATTTGCCACACTCAGTTGAGATTCTTTTGACGAGAACACGTACACAGCACATGACCTATAGTCGGCTGACTAGGTATGAAAGAGTAATATTAGGTGCTGAAAATGTGACTGTGGTGAGATGTACGACAATAAATCCGGCAACATTGTTGCCTAGTCCATTTTGTGAGGAAGTGAAAGATGAAGCAGATCACGATTGTTTGGATATGACAGATTTGTGCACGAGACCAAGGCCAGACATTAAGGATACTCCGCTAGAGGAATCAGATAGTGTGATGTTTGTTGATGGATCTTGTCTGAGAAATGAAAAAGGCGTATCGAGTTCTGCCTATGCAGTATGTACAGTGGCTGCGGTTCTGGAAGCATCCAGTCTAAAAGGGGTAAACTCTGCACAAATTGCTGAGCTCATAGCTCTAATTAGAGCATGCAAAACTGGCAAAAATCTGAAAATAATCATATTTACTGACAGTCAATATGGTTTCGGGGTGGTTCACGATTTCGGACAGCTATGGATGCAAAGGGGATTTCCGACTTCTTCAGGTTCTCCGATCAGAAATAGTAAAAATGTGAAAGATTTATTGGATGCTTTGCAATTGCCCAAGAAGATTGCGGTGGTCAAATGTTCTGCACATAAGTCAGGAAATGATTATGTGACGAGCAGCAACAGATACGCTGATCAAGTAGCGCGTCTCTGTGCACATAATTCAATTGCAATAAACAGAGGGGTTGAGAAGAAAAATACTGATTGCCACCTGATGTTTTCCTCCTGGGAAACTTGGGATGAGAGTAGACAGTTACAAGAAGAGGCAAGTGATGAGGAAAAGGAAATTTGGAACAAATCAGGCTGCAAGAAGAGAGCAGAAGATGAAGTTTTGGTGTATATAGATGAAATACCAGTTATGCCAGAATCTTTACTATCTCAAATGGCAAGGGTATACCATGGAATTGCACATGTTGGAAGAGATGCAATGATCAGGCTCTTCAAGCAGTCATGGTATAACCCAAAATTCAGGGTCATTGCAGAGAGTCTATGCCAGAGGTGTATTATATGTCAGCAGCAAAATCCAGGCAGAAAGACAGTTGTGAGTTGGGGACGAATTGGAAAGGCAGCAGGACCATTTACGAGGCTCCAGCTCGATTTCATCGAGCTTCCCTCATGTAATGGACTAAAATATGTGTTAGTTGTTGTTTGTTTGTTTTCTCGTTGGGTAGAAGCTTATCCAACAAGAAGGAATAGCATGACTGTTGCGAAGTTGCTTCCAAGAGAACTAATTCCAAGGTTCGGTTTTCCAGTCACTTTAGAGACAGATAGGGGATCTCATTTTAATAATGAGATAATTCGGATGATCTGTGCAGCATTGCAGATTGAGCAGAAGCTGCATTGTGCCCATCGACCAGAAGCATCTGAAGTGGTCGAGCAAATTAATGGCACTATAAAATCTAGACTGGGAAAAATATGTGCATCCACAACACTGAAATAGCCTGACGCTTTACCCCTGGTATTGATGAGTCTTAGAAGTATTCCAGATAAAAAGACTGGATTGAGTCCTCATGAAGTGCTAATGGGAAGAGCAATGAGACAAGCGATTGTACCAGCAAACAAACTGATGAATATTTCTGATGATCTAGTGCTTGATTATTGCAAAGGATTGGCTGATCTGGTGCGTTCTGCATCTCATCAGGTTTGAGAAACTGCAACCACAACACAGCCAGATCAAGCACATGATCTGAGTCCAGGAGAGTGGGTTCTTGTCAAGAAACACATGAGGAAGTCGTGTTTAGAACCCAGGTGGCATGGACCGTATCAGATTACTTTGGTGACAACAACAGCAGTGAAGTGTGGTGGTTTGCCAAACTGGATCCACGCAAGTCATACCCAAGTCCACTTGAAAAAGAAGGTGAGCAGGAACGGGTGAATAAAGATAAGAAACCAGAAGCTGGAGGTTGTGAAGCTAAAGAATCTAGAGTGATAGATTCTGACAAGCTTGATGATGATGAACAACCAAGCACAAGTCAAGTAGAGTGGGCACCAGCTACTGGGTCTCGTAAGACTGCCATTGAGCAAGAAGAAGAGGAAGTTACTGAAAATAAAGAGCAAGTTCAACAAAGAAAGGGACAAAATAAAAGAACCTGTGAACCAGAAAGAAAAGGAGAAGAAGTGGTTCAAGCTAAGAGAGCGAAAAAGGGTGACAATTGACCAATTGGAGTAAAAAGACTGAAATACACTCTTGAAAGGCGAAAACCAGAACAAATAAATGAAGTATCAAGTCAAACTGAACAAGAAGAATCAGAAGAAGAATTAGTACAAAGAACGAAGAGAATAAGAATCCCCAGCAAGAAATACACAGCTCCTGAATGGACATATGTAATATTGGAAGAAATTGAGAGCACAGATCAAATAGAAAGAGAAGTTGGTACTGGTACTGAGCAAATTGATGAAAGCAAATTGAGACTGCCTTAAAAAGAGAACAGTGAAAAATTAAGGTGCAACAAAATTCAGTGAAAATATTTGGGAAGTTCCAGATGACTTGAAAAAGACATTAAAAAAAATATATATACAGAATTTTTCTTGTGGTTTTTGGACAAGTTTGTCAAAATGTTTAGAGAGTTGTTAGGAATTTTCTTAGGTTTTTTCTTAGATTTTTATTTTTATAGTATACAAAATAGCAGAAGATATAGTGACTGGACATCAAGAACCTAGTTTTAAACTTAGATGTATTAAAGCTTGCTTATGTAGAGTCTTGCTACTAATGTTGATATGGTTAATAATAACTGTCTTTGTACCTGTTCTAATGGTAATTAATAACAAGAATAATACTAATAATGTGATAAGTGAAAGAACGGACCCTGTTACTAAAGAAACTCCTAAAACTAACAATGATCAGGCTGATGATAGCATTTATCATCATGATAAATCAATTAGTGATTTCTCATTAAATGTCTTTACAAAATTACTTTACGAATATGTTGGCACAATGGATGGGAGAGATTGTTACGTATGCATGCAATTACCTTCATCTGTCTCAGAGGGGTGACTTATCATCACCTTCCTTTAACATATGGCGTATCATGTAGTGTACTAACTAGTCTTTTTACATGACGGGGAAGTTACAGTATTATTATTCAAACATGGATTTAGTGTTTTCAGAAATTCCTATTAGAAAGGATATGAATAAGGTGTATAGTAATAGAAATGCGGGATACATGGGAGAATTTTTTCATATTACAAAGAAAATAGATATAGTATATGCTCATAGAAATAATCTAACATGTAGTTTGCGGGCTGAAGAAAAAGAATTCATTAACATGGTAGAAGATAGAAGACAGGATTTTCAAAGAAAAGCTGCTGAACAGAAGTCCCATGTACCACCATGGGCTTTTAGAGAGGCAAATTATAAGAAAGTCGAGACTTACGCTGCAATGTCTCTGGATTGGTATCATAAAGGGAAACTTTGCTTACTTAGACTAAAAATTGACTATAATAATTATTTCATTGGTACTAGTGAATGTGAACACACTTTCCTGATAACTGGTGGATGGGGATTGAGAGGTGGAACTGATCCTGTATTTCCAGGAGTAAATTATGTGTGTGGTAAGAATGCTTATTATAGGTTGCCAGCACACTGGTATGGTAGTTGTTATTTTGTGATCATATTTCCCAAAGTATATTACATAGATAGAAATAATAAAATCAATGAAATAAAGCATGGACTAACACGCAAAAAGAGAGCAAGTTTTTCAGAAATAATTGGTGATATTTTTGGTGCATTGATACCCTCAGTTGGAGTCGTTCTAAATTTGCATAAAATATGGAAATCGTCCACAGTGGTTGATCGTTCATCAACAAACACTGTTGGTGGGTTTTTGATGATTGATACTGAAATGGTTGCAATTAGATCAATTGTTTTGCAAAATCAACTTGCACTTGATATTCTGTTGGCAAAAGAGGGCGGAGTCTGTGGCATGTTGAAAATACAACATTGCTGTACTTATATCCCTGATAAAAGTAAAAGTCTTGAGGGGTATAAAAAGACCATTACGAAATTACATGAAGATTTGACTCAACTGGAGGTTGACGTTGTTTGGGAGAAACTTGGTAAGAGTTTTTCCTCTATAGGTAGATGGTTTTCCACATTTGGGAGCAGTTTATTAGCAATTAGCAATTATACCAATTATTTCAATAGCTGTAGTGATTTTGTTTATAATAATGGCATATAAATGTCGTAAGTATAGATGTGGAAAGAAGGAGATGATAGAAGCAGACAATAAACGTAGAGCTAGGAAAAGAAGAAGAGAAGAAATAGAACTAGAGGATATGAGAGGAAATTATTATGAAATGATGATAGATTTAGACGAGAAAATGGCAAAACGGGAAAGAAGTACAGTCCTTTAGATGAAAATAAAGGTGGCAATTGGTATGATGGTGATTTTTGTGATGGCTCAAAAATGCCATCAAAGGGGGGAAATGATGGAGCAGGGTTTTGAGAAAATAAAACCTGCTCGGTTTAACTCCTCGGTAACATTTTCTAATAGTGTGCGGTGAAATTAACATGCAAAAACACGAAAACAGGGAAATGCTTATGCGCATGTGTGCATTAATACATGGACTAATGCATGAAAGACTAGGCCGCATTCGCGTTCTGCTTAAAATTAAAAATAATAATAATGCTGCTTTCTGCACGTTAATGCTTTGTTAGACAAATAACTTGGGATAGTGCAAATGGTGGGCGGTAAAACAGTGAGAATTATATTTCATGAAATTAATAATGTCTGTGCTTTATTCATCGTAGTGATGCTTGCATGGGCCTACATCGTTGCATGACAAGTTGGGGTTAAAAGAAAAGTAATAAGTCAAAAATTGAGCTCTGAGAGAGAATGGAGAAGGCAAAAGCTGATAACCTTCAAGAATTATTGTGTGTCTGCCAAGTAACGGAAGGATGGCCGTGGGACCAAGTGCAAATGTACAAACTTCTTCCGCGGAAGCTGCAGAGGCGAACAATGATAATGTAGAGATTTGTAACATGTTACTAGTTGGAGGAAGCGTGTATTCATGAGAAGTGGTTTACGTATTGTTAGAAATGTAAAACAAAGAATGATGTGAAAACATGGACGTGACTATGGTGGTGTGATAGGACAACCCCTAAACTGACCAATGAGAGACTAAGATTCTGAAAATATTGCTACAATGGTGGTTTGGACATGAAGGTTTTTAGAGTATAACTGGGGTGTCTGGGGGGTGTTAATTGCGCGCGCCTTTGAAGAAGCTAGAGAGGGGAGATAGTCGCTGTCCGTCGGTTTGCTATATCCAGATAGAGGCCTACCTGTTTCCTTTTCCTGTCCTACACTTTGTTCCCTGAACTTTCTCGGGGAACCCCCATCTATTCTCAGGGCCAGGGGGTAGATTTTCCATTGAAATACTTGGGTTAGTATAGCTAAAATCTGTATTTTGCATAATCATTTGCAAATGTAAAATTTGTCTCTGAAACTTTTGTCTCTTCATCTATCCACTCCTTCATTGCATTCTGTTCATTATGATTTGTTTGACATTTTTTTGCCTTGATAAATGTTCTCTCTCTGTGATCTATGCATTGTTTGCCTTGTAAAACTGTACATGATGAGCATTTACCTTCACATTATTTGCGATAAATATTATTAACCTTATTCCGAGTTTGTAATTTATTTAGTAGTATAGGTTGATAGTTAGTTCTAATTATTACCATCAACTTCTCAACTAATGGTCCATCGACCAGAGGAAAGAGAGTTGATTACAGGTTCAATTATGTATCTTGTGTGTTAGGACGAGCCTGTAGGTTGTGAACAACTGATTTAACTCAAACTTGAAACAGTGCAACAGGGATTTATGTGTTGGGTGTATGAGTATGGGCCAGTGATTGTGTTTATTGATTATCGATCCCTGATTGGCGCTGGATCACAGATAAGTAATCTAAGCCTACTTCTTGATGAGATATTTCAATAGAGGCTGAGGTAGGTAAGCTTAAAAGGCGTTTTAAAAAAAGATTTTCCTCCTGTTGTAAAATCTTGCTACAGTTGTGGCCCCAAACCACTGCACCGTATAAAGCAATGGCGACATCTACCATATCTTTTATACGGTGGTCACCTAACTTTGATGCAAACCGAAAGATCCCATGTATACTCTTAATCATTTTTGATCGGACGTTAATTAACTCATGCGTCCAATTCCCATTGCCTGAGTATGTTATTCCTAGTTAACAGAAATTATTAACCGTTTCCACTGGGGTACTATCGATATAAAAGGTCCTGCATTTTTTGGGCTTACAACCACATACCATAGCAAAAGTTTTTGCTTTATTAATTAGTAATTTCCTACTGGCAATAAAAATCCCAAATGTATCCATTAGTCGTTAGAGGCCAACCGGTGTTCTAGAGAGTAGCACAGCATTATCTGCGTAAAGCAGAACTGGTACAGGAATACCGGCAATTTGAGGTGCATCCGCCTGCACTAGGTGGAGGGCTTTATCGACTTCATTAATAAATAGTGTAAAGAGCAATGGTGCTAAAATGCAACCCTGGCAGATGCCTTGTTTAACAGCAAAATTTGGTGTACACTCACCACACTGCCCATATCGAACTTTACATGACAGGGTTTCATACACCTTGCCAGAATAAAAATTATAGGTTTGGGAGCTCCAAGGTTAAGCAGAATAGACCATAAAATAGTGTGATCAACAAGATGAAAGGCACTACTAAGATCTAAGATCTAAGATCAAAAGTTCAAAATTATTAGACTGCTCTATTGTGCCAAGCCCTTTTCTGAAGCTGTATTGAGCTGGGGAGTGTATCTGATTCTCATTAGCCCACTCTTCTAATCTTACCAGTAATATTTTACTCATTACCTTTACTGATGAGTCAAGTAAAGAAATAGGGAGATAATTTTTAGCATCTGATTTATTTCCTTTTTTAAAAATAGGAATTATAACTGATTGACCCCATGTTGGTGGTATGGAATCTGTCACTGCTGCATTAAAAACTCTCGTAAGTATGGGGCCCCATAAATCTATAGTTGCTTTATAAACATCTACTGGGACCCCATCTGGGCCCGATGCTTTCCCTCCCTTACTGCTGGTTATTCCCATCTGAACCTCCTCTATTGTTATGTTTAAGGGTTTGACCGGCCACCTGCTCTGTGTTGGACTTTGGGACCTAGATACCTCATCTTTTATAGGATTAAAAATACTTGAAAAATGTATTACCCATTCCTCACAATTAACATGTGATAATAACTCAGGAATTGACTCACACTTTAAAAATGGTGCGTTAAGAGTTTCCCAGAATAACTTGTTGTTAGCTGTTTCTGCCGCCATTTGTAACTTGTCCCACGCTGCCGCCTGTAACTCCCTTCTCCTTATTTTCAATACAAATTTATAATTAAAACGTAGGTTTTTAATTAATTCACTATTTCTTGGTATATTATGTAAAGCCTGTTTTAGTTGTTTTAGGGCCTGAGAACATGCATAATCAAACCAACCCTTGCATTGTTTGCTTTTTTTCCTTTGTGGGGCAGTTAGAATCCCTTTGATAACTTGGGTAATTTTACAAAAATTTGCCAACAGCTGGGGGGCACGAACATCTTTGTTAAGACAATAAGAGATCTCTGCACCACATTTAGTGGCCATTTCGTGCATTGCCTTTGTTGAATCCACCCCCGTCCATTTAATTTGTGTCCCATTTGGTCTAATCGGGGCAATATTAATAATACTACTTTGTTGTGATACAACTTTTAGGCCCCAGACAAGGATAGACATGATAATACAGCTGTGGTCACTTAGTCCTAAGTGGGCGAATCTTGAGGTGGAACACATATAATTTGAACTTGTAGAAATTAACACATGATCAATAACGGATGCAGCATTTCTACCTTTAAAAGTCGGAATTGAACCCCCACCGGTATCACTGGCACATTGCAACAATTCCAGATCGTATTTGGACATCATAGTATTTAAAGCACCGCCATAGTCACTATGTGGGAAGTGTACAAAATCATCGCCTTCGTCATTCCTATGCCCGCAGACTTTAGTCATAGATAGTGAACATATTTGTGTATTGAAATCCCCAACCCACATAATTGTGGTATTAGTCCTGCTCGAACTTAACTAGTTATCAAGACCTTTGTCTAACTCGATTACAATGTTACTGCGAGTTTGATCAAACACATTGTTATAGTAATTAACTATGACCACATCCCTACCATCTTTATGAGACAGCCATACAATCTGGGAATGTGCTCCAATTGTAACAGCTCTTTTGACAGTAGCCGGTAGCTTATTAGAAACAAGAGGCAAGAGCCCCCATTTTGCTCTTCCTGCTGGGGAGGGTACTGCCTGTAACCAGTATGACGTAAACCCTTCTATATAAATGGGGTCTGTGCACCATGTTTCCTACATACATATTACATCATGTTCGTTAATAAATTCTACCCAACCCAGTGAGTCCCTTTTCTTCGCTAGACCGGCAATATTACAGGTTACAATTGTATATCCACATACTAAAGTCTGTCCTGAATTAACACTAAGGGACTCGCATTTACTCGCTTTATCTAAATTCATGTGCGCGGTCTCTACATACATGTTCATGGTGTTAATGACAGCAATTGATTCATTTTCCGGATTATTAGCTGCTGGTCCCTCTACATCGTAATCAACAATATCATTTCCTATAAGTAGGGGCTCTATGCTAAGGAGACATGAACCCCACTGTCAATCGATGTCTTGTAGAGTACTCAGAGTTTGAAATCTATTAGACACTGTGACTGCATATTGGGGATGTGATGCCAGTTTGGGGATTGTACAAGAATAGCCTTGATCAAATTCAAATTCCCCAAATTGTGTCGGGCTTAGGTGTCTATAAAAGAAGCCAAGTGGTTGTAACGACATGTACTGGTCAAATTGCAGTGGTCGGGGCGCTCTGTCCAGAATAAATCTAGCCCAGCCCGGGGATCTAAAATTGATGATTATACAGTCTCCTCGTAAGCTCTTATATAGGGGACCGATCCATCTTACTCTTCTCGTTAGAAGAACCTGGCTTGCTTCTGCCACCGGATAACCACAATTCTTAGCTAGCCAGTGTACCACTTTATTTTTTAGTGTATCATGCGTTTCATTTAGGCCGGACTGTAAATGGGGCACATTAGCCAGGACTGCAACATACGGGCAGCATTCGGGTGGCAAGTTTATCATTACTTCTTCTTTTCCCTCTTTTATCACATTAGCTCTCGGCTTAATATGCTTTGCAGTCAATTGGCCCACCTCGTGCCCCTCCCCTCTAGTTTGATGGAGTTGATTTAACGAGGATTGTTGTCTGGGGAGTTTGCTGACTCGCTGCTTCCATTTATACCCCCTGTATTTACTACATGAGTGGACCCTCTAAGTAGAGCTCTGTCTGGCTCCTTGCAATTTGCCTTATCTAGGGTAGTTGTTGCCTGGGCTGACATTCACTTGGGCCTTTCATTACAGCATCCTTCTTTGTCCCGTTACCGGTGTTTGTGTTCACTAACAAGCTGCTAATCTTGGACACTTTGCTCGCTAAATTATCGAGTTTATCACTAAGTGGTTTTAATAACTCCTCGACCTTACTTACTATACAATTTACAATTTCTGTAATTTGTGAATTTGCTACATTACCTTGTTCATTTTGGCTAGCACAAATTTGATCTATTGAATTCTGTGTAGGTCCTTTTTCGCTCTGTTACCAGTTTTATTACTCCCCATCTTCACTTTGCTCTTTTTACATCCTCTCTTCCTTTTCAGGGAGGGTGATCCATTAGGTGAATGTGTGCGGGGAGTCAGTTGTAATAAGGGATTCTAGGTCAGGTTCCAATATAATTTCAGTAATCCTGGAAGTGCCTTGTTGCTCAGAATGAGTTGCTATTTCCCTTGACTGTGACTGAGCACCAACTTCCAGCAATAGTCCACTAGTCTCACCTATTACCGATTCAGCCACCATGCCTGGGCCCAGAGATAGATGGCGTTCTGTTCTGTCTATTTCCTCCGTAATTGCACTAACCGTTCTTACTAAAAAAGAGTCAATGGTAGTGCGTGGGGTGCATGGGGTGTTGATATCAGGTTTTTGCATTCTACGCTTAACCATTTTCCCCCCTTTATAGGTATATATAGTCTGGCCCAGATGTATCTCAAAATAGGGTAACAACCGGGTAAATTATTCTGAAAAAAAGGGTTATTCAGAATAAAGTTAGAAGAGACGGGGATACAGAATACCCAGTATAAGATATATGGAATTTTACTTTGAAGTACAAAGTGTGAAAATACAAGGTGCTAGATACAAGGTGCAAAGTGATGTAATATGTGAGGTCATAATCAGTGCATTGTGGGGGTGTGAGTTATAGTTAGCTCAGCTAACTATAACTGCTGAATTTCTCTGGTTTTGTACGAGTGAAACTTGAGCCTAACTATAACGTCTCTGTAACCTTTGGTTTTTTCAGTGAATTTCTAAGTTTTTTTAAATTCCATTTCGTAACTATAACGTCCCTGTAACCTTTGTTATTTTCAGTGAATTTCAAAGGTTTTTTAAATGCTAATTTCTAACTATAACATCCCTGTAACCTTTGCTTTTTTCAGTGAATTTCTATGGTTTTTTAAAGTCTATTTTCTAACTATAACGTCCCTGTAACCTTCGGTTTTTACAGTGATTTTCTAAGGTTTTTCAAATTCTATTTCCCAATTATAATGCAGTGACGTTGCAAAAGGCGCATGTTTTTGAGGAAGTCTTAAACATATATATATACGCAGATTTTACTTAGTAGCAGACACTAGTTGTTTAGTAATGTAGAGTTTATATTTGAGTTTGTGTGATGGTTTTGTGAAAAAACCTCTTCAATGAGGTGTTTTACATATTCACAGTGACTCTGTAGACCACGTCGTCGTCTGTAGTCGTGAAGTGTGCGTGTTTTTTTATAACTGAGGGACACATACTTAGACATATTTTAATTAATATTTGACACAGGTTGTATATTGATATCATCTTTAAACCTAACTTTTGGAGGAATTTTTTAAATTAAAAGCCTTTTATTTGGTGTTTTGTGTGAGTGCAGCGATACCGGAAGTTGCGATGATGTCGGTAACCGTGATGAATGCATGTTTTTGGTAAAGTGCATATCACATATTACATTGTATGATACACATTTGGGGTTTAATATAAGTTAGAATACTTATTTTCGAATTAAATATTATTCTGTTCAATTTCCGGTCTTCGTGAGGACGCCGGTCATCGCGAAGATCATGTGACCATGAAAGAAAGGAATATGATTGAATGATTGGATGATACACTTTTCAACTATAGGAATAGGAAGAACACGCCTATTTATCTATCTTGAACATTCTTTAATAGGAGTTCATTGTCAGCAGCTTGCTTATATTTGTTGTAGTTTTTTTTTGTGCATCTTTTTGTACAAATTGTAACTCGGCCAAAGAGGGAGATCAGGTGTAACAGCAGGTGGACCAGGAAGTCCAATAGGTGGATTCTGGTGACTCTGGTGATGAGGGGTCTCCACAGAAGTAATCAAGCATTGACTGGGATTTCTTCAGGATTCCATGGGGAGAATCAAAAACAGTCACCAAATTTGAGCAATGCACAATATGTGAGAAGACATTGTCAAGGGGTACAAATAAGAAATAGTCTTGCGGGACTACGTCCATGCTTTACCATTTAAAAACATACCACGGCAATCGTCTGAAAGCAGCAAAAAGGCAACGCGAGGCTGAAGGACCCTCAACTTCAATAGCAGCCGCAACAACACCGGGGCAGAGAGTCCCTTCAGAGGTCCAATCACAGTTCAAGATTTGGATCCAGAGTTTTCCCGCATTGCATCATGCTGCATGGATTGTGGATTTGCAGTGAATGCTGGAGAGCAGTCCATAACAGCCCTTCGCAATGCTGCAAAGAATCACAAATATTCATTTTTTTTTTTGGGCCTTCATAGTTTTTCTACATTTTTGAATGCGTGTTGATGTTTTTTGCACTCCCAGTTGCCATTTTGGTTTCCAGCAAGAAAAAAAAATTACATCTTCAAAATTCACAAAAAAAAAAACCTATCTATTCAGCTAAAAAAAGATACCCTGAATGAATCAGTGTATGAACATGTATATGGTGATTGAATGCGTGCATGAGTAGTGCTTTGATGATTGAATGAGTGTATGATGAGTGGTGCATGTTTCATTTAATGAGTGCATGAGTGGTGCCTGGATGACTGAATGAGTGCATAAGTGGTGCCTGCATGATTGAATGATTGCATTAGTGGTGCATGCATTATTGAATGAGTATATAATCGTGCATGGAGGATGGATTCAGTGCATAAGTTAGGCATGAATGATTAAATGAGTGCATGAGTGGTTGGGTAACTGCATGTTGAGTGCCTGGGTGATTGGATGAGTACATGGGTTGTGTCTGAGTGATTGGATGAGTGCATGGGTAGTGCCTGAGTGAATGAATGAGTGCATGGGTAGTGCCTGGTTGATTGCATGAGTGCATGGGTAGTGCCTGAGTGAATTGATGAGTGCAAGGGTAGTGCCTGAGTGATTGGATGAGTCCATGTGTAGTGCCTGGGTGACTGGATGAGTGCATGGGTAGTGCCTGGGTGATTAGGTGAGTACGTGCATAGTGCCTGGGTGAGTGGATGAGTGCATGGGTAGTGCCTGAGTGATTAGATGAGTGCATGGGTAGTGCCTGGGTGATTGCATGAGTGCATGGGTAGGGCCTGAGTGAATGGATGAGTGCAAGGGTAGTGCCTGGGTGATTGGATGAGTGCATGGGTAGTGCCTGGGTGATACCATGACTGCATAGATAATGGCTGGGTAAATGAATGAGTGTATGTGTAGTGCCTGGGTGATTGGATGAGTGCATTGTTAGTGTGTGAGTGAATGGATGAGTGCAAGGGTTGTGCCTCAGTCATTGGATGAGTGCATGGGTAGTGCCTGAGTGAATGGATAAGTGCATGGGTAGTGCTTGAGTGAATGGATGAGTGCATGGGTAGTGCCTAAGTGAATGGATGAGTGCAAGGGTAATGCCTGTGTGGTTGGATGTGTGCATGGGTAGTGCCAGGGTGAATGAATGAGTGGATGGGTAGTGCCTGAGTGAATGGATGAGTGCAAGGATAGTGGGTGAGTGAATGAATGAGTGTATGGGTAGTATATGGGTGATTGGATGAGTGACTGGGTAGTGCCTGGGTGATTGCATAAGTGCATGAGTAGTGCCTGGGTAATTCCACGAGTGCATGGATAATGGCTGGGTAAATAAAATATGAGAGTATGTGTAGTGCCTGGGTGATTAGATGAGTGCATGGGTAGTGCCTGGGTAATTGAATGAGTGCAAGGGTAGTGCCTGGGTGATTGGATAAGTGCATGGGTACTGCCTGGGTAATTGCATGAGTGCATGGGTAGTGCCTGGGTGATTGGATGAATGCATGGGTAATGCCTCAGTGAATGAATGAGTGCAAGTGTAGTGCCTGGGTCATTTGATGAGTGCATGTGTAGTTCCTGAGTGAATGGGTGAGTGCATGCATAGTACCTTAGTGAGGGGATGAGGGCAAGGGTAGTGCCTGGGGGATTAGATTTGTGCATGGGTAGTGGTTGAGGGAATGGATGAGTGCATGGGTAGTACCTCAGTGAATGAACGAGTGCAAGGGTAGTGCCTGAGTGAATAGATGAGTGCACGGGTAGTGCCTGAGTGATTGCATGAGTGCATGGGTAGTGGCTGGGTAATTGGATGAGTGCAAGGTACTGCCTGGGTGATTGGATAAGAGCATGGATAGTACCTGGATGATTGGGTGAGTGCATGGATAGTGCCTGGGTGATTGGATGAGTGCATGGGTAGTGCCTGGGTGATTGGATGAGTGCATGGGTAGTGCCTGGGTGATTGCATGAGTGCATGGGTAGTGCCTAAGTGAATGGATGACTGCATGGGTACTGGTTGAGTAAATGGATGAGTGGAAGGGTAGTGCCTGGGTGATTGGATGAATGCAAGTGTAGTGCCCGGGTAAATGAATTAGTGCAAGTGGAGTGCCTGGATGAATAAAAGACTGCAGGTGATTCCGTAACTGCATTAGTAGTACCTGAGTGAAGGCATAACTCCATGGGTACCACCTGGGTGACTGGATGAGTGCCTGAGTAGTGGCTGGGAGATTGGCTGAATGCAAGTGCAGTACCTGAGTGATTGGATGACTGCCTAGGTAGTGGCTGGGTGTTTGGATGAGTGGAACTGTAGTGCCTGGGAGATGGGATGAGTATATGAGTAGTGACTCGATCAATCCATCACTAGATTAGTGATCTGACACACGTAATATATCCCGATCTTCAACCACTGTGAAAAAATATAAACAAAGAAAAATGTATTTGAATTTCATTTTGGAACATTAGGCAACTAAAACAACGCAGAATATATTTCCTCCAAAACATTAATACAACTTAGAAAAATGTTGTACTGTTTTTTACTGTTTTCGGCTTTCATACTTCTTCGCTCTCAACAGTGATCTGTATGAAGCATCATCATCAAACAGTGGGGAAAAAACAATCAATGGATTGTAAAAACAAAAACAAATGTGCACAGCACATCATTACAAATATGTCATGCTGTGCACTCCACTCACTACAAGATTTTTAATAATGGCTTGCTGATAAGTTACTATCTTAATTAAAGCAACTATATGTTAAAACTGTTTCTGATATTTTTATATCTGGTACAAAATGTCCAATAATTATGAAGTAGTCTTCATTTTTGGATATACTTTTGTAAACCTCATCCCTGTTAGGCCAAATGATGTTTAAAATGTTCTTAGTCTATGTACGAAGAACATAACACACAGTACTACATAGAAGTTGCTGTAACAGAAACAAAAGGGGACATTTTTGTTTGTGGTGAAGAGACTTTTCTGATGCAATTTAAGGCTACTGGTATTATAGTACCTCCATTTAGTTTTTACCTGTAGTAACAGAATGTAGTCTTCAATTGTTTTATAAATTCCTTTCCCACAGTTAAAAAGAGTCTTTCATTTCTAACAGCTTGCTATCGACAATACCCCTAATAGGCCAAATAATGTCTCAGAAACACATAATCCATATATATGTCAACACAATACCACATTTTCTTATCCTAAATTCTCCTTAGAACTTTGGTTATAGAAATAGCAGATATGAGTTTGGTAACTTTTTAGGTAGTCTTGATTTGAATGTCACTTGGGGGAGAGGATGTAGCCTTGAGGCTAGAGCGGTCGACCTCGGAGCTGGGGAACCGGGCTCGAGTCTTGGCAACGACTCTCAACATCCTGTGATTCTGGGCAAATCACTTAGGGCCCGATTCTGATGCGGGTTGGAAAAGCTTCCCGACCGAATCGGTTGGGAAATGGTTTCCGACCCACTCGGATCAGGAAAGTCCAACCGGCGGAGTAGGATGCATCCGGATGCTTCCAGATACGATTTGGTTGAACTCCCATTGACTTCAATGGGAACATTTGTTCCTAACCGCATCAGAATTGGGCCCTCGTCGGGAAGACACGTTCCCGATCCGATTTGGAAGGAGCAAATGCCGTTAGGAGGCCTTCCTAACCGCATCAGAATCAGGCCCTCGGTCGGGAAGCTTTTCCAACCCGCATCAAAATCGGCCCCTAAATCTCCCTGTGCCTAACAAAAATGAATGTGTCCTTCTATAACGAAACTGGTGCTCATGTAAAGCGCTCTGATACCCGATGTCTGGGATCTAGTTCGCCCTATATAACGCTCTAAAAAAAAAAAAACCTTGTATGTCATTGCACTCTGCCCATCCTGTTTGACATCTTAAATATATTGTGTAATGTCCAGAGGTTATATTAACTCCTTCATGAAATATGCTTGCTATAGTTGTGTAAGTTCTTTTCTGAAATGGAAATTTGTCCAGCTGCAAAGTTTGTAATTTCAGTTCCTAATTTAGAACCATCGTTTTAGCATGACTATAATATATTTTCCATACCTTTGTAGAAACAATGTTGACCTAAGTTCTGATCTGCAGTTTGGACAGGTCTTATCTTGATGGGCGTTTTTAGTAAAATTTTCAAAAGGCACAGCTTTACAATCTGGTAATGTCAAGTAGAGGAATTGTTCTGAATTGATTTCAGTGGTAGATGTAAATTCACAGTCTTCACAGGTATGGTTCCATTGATAAGTTAAACCAATGACTTCATTGATATACACCTCTTCTTCCTCTAATAGTCCTAGCATTACCATTAAAAATTCTTGAGAATCCTGCGGAAGATTTTGAGAAAACACTACTGATCCAGTAAAGTCATCTCCAAGTTTTCTTATTCCGGTAGCAGAATGTATAATACTTCTGTCAATTCTTAATTCTTCAAGTACACTACATAATTGTGAAGTCATTCTTTTATCTACCTTTTCTTTAATAGAATTTGTAAAATGAGGCAAATGGTATAGTCCATTTAACACTACATTTTCATAACAGTTCACTCCAGATTTATTATCAAGAAGATACCCTTCTATTTCCTCATTCTGCTGTAGTTTTCTTTTCTTAGGTCCTTGTTGTTTTTCTTTTTGTTCATCTTTCTCTTCAACTCTGATAGACTGCTTTGATATTTTCCCGCTTTGGACACATTATCGGTTTTTCAAACACAGGATACTGGCCTAAATGAGGAGCATATTGGGCTCTTAACTGATTATACTCCCTTACACAGCTTACAGCAACACTTACTTTCTTCTCATCAAAATCAATCAGAAATAAACCAGACAATGTACTAATTTATGACAAAGCTACATATGACATTCCTTCTTTGAATACACTGCTATCAATATTAACAAGAGCTGTATCTACACTTAAACTTTGGGATTGGCGGATAGTCACTGCATACGCTAAAGACATGGGAATTGCATTCTCTGGACATACAAATCTATCACAAATAGGAAACGCACATTGCATCTACCAATCTGCTTAACTTCACCTATATCATCAAATTTTATGGCTAAGTATTCCATGTCATTTCTGTTTGGATAAGTAATACATTTCATAACTTTACCCATTGCGCCATTCACTAGCCCTTCTTCAACATTTTAATTACGACATAAGATTACGCGACCATTTTTACAGATATGTAACTGTTTTTGACACAGACTTTTCTAAACTATCCAATTTTGATTGCAGTTTTTCTGTTAGTAGCACCGTAACTCCTTGGTGTTCCATTTTATCATTTGCTCTAATTTCAATTACCTCTTCTTTTTCTAGTTGCAATAATTGTTCATTGAATTTACTACACTCCTCCGGAGTTGGCATCAAACAAACAATAGACTTTTCTTCCTTAACAAAATTATACATTACCTCTGCAGGTGAAAGACTACTTGGAAACAGTTTTTTGGTCAGACTGCAAGGCTCTCTTTCCTTCTTTTGAGAGAACTCCCACTCGATGCTTGGCGCATATTTCTTTTAAACTCTTTGTATGCAAAGTTGTCCCAAATGTTTACATTTCCAATACTTCCTAGTGAATTCCTAGTTTCATTATGTAGTAGTGTCTTGAAGACAGGTTGTCCTTTGACTGGAGTTAGTTGAAGCAGGTCTCTAAAGACTATTAAGTGTTTTCCTCTAAAACGCACGTCATATTAAGTTTTTAATATTTGCTGCATTCTTAAATGTATAAAAGCTAGCATTAGGTTAGATAACATGCTGACTTCATCAATAATTACTAGCTTTAATTTCTTTAATACTCTTCCCACTTCATGACAAGCATCACCAGATAATTTGTTGTATTCTAATTTGTTATCATGTTCAACAGGCAGCATTAATAATCAATGAAGGGTAACTCCTTTAATATTATATGCAGCTAATCCTGTTGGTGCTGTAACTACACATGACAAATTGGAATCTGTTGTCTTCTGTAGATAACTTGTCAGTACTTTAATCAAGAAGCTTTTTCCAGTTCCAGCTTGACCATTTATATACAATAGAACAGATTTATATGTAGAACAAGTACACTCTTTTTTCTCATGCAGGAATCCATGTTCAATTTTACCTTTTACTTCATCACACATTTCTTCCTGATCTGTATACAATTGCCATATTAGTTGTTCTAGATCCACAGTGTCCTGTCTTGCTTGCTGCATTGCACTCTCCACTTCATCCATGGCTATTGCAGATTCATTTGAATGATTGGCTGTCCAAGAGGATCTTGACTTCCAGGTGCTGAATTTTGACTACTCTGAGAACTCCCTCTTGCTACCTCGGCAGCAATTTTTTCTTCTTGTTCAATCTCATCTCTCAACATTTGAAGATACACCGGAAACACAGAGCACTCAATGCAAGATATTGGATTTCAGGAAAGGACTTCAGCACTCTGTTACGAGTATTAGCAAGCCCTAAACTCACCCATAGAACTCCTCTAGATTTAGAAAACAACCTAGCTGAGCTTAACTGGTCTGCACATTCATAAGAGCTGATCTCTCTGTGAGAAAGCATTTTCAAACTAAAACTGTACAATCTATTTGTAAGACTCTTTTCTGCTGAAATCTCCTCCCACATCTCCTTCAACTCGGTTTTCTCTGACTTTTTTTACATAAGAGATGATGTACCGAGCAATAGCCATTGAATTATCTGCAACAAACTGTAGATCCATATTCGTATTCCACATCTTAAAAATCACAAAATTTTTGTCACTGAGGTATTTTGAGGCTTCTGTTCTTCTGTTCTTCTGAGGTTATATGTGTTCTTTGGTGATTTCCGTGTGAGAGTGAGTCTGCCTGCAGACAAAAAGCTATTAACTCTTCCTTCTGAGATCACAGGTCATGGAAATCCAAAACGACGTCTTGTATAAGATTTTCCTTTAGATCTATATTTTCTACAACAGTATTTTCTACACCTATAGTTTTGGAATCTTAGAAGTTGTTGTTTTAATATTTTATCAACACTCTCATTTGGGATGATGCAAGTGACATACTGCACTATGAAAGACAACACAGACTCATCAGTGTCTTTTCCAAATTTTGGAGTATCTTTTCCCCATAGTAGCATGTGAATATGTGGAGCACCTCTGGCTTGGTATTCCTTACGCCAAAAGAAATCAGTCACTTCACTGAGAGGTGGATTGCTCTTGTTGCAGATAAAAGCCATCATGGCTTCAAATCTGTGGTTAAAATATCTGCAAACATTTGCAGGGTCCAATGAGCAGATATCTCCTGGACTGTTTAGATCAATGTCTTCTATGTCATCCCAAGCATACTCAGCACAACTGAGTATTAGAAACCATGTAGGTGCTCCTAAATTTCTCAACATGCATTTTAGTTCTTTGTGATGATGATACCAATATTCATTGGTCCCACGTTGACATGCCATGAGATTAATCAAGTTGTATTCCAGTTGTTCATCTTTTCCATGGATTTTCTCAACAAATTCTTTTGCAGATAGATTTTGATTATTTACACCTGTTTTCAAAATGTGTTTTACAACATAAGACAATGAAGACAAATCACTTTCAAATAATAGATGAAACATATGAGGGATACATTGACGAAATCTAGGATTCTCTGAATAAAGTCTAGTACATCTGTGCTTGGCCGCAGGTATTTTTACAGACCGATCATCATACTTACAACTTACTCCGGTAGGAAAGAGATGAGGAAAACAGTAAGCTTCCTAACCTTTTTTCCTATACACTTAAGGGACTTCCTTTTGCTTCTTTTAGCTGATATAGATCAATAGCATTACCAACAACCTCTTTTGAAAGTAGGGGATGGATGCTGTAATGTTCATAAATTTCTTCTACTCTGCTTCGATCCACTTTTTCTATCTGCCCTGTTGATGATGATGTGTTGTCCTCCAGATGTGTGATATCTTGAAGAATTTCTGCATTTTTATAATATATATTATTTTGTACCAGATATGAAGTTGCATTTTTAACTTTGCTAACCTCTACTAACTCTTGCCATATTTTCTTACTCTTGGTAGGGACACCATTTACTAGAATTACAAGTCCCTCTTCCAAATTTCTTTTTACCCCTATAGCTTCACTATTTTCCTTAAATCTAATGGCAAGTATATAACTCTACCTTTGAGACCTTTCTGGAGCTCAGTTGGAGGTAATTTCACTGCCTTTGGTTTCATGCGAACTACAGCTCGAAATGGATGTATAGGCTGGATTAATATGGATCCATAAACATTCAAACCTTTAAGTACTTCTGGAACAGGTACTATTTCTAAGCTGTTGTGTACTGCTCTAGCAGGCATTTTATTTTCCTCTAACTTATTATAGAAGTACTTACATATAGCTTGTCAGGTGGACAAGTAAAATTGTCCCTCGACAAATAAATAAACAGCAAATTCTTGCCACTTAATATTCTTCTTCTTTTCAGTTTTAATGTACAAATCAACATTTCAAGTTTGATTTTTGTAGTGAGTGCGTCAACAACATATACAAACATGTGATAGGAGGATTTGGCACATCCATTACCAGAGGTGGAATGGTCTAAAATTCTTGGCAATTCATACATTGTATCTAGAAATATGAGATGTAAAATGATACATTTTTTCTACTTGCACAGAGCGTATCTAACTCCGGGAAAAATAGCTCCAATTTATCAGACAAATGTGGCATGCCGGAGACGTGGTGAACATGGTGCAGAAATGTTGCACTTGGTATGGTCATGCACATTATTAGTGGAATAATGGAGGGAAGTAATATTATGCATAAATGAGGCAACAAAGAGATCAATTGAGTGTACTCCTATGGTGTGTCTGCTGGGGGATTTCCAAGACCTACAAAGTGTAAAAATACTACAGGATTTATTGATTTAGCTTTGGTACTTGCAAGTCATGAAATAACTATGAACTGGGAGGCGCCCAGAGCCCCTAGGGTAGAAAAATGGAAAGTGGTGTTGGTTTATTACGTGGGTTATGAGAGTGCAGTATTGTATAGTGATATGAGGAAAGGAAGAGGATCAATTGAAAAAGTTTGTACATGGGATAATTTATTCGATTCCCTTAAAGATTTAGAAAAGAGTGATGATTCCGGGGCAGAAAATGGGTAAAAATGTAATTTGCAAAATAAATATATGTTGTATACATACAGTAATGGGGACTGGACTAAATGGGAGGGTGTTGGTAGTGGGGGTAAGTTGTTTCATATTGCTACATCTAGTGGATCTGATAGAGCGCGTTATTGCGCAACAACCAATTGTGAAAACATCTGTGAGCTCCCCTTTCTCTTTTGGAAGGGTTGTAGCCCTTGGCGTCATTAGTGTGTCGCTAGGAGGAGACCCAGATGATGAAGCATGTCTCCTTGGTGAGTGATGGGAATCCGTCCTTCTTAAAGGATTTTCCAAGTCTGTAAAATCGTTCTTTCTGAACGGGGTCACAGCCTTCTAAGGCCAAGTGTTGCTCTAGGTTTTATCAGACCCGTGGATACTCTGGTTTTGTTATGTAATTCAGTGGAGAATATATCCACGCTTGGTCTTTAAACGTTCCCTGAGACCCTCCTCTCTCTCTGGTTTTTGTTGTTCTTATCACCAGCCGTCTGGACCATGGTAACGACTTTCTGACCTCAGTAAATGATACCCTGCTGTCAAAACTGCAGGTGGTCCAGATTGCTGCTGCTCAACTAATCTGTAACCTTTCTTTCGCTCGCCTTCTTCTCCGATCATTAGAAAGCTTCATTGGTTGTCTATTAGGAAGCGTGTCATCTTTAAACTTTGCTGTTTGACACACAAAGCTTATCTGTCATCTCTGCTAAATCCTTATCTTCCTTCTAGATGTCTGAGATCGTCAGACAAGGGGTTTTTGTTAATTTCTCGCATCCGCACCTCAAGATATGGGGGCAGATCGTTTTCCTACACTGCCTCCTACCGTTGGAACAAACTTCCTTTTGGACTTCGCTCCTGCCCTGACTTCCCTTCCTTCAAGAAGGGGCTTAAGACTTGGCTATTTTAGATGTTCTCCTTCTCTCGTGCAGCGCAGCACCGAGATGCTCCTTTGGGAGTGATTTGCACGCGATACTAAGTGACTAAATAAAATAAATAAGCCCCTCTACTGCAGAGGAATGTAGGTTGCATTTTCTGGATGTTAAACATGTTCTCTTGGTTTACCTTGACAGATCTAATGACTACAGGAAGTCTAATTCTCTATTCATCACGTTTGGTGTTGCAGGGAAGGGGAAAAAAGCATCAAAGATCACATTGAGTCGCTGGGTCAGAGAGACTATACCAGCACTCACTTGCCTAAACCTGCTGGTCTGCAGGGCCGTTCCACAAGGAGTATAGCAGCTTCTTAGGATGAACTTCAAGGAGTCCCTTTGGGGTAGATTTGTAGGGCTGAAACTTGGGTTTCGGAGCACACTTTTGTAAAGCATTACAGGTTACATGAACTGTTGCATGGACGCCAGAATTTTGGCTCTGGTGTATTACAATCCATATTGCTTGAGGGTGGAGTGATGTTTGCTGGTTGTTATTCTTTAAGGGATTATTGACATTAAATCACTTGGTGTTGAAGTATGTCTGGATCTCTTGAGTTATTTGTCAAAAGGCCTGTACACTGCTTTGGCATACCTCATGGTTAAGGACTGGGTTGAAGACGAGGGACATAGAGGTAATGCCCCAATTACTTACTGGTAATCTTCATGAGTCCTAGTCCTGCACGCCCTCGACCCAGTCATTCGTAGTGGTGGTGCGGCATTTTGTTAAGGAGCTTGGTATTTCAGGAAGTACTGGGGAGGGCTATGCTCTTGTTCCCAGTAGAGTTGGGTGTGGCTTAGTAGCATTTCCTGTTTTGGTTCCTGTCCTGGGATTGGGTAACTAACCTCATTGTTAAGGACTGGGTCGAGGACGAGTAGGACTAAGAGTGATAAATATTACCAGTAAGTAATTGGGTCATTCCATCTGTACAAGGCCTTGGGTACAAAGTGGGAACAACCCAACCATTAAGACAGTCTTGTGACCAAGATATGTATCTGATCCTGCTTTTTATAACAAAGCTCACTTTACATACTGTGACCAGTAGTTGGAACTTTCCCATTACATGAATACGCTAAAAACATCCTGAATGCCAAAGCAAGTGTTTAAATAAACAGCTCCCTGAGAGCATCACATGTGACATATGAGCTCCTACAATCTGATCAGGCAAGGGCCACCTTATCAGGACCTTGCTCGGAAACCCGCTGTTTAGGAGGACGAGCATCTGTGGTCCCTATGGCAGCAGCTGCAACCACTAGGTCACAGATCATCTCCTGAAATTCAGTATGAGGGAGAGGGACCACTTCTTCCTGTTGAGCAGGGATAGGGCCATGGAGGCATGATGCTGTTTTTTGACACTCCCTAAATGCCAAGTTGCCACCTCTTGACAATGCTCAGATGAGAGGGCAGATTGTCTTTATCTTCTCCTCCCTGCCTAAAGCATCTCAGTGGGGAAGGTTTACGAAGTCCCAAACACCTGTCCCGCCATTATGGAAGCATGGACAGGGGTGGTGTAGAACAGACCACCACACTTTCCACTAGCCAAGCTCTCCACCTACAGCACATGAGCTGGGAGACACAGTCCTCATAATACCATATTGTCAACACAAACATTAAACACACCTGCACAGCAGGGACAGGGCAGTCATCTCCGGAGGAGACACAGATAAAGGTGTATCCAAAAGGTTTGAGGGTAGGTTATTAGAAAGGGGTTAGAAAGAGAAAAAAGACACTCCTAGGACAAACGTACGTTTTTCTAGGAAGAACATAAGTGTTTCTTCCCATCAATGAGAGATGGTAGGTGCCTCATAGTAAGCATGCCTCCTCAAATATGTCAGGACTGAGATGCTGCAGACAAACCAAGTGGTAATGTACACGTTTGCGCCTTTGTGATCCTTCTTGAAAGTTCATATACATTGTCATTTTTGTACATGGCAAGATGTCTTCTATACCAATGAACATATGTGAAATAAACCCTCCTCACCTGGTTGTTGTTGGCCCACAGTATGTTCTTTGTGTTGACCTGCACTTTTTCACCTTGTTGGAAGTCGAAGAAGCCCACATTTATCAGCCGGATGTCGTCATCATCAAATACCTGCACATTGGCGATGTCAAAAGCGCTCACAGGATCTCCGTTCACATCAAAATTTATGTCACCACCAATATTGAGCGTGACATTGATGTTCTTCACATAGTGGAGGACCTGAGAGATTGGAAGACAGACATAGAGTCCCTCTGACATGTTGTAACCAACACTAGAAAACGAGAAGAAGTTTCAAAACTGCTGAGTCAGGTCAGTTCATGGATGGATGTGTGGGGAGGGTGCCATAACAGACTGATTGTTGTTCAGAGGTGGGGAGGAAGCGTAGGTCCACAATGTATATTTTAAGCAATGTATTCACTAATTAAGGCTAATTAGGGCAGGTGCCCTAGAGCTGGACCTGAGGTGGGGCACCCTCTTTTTAAGACAGTGACTACAGCTAATCCTACTGCCTTCCCCTGTGCAAAGCTTGACACAGTTCGATGTGAGCTGGGCCCTTTGCCCACTTCATAGATATAAAGAGAACATATGCATGTATTTGGAGAACATGGTCCAGAGTGAGTTTGTAAGCATGATTGGCAGAGTAGACAGTAGTTTCCACTGGACTCCAGTGTCTGGTGAGTGACAACATGGGAGCTGGCTTTGCGTGAGGCTGCCCAAGGTCACCGCTGGACCTGGGAGTCTGCACGCTTTACATCCCTTTACCTCCTGCCACTCATTACACTTACCTCTGTTGATGTGGGAGGTATGTAGAAGCCCCTTTGAAGTCACCGCATTTCCCTGGCCAGAGTGATACTACCCACTCCACTAATCCTGCTGTCATCTGAATTCCTTTGGTTTCTGGCCTCATCTAAGGCTGACACACATTCTCACTGGACCCAATTTACCTGGCTCAGTAAATGCTACCCTCAACATGATACCTCTATGCCCTGATCACATAATGGTCTTGCCCCTCCAGGATTGGAATAGTACCCCAAGATTCAAAGGTTGCACATTATCCCAGGATTTTCTGTCAACCAATGAGGACCTATTGAGAAAAAGCTATAATCCAGACATAGGACTCTGTCAGAATAGGCAGAAATCTGGGCTGAGCCAGACAAAACCATGGCTGCATTTGATCTGTGCGAGGAGAAAGACGAGCCAGCCTAAGGGAAAAGCCTAACTCCATCTTCTCAAGAAGAGTGATTGGCTCCCAGTCAAGTGTGGAGACCCCAGTTGACTGAGAGAACCTGTGATAAACAGCAGTTAGATTACACCTGCTCCAGTAACACAAGGTTGACACAGCCCAATACTCAGGATTCGTCAACTGTTGCACAACATTGAGGCCCAGCAGAAGATCTGTCCCCTATCACTCTTGCGAGTATAAGCCTTCTCCATCCCTGCCTCTTCCCTAATGGTGCAGGAAGCCTGGATGCTCCTGTCACGATGCCTTGAAAAATGCAGGTTCTGAAAGGGAATACTTGGCCATTACATTTGGGGTCAACAGTATTGTGATCTTAGGACCCCACTTGTAAACAACTCTAATAGTCACAATTGGAGCCCAGTAACCCTTGACTGCCCCGGCACACAAGGAAAAGGTTATCACATTGATTGGCAACTTGTGGAGATCATTAGACACCAGCCTCTGGCTAACCTGATACAATTACTAAATGCAGCTCATATGCATAAGACTGTACGTAGGATGGTAATGAGCAAATGGAGCGAGGCTGCAGAATATGTACAGTGCCAAAGGCTTAACCCTCCATCACAGATAAAAAGAGGAGCTATTCAGCTGCAAATTAGAATCTTAGGGCCACATGTACAAAGGTAATCGTTTGCGATTACCAGATAGCGTATTTTTCTGATTAGCTGTTTGGTCATCGCAAACACCAATGTAGAAATGTGTCTTTGACACATTATATGATTCCCAGTGGGTCGCAAATAGATCTACCTCATGAATATTAATGTAGTAGTTCTTGGTTTGCAACCCACTGGGAATCGCTAAATTCATAGGGATGGTGACCTGCTGATCAGTAGGCCACCATGTCTGTGATTTCTTTTAAATAAAGCAATCTTTTTTTTTAAAATGCAGTATGTATTCCGTAAAGGAAAACAGTATCACTGCCAGCTCTTAAAAACATCCTTGGGGACCCTTCCGATTGGCGAATGGGTTACCACCTACTTGAAGTATGTGGTAAAATGCAAATGTTTTGCGACCACATTTCGGGTGCAAAACATTCACACATACCACTGTGATTTGGGATTAGGAAGTCACGCTCTTAACACGCCCCTTCATAATATCGAATCACAAACCCAATTTGCTATTCAGTAATAGGTGTCTGAATTGCAAATAGGGCTTGATACATGTGAAAAAGCCTTTTTGCATTCCATTTGCAACCACAAAAAGCTGTTGTACATGTGGCACTTTGTTCAGTGATTAGGAAATTTCTAGCACCTGGACAGTGGCAGTGAGAACACTACAGAGGACTGGCCTTGTAGACTCTCTAGATCATTGACACTCCCTGCTATCTGTGGAGTCATGGCACTGTCTACCCCAGCATTTCCTCTCAAAGGTGAAGCTCACCTACTAGAACCTTTATGATGCAGAGAACTTGAACTAGACCACCAAAAGGCTAAAGAGTGACATACAATGAGGCACACCAACATCTTCCATTTCTGTGAAAAGGAAGACATATAGTTTTAGTGTATGACATCAATGATGCTATAAGTGATGACATCACTGATGACCTCACCCAAGAGGGTGACAGTTTGGTATACACTTATCAAACTGAAAGGTATTTAGTAACCATTATCTAGAGCACATTTTGTAGATACCTTTTGTGCTGCTAATGTGTATAAGTTCTTCCAACATAATTGGCCTTCTAAAGAGGCTAGTGTATCATGAGGGAGTGGGCTCTCCATGAAGAGTTCTGTACATGTCAAAGGCTGTGCATAGCAGGGGTTCAACCAACCACATAAAGGGAGTTGGGTGTCTGGAGGGAGTGGGCTCTCTGTGATAAGTTCTGCACAGTGCGAAGGATGTGTGGGGTAGGGGATTGGCCACCTAAGGGGGCTTTGGTGTCTGGAGGGAGTGGGCTCTCCATAAAGGCTTCTCCTCAGAGCGAAGGCTTGGTGAAGTTGGGGCTTGGCCATGTAAGGGGGCTTGGGTGTCTGGAGGGAGTGGGCTCTCTGTGAACAATTCTGCACAGGGTGAAGGCTGTGCTTAGTAGGGGCTTGACCACCGAAGGAGGCTTGGGTGTCTGGAGGGAGTGGGCTCTCCTTTAAATTTTCTGTACAAAGCGATGGCTGTGCATTATAGGGACTTGGTCACTCGTGTCTCATTGATTGTAAAAAAGAGGTTGCCTAACTGCAAAGGATCAAAGTCAGTATGGGCTGCGTGTGTCCCAGTGAGATGGTGGGCCCTCTTTGACACACCCCATAACTATAAGAGGGTCATGGTACAACTGCCCAGCCCCTTTACAGTTTCATTTGTTTTAGTTTACCAACACGGGCACTGATTTCCTGGGGCATATTTACAAAAAAATGTCGGAGTGCGGAGCTGCGCCAAATTCAGCAGGGCCGCACTCTGACATTTTTAAAACGCAAGGATACGCCGTATTCACAAGAATACGGTGCATCCCTGTGTTTCCCCTAGTGCTGGTGCAAAGAAAGCCCTCTAGTGCCAGTGTAGGCATCCTGCCGACATGTTGCAAGGGTGCCTGCACTTCAGGGGCGATTGTTTATTTACAGGAAGGGACACCGTCCTGCACATAAACAATCAATAATGGCAATTTGCACCTTCTATGTGTGCTGCAGAATGCAGCACAAACAGAAAGAACAAAAACCAGGAGATATTAATAATTTCTCTTCGTATCGCCATTCTAACGGCTGGTAATCAATGGAGTGAGGTTTTTGGTGCTGCCTCAGCCTTGTAAATCTGGGGCAGCAACAAAAAGCAATGGGTGTTGCGGTGGAACGCCCACAGCAGCACCCATTGCACGCCCCTTTGCCGCAGAGGACTGCGGCAGAAAGGGGCATATTTACAAGGTGTCATTAAGCCACGTTAAGTGGCTTAGCCCCACCTTGTAAATATGGGAAATGGCGCTACGCCACCGGAGCGTCAAAAAAGGGACGCTCTGGTGGGGATAGGGGCTTGTACATATGCCCCCTGTGTCTTGTAATGGAGGCCAAATTAAGTTCAATTTGGTCCAGTCATTTCTTTTCTAAAATACTTCCTAAAATGTCTATGACAAATTGCACAGGGATATCATGTTTTGGGTTCCTTTTTCTCAGGCCCCCACTTGACGGAGCACCCTGAAACATTCCAGGAAGGTGGATGAACTTCTTTTTTGGAAAGTTTCGTGAAGATTTGTCAAACGGTGCCAAAGTTATTAGTGAAACTAAAATTTGTCAATTTTCACTGATAGTAAACTGATATATAATTCGACAGTGGAGTTTTTCACTAAAGCTAGGATGCCAAGAATTAGATTTCAAGTGAAACCTTAATAATACTGCAGCTGTTGAAAAACCCATCACTATGAACAAATATCATGAGTCAAATAAGCTATATAACATTAAGACATTTATGACCTATTGCCATATATACACTTATCACTCATTTACCTGCCAAGGTTCAAAGTTATTGATATCAGCACAATCACTATTAATGAACGGTCCTTGTCCAGGTTTGCAGGATATCAATGACTTCATAGCATGGGCAAGGACATAAACTGCGAGGCAGTGAGATCATTAAATTCAAAAAGATAAGTTGCCATTTTATGTAATGTCTGGTTCTCTGAGCAAGAAACCTGGATCCCACTGTTCTCCATCGATGTCATTATCTCAGTTGTTTTAGATCCTGGCCACTTGCAGTTGAAAGCTTTTTCCCAGAAGAGTTTAATAAATTCAATATTGGAATCTTGCATGGGATTAAGGTGAGAAAGAAACCACTCAAATGCGGGCATTTTTGAGAAATGGAGGACTAGTGCTAGAGATCCATTGAAGAGTGCCCAGGTGTGGCTGGGGAACAGTGCATGAGTAAATGTGAAGGATGCAGAGAAGACAACAACTTTATCCATCACATTCAGTGCAAAGAAGACCTCCATGACCTTCTTCAGGTGGACCTCAGGGCTGTGAACAATTATTACTTTCACAGTATGTCTCTTGGCAATTTCAACAACATTGGTGATCTTGGCCGTAGAGTAGCTTAGATGGACTTTTTCCATGAATGCAACACAACCCCCATTATTCTCAATCAATCCTTTTAAGGATTGTCCCCCCACCATTCCCAGCTCATCGTCGGAGATGATCATCCCAATCCATGTCCAGCTGAAGAATCTCATTAACTGTGGCAAGGAAATTATCTGCAAGGTGTTGCTTGGCACTGTGCGCAGAAAAGATGGAAACTGTAGCTTGTCGCTCAGCGTGGAGAGCAGTGATCCATAGCTGATCTGCAGTGAAAGGAATTTTAAGAAGATTTGATTTCATTTCACACAATCAGTTTCTAACAGCATGTATGAATTAAACTGCCCTCTACCCCCCCTAAAGAACTCTGGGTATTCTGATTTACAGCGGGACAGTGAAGTCCTGGTAAAATCCTGTGATTATAGATGCAATCTGCTTCTGTTCAGCTCACCTTGGTTTGCTGAGCTGAGACTACTGAAGACATTTTGTAATTTTGATTTTTGTTACTTATGTGGATTTAATGAGACCTACCAGCCCAGCCTTGTTAGGACTTCTACTTCTTTACTGTTTCCAGGGTCTTTGTACCTAGGTTATTGGGAGATCTTTGAATGGGAGCAGGATTAGTTTGACAGGTGTTTCTAAGACATAATGCAGTTTCACACTAAGCACCTGGGCCTTTAATTGATGCTCTGTCGCTGCATTGAGTCATGCCAGTGGGCCCAAAAGATTTTAGTCGAAGAGGGCCTTGCCATTGTCCTCTATGAGATTTCATCCCTCGATTTCCTACCCATATGGATGACATTGTCCTGTGGTGACCAGCCCTAATTGCTCTACAGAATATGTTTGATCTGCCTGATTGTTAACCTAACATGGACTAACTGCAGGTACTACTTTGCGCCACAGTTGTGATTTTCTAAAGTATAACTGTGTGAAAATTAGTTAAAAGACACAAAATGTGGCTGAAAATCAACCAAATGTAGGGGGAATTGGCCCCTCATCAGCAACAGACGTCTGGCAGCACCTTACCAGGTGACACTCAAGAGGTCCCCAGTAGGGTAACTGTTGGGCTATGATAGCTCTGTTCATAACACAGCACTGTCATGTATAGGAACTTGTGCAGGGTTTGTAAAGCAAGCCATGCGCACTGACACTTTTAGGGGCTGATTACAATGGCGGGTGGTCGGACCGCCGGCAGTTATTGCGACGGTCAGGAGAAAGCACTTGCTGCAGAGTTTCTAGCAGTTTCTGGCAACAATAAATATGTCAAGATAACTGGTGATTATTGTTCCTGCTGGAGATAGATGGAGTTTTGTCTAGTGGCAGTTTTGACTCATCATAAAGTAGCGCAGAGGGTTAATGTGCCTGCTGAACTGTATATTATGTGGATAGCTCAGCAGGCTACTGCTTTTGTGACAGAGATCCTTTTGTTATTTGTAGTTCATAAGTTACAATCCTAATATAGCACAGTGACCAATGAACTGTCATCAAAGAGCTGCATGCAATAGGTTAGATCGTTATGTTTTTTTCCACTGAGTATTTCATTATTCTAATGTTGCTAAAAATGTTTGTTTGGGTAGAAATACATTTTTATTACTCAAGTCAACCAAAACACTGTGGTAAGTTTCAAATCCTGAGTTTGTGCTTCTCCAGACCAAGAACTCTTAAAATATACTGGCTACTAGTATGGATGACATGTGATTCCTACATCTTGTTATCTTCATTGTGTTATGCGACATTTCCTATGGACTGATTTATGCACTTATGATTCCTCATCTCTGTATAATGTGTGTGTGATGTAAAGCGCTCTGATACCCTACACTTGTATGAGTAGAGCTATAAAACAATTGGTCACTTATAGGAGAAGGGCAATGGCTGGAGCTGGTGAGCAGAGGAGAGCTCCATATATCTGAAACAGGGAATCACTGTTTTGTATTTTGGTTGCCTGGCACTCAGAGATAGTTGTGCTGTCACATGGCATGCCCCAAAATATGAAGTGTGTCACAACTGGTTGTTCAACAGGAAACTTTTAACAGGAATAGCTCAGGATTAATCACCAGCCAACTCCTAGGAGAGCCATGAATCTGAAGAGAAGAGAGAGCTTTCCGTCTGTTATGAAGAATTCAATCACACCTTCTATAGTACTGGTGAGCGGTATCTCCAGCCCTGTCCAGAAATTCTCTCTCACACATATTGGTTCACGTCTGTTCACACCAGAGACCTGTTTGGCTTAGGAAACCTTCAATGAATGGAGGTAGCATAAGAACCTAAGACACAGGAAGCTGTTACCTGACTGAAATAATTTCAATGGACAATTGGAAGTGGACATTTATCACATTTGCTCCCTGTGGAACCTCCCTCTTGAGGAGACAGGTGTAGAAGCAGAAGCAGTTATTTTTTTATTTCAGAGTATGTATGATGAGGTTATGAATTATGGTGTCAAAAGCCAACGGCAAGTCCAGCAGTCATTGGAGCCAATTTTCATTTGTATCCTCAAGTTTTAGTGTTGTAGATTTGGTGTTGTGTAGCCTGGTTAGAAATTTGCCTTACTAATTATTGGCTTCTAAGAAGGTCTGCACTTGAACATCCACATAGTTGTCTACAAAAGGGAGCTCTGTAGTGAACTGCAAGTCCTTTGTTTGGGTTGTATCAGCCACCATTAATCTATTCTGTCATATAATTATGTATTCAGCTGCTCCATGCACCCTGCTTACCACTGGGAAATGGAAAGGTCCTGAAATTCTGGCTAGTGAAATAGATGTGGATGACAGCACTTCTCCAACAAGTCCAACTGGTATTGATTTTAAATTGCAGTTGTACCCCGGCATTGGGTCAGACTTCCCTGAGAGCACTTCTAAGAGCCCTCGAATGGCCCTACTTTGAGATGTGCAGGAATCGAAGATCCGGAAACCCAATGAAATGTTTGATAAGAGGTCGGGGGTTTGATTAATTTCCTCAATGGCAAAAAGCATGGCCAGCAGGTCTCGGTAATATCGAATGTTAAACCTGTGGGGTCAAAAGAGTACATGATTGATGACATCAGGTAACGGCAAATATTTCGACTCATACACAGGCAAATTGAATATCATAATAATCATATCATAATCAATGCGCATTGAGACAAAGACCATGGTGTGATGCTAAGTTGCTACAGATGTAGCTCTTGGGCCGTTTATTGGAGAAGACTAAAGTGTCTTCCTGTGATGTGCACACATCATGGTCTTTGGGGCAATGGATCTTGTGTTCATTTATTGTGAATGTTACACCTTTCAAATGTAACACTGGCCACCTAACAATTTCATCAATTTTAGTTCCAACAAAAATTTCAGATCATTTTGTATCAAAATATTTTGCTGAGTAGCAGAAAAATGTAATCTCTCAATTAACATGTGTGGGATTTTTTTTCTGCATACACATTAGTGTTACAGTACAGGCACAAAGTCATGGCAAACAGGAAGTAGTGCTGCTGCTGAAAACACATGAATATAGGGGCGATGAACGAAGAGTAGCGAAGATGGATCTTAATTTCACATTGAATTGGACTCCTGTTAGAAATTAGGTTTCTGGTTGGCAGGATAAGTCAGATACACAGAAAAACTTAACCTGTGCTCACCCTCTGGTAGCTTGACACAGAGCAGGCCGGCTTAAACTAAGAGGTATTGTGTAAAGTATTTGTGCAACACAGCCAACAGTAACACAGTGAAAACACCACAAAAAGACTCCACACCAGTTTAGAAATAGATTAGTATATTCTAAACAAAACAAGACCAAAAGAACAAAACTCCAAATCGTAGAAGTCAAGATATGAATTTTAAAACAATGAGTGTCAAAATAGCGCTTAGAAGTAAAGAATGCTTAAGGGGATAAACAGGGGTCTTGTTGGACCGAGATAAAGTCAAGAGTTCAGGCATACTGCGATGGAGCGCAGGCCAGCTACAGGATCTGCACAGGGCCCGCTGAGCAAAGTACCTTAATCCCTTGTCGCAGAATGAAATATGGGGTGCGATGTATCGATGCTCCCCATGCAGTTGATGTTGCATTGAATTTCTTCACGCAGTAGTGGCAATGCTTCGGTGCTGTGGACGAAGTGCAGATTCCAGATTGCAGCTGTTCCGAAGGCGATGAGTCGGGTTAATCCACGCTGGAGGGGATGCGGCGATCTTCTTCACGCTATGGCAGTGATGTATTGGTTCCTAATGCAGTGATTCCGGAGGGAATGCGGCGGTGATGAGTGTGATGCGCCGGTCCCAGATCCCGCAGCAATGATGTAGCGTTGATCCCGATCTTGCAGCAGGCAATGTGTAGGTTCAGATTGGCGCTACAATGTTGATGTGCAGGTTCTTGCCAGATGCAGCACTTTAAGCTCACTTCCAAGGGCCCTGGGCTGGATTGGCACCACTTGGCAGAACAAGACTTACAGCAAGTAAAGTCCAGGTGCTGCGTTGAAGATGAAAAATGACGTCTTAAAAATCACTGAGACTTCAGCAACAGGAGGCAAGCCAACAAGCTCTTGGAGAAACTTAGATTCAAGGATGTAGAGAGCAGGTCCAGTCCTTCTCACTTGCAGGTTAGAGGCAGGAGGCCAACACAGCAAAGCATTTTAGAAAAGTCACAGTCCCTCCTACAGCACAGCAATCTGCAGGGAGCAGACCAACATAGCAAAGCAAATTAGCAGTCTGGCAGTTCTCTTACAGCACAGCAGAATGTCCTTAGTTCCAGCAGTGTTCTGAGTTGGTGGGGTCAGAGGCCCAGTGCATATACCCCATTTGGCCTTTGAAGTAGGGAGACTTCAAAGAGATGCGCTGAAGTGCACAAGACACTGCCTTTCTTGCCCTGGCTCCTGACTCACTCCAGGAGGGTATGCAGTCCTTTGTGTGGGGGCAGGAGCCAGTCCTTTCAGGTGCAGAGGATCAGGTCCTCCCTTCCCTCCTGCTCTGGATGACTCATCAACATGCAGACAACTAGACAGTCACACCTACTCTTCCTTTGTGTGTGGCTGTCCAGAGGGAATGCAGGAAGCCAGCTGTCACCCACCCCAGACGTGTATTTCTGAGACAGGCAGAAAAGCACCAAATGGTTTTACTAATGCCAACTTTCTAAAAGTGTCATTTTTTCAGAACTACAATTTAAAAACCAACTTCACCATAAGTTGTATTTGTAAATTGTGATTTCAGAGACACTCAATTTGGTTTCCCTATCTTTTCCCAATTGGAAACTGTACTTATAAAATGTAATAAGCCAGTCCCAATGTTATCCTATGGGAGAGATAGGCCTTGCAGTAATGAAAAACGAATTTAAGAGTATTTCACTACCAAGACATGTAAAGCTTAAAAGTACATATCCCACTTTTTTAAATACACCTCACCCTTCCCATGGGCTGTCCAGGTCCTACCTTAGGACAGCTCTATGTAATAAGAAGGATGGTTTGGGCCTGGCAAGTAGAAAAACTTGCCAGGTCGACATGGCTTTTTAAAACTGCACACACATGCTCTGCAATGGCAGCCCTGAGACATGTTTAAAGTGCTACTTAAGTGGGTGGCACAATCAGTGCTGCAGGCCCACTAGTAGTATTACATTTACAGGCCCTGGGCACAGGTAGTGCCCTTTACTAGGGACTTATAAGTGTATTAAATATACCAATTGTGGACAAACCAATGTTACAATGTTTTAGTTAAAGAGCACATGCGCTTCAGCAATGGTTAGCAGTGCTCAGAGTCCTAAAACCAGCAAAAACAAAGTTAACAAAACTGTCAAAAACAGGGGGTCAGAAGGCAAAACGTGAGGGGAAACCATGCCAAGGATGCCAGGTCTAACAATTCCTAACTACCAGAATTTTCACTGGTACTTATCTGACCCTCAGCTGACACCCCCAGTACCACTGTGACCATCTGGTGACACGTGCAGTGTATAAAAAGTATGAATACATAAAGAAATTCATACATCAAATGTACCTCAAGGCTAGATATTTCCTACAAAGGGCGCTGCAAAATACTCCGTGTCTGAGTCTGCAGTTACATTTTAGGTATGGCTCAGAGGCCGCTTCATCAGCATCACACAATAAAAAAAAAAAATCATTGCATCAACCCTCTTCATGCATTTGTCTGTTCAGGTGTCATTCACATTTTGCTTCCACCCACCACAACATACACCACAGGATCAATGGGTCAGACTTCTTCACCCACTGGCTCTTTGGCACTGTGAGTGATGTCATTTTGCTTGATTACATTTGCGCGCCCACCCAAAGAGAAGTGCATTTCAGTGCCAGGGGTGGTGACTCCTACATTATGAGTGATGATACTATTCCGATTTTTAATTTATCGACACATTAACTCACGAAAGAGGAATGAACCCTCCTTAGTAAGGGTTTCTCTTTTGTACCCAGTAACCGTAACAACACATTTAGACTAAATCAAGATGTCTTTTCCTTTCTACGAAAGGTCAGACTTAAGAAATTCTTTCAGCAGAACAATTCGCCAGAACAGGAGAATAATGCTTCGGGTTGTAGACCTGCATCCAAATTCACTCCAACGTTGGAAATGGTAGGCCCCGAAGTGAATGTCTTTGAGAAGGCAGTTGTCAGAGACCTACAACAAGTACCAAATATTTCCCACCAGCCAAGCACAATCAGACACAGCAGGAAATGGTAGCTCTTAATAAAACTACAAAACAACACCAATATCATTATCAAGCCTTGCGATAAAGCTAGGGGTATGGTGGTCATGGATACTCAAAAATATATGGCCAAAATTATAACCATGCTTCAAGTCCCAGAACACTATAAAAGGGTGAAGAATACTGTTCTAGACACATTGAAAACACAAATAGGGAATACTACTCAAAAAGCTGTTACGGATGGCAACATCTGCAAAAAGGAATGAGAATTTCTAAATAAAATCGACCCAGTGACACCTGTCATTTATGGAGTTCCCAAAACACACAAAGATATACATGATCCTCCATTACGTCCCAATATATCATCCATTAACTCCAGCACTGAACCGCTCTCTAAATATGTAGATGTTGTCTTATGTCCGCTGACCAAACAGTACGAGTCCTATATAAGAGATACAGGGGACATGATAGCCAAAATTGAGAACACACCCTACAATAAAGACCTCCAGTTTCTTGTTACCCGCGACATTGAGGCGCTATATACAAACATTCCCCAAGGACAAGCCCTAGAGTCTGTGGCAGCTCCGTTGGCTAGAACACCTGGAGATCGCCCTGATCAATTCATTTTGGAATGTTTGGATATAGTGCTACACAACAACTTTTTTTTATTGAATGATATCATGTATCAGCAGATCAAGGGGACCAGCATGGGGGCCTCTTGTGCCCCCAGTATAGCCAATAATTATATGGGTGAATACAAACGTAAACACATCTTTAATGAAATGGTACCCTACTTATAGAACGTCCAGTGTTGGCACAGATGTATTGACAATATATTCTTTGTATGGACTGGTGAAGAAAGTGACCTCCTGAATTTCATTTCATGGCTGAATCTCAGCTATGTGAATTTAAAATTCACAGCAAACTAAAGTAAAGAAAAAGTTGAATATCTAGATATATGGATCATAGGCCAAGATGATGTGCTGCAAGTGAGCCTTTTTAGAAAACCAACTGCGAAAAATACCATCTTAGAACATCACAGCTTTCATCCTAACTGTCAGAAGGATAGTATTCCTTTTGGTGAATTTGTAAGGATCAGGCGCAATTGCACCAACATTAAGGAATACATTACACATGGTGATCAACTGCGGAATAGGCTCTTGGCCAGAGGTTATCCTAAATGGCTGGTGAGACAAGCTTTCAAACGAGCAAGATATTACAACAGGGATGCATTGCTCCAGGGTCATACCCGTCAGAAATAAGACAGGCTAGTATGCGTTGTTAATCACTCCAACATTAACTTTAAGATAAAAAGAGTCCTTGAAAAGAACTGTAAAATTCTCAATATCAACCCTGAGTACGAACAACTGCAGAAACCCATTCTTGCCTATAGGAGAAACGCCGATCTCAAGGTCAAGTTAGTCCACAGTAGGATACTAACAACCAGGGGCAACAACAGAAGTCCTTAGATGGTCTTCCACCAATTAAAGGAAACCACAGGTGTGGGACATGCCCTGCCTGTGATTCAGCTATTACAACAATCAAGAGGGGATATGGAACTAGAACAGGACAACTACATGATATGACAAGCTACAGAAGCACTCATGTAGTCTACTTTATCCTCTGCCCATGTGGCCTAGGATATGTAGGTGAAATAGGAAGAGAATTTCGCATCCGGTTTTCTGAACACAAATCCGCCATTAAAACACCCAGACTCCAAGCACCTTTGGTTCGACACTGTCGCAAAATTAAACATTCTGGAGACGAACTGAAATGGCTCATTTTAGAAAAAGTACATCCCATGCTTGGGCGACCGACTGACAAAATTCGCAAAGAGAGAGAGACTTTCTGGATTTTCACCCTCAACACAGTGAATGAATGAAGATAATTTTATAGAGCGCGCATTACCCAAAGGTGTCTTAGCGCTAGGCGGATCAAGAAGGTTTGAATGAGGAGATCATATGGAACATAACATAAGATGACACATGGTCATTTGTTGCTATTTTTTCATATCACGTATCAATATTTTCTCTAGCCTGCAACAGTTATATCATACACAGGGTTGCGGGTCATATACTGTACATCCCATGTACTATGGTTTTGCTGGTAGTATGCCATCTAATGGGTATTGTTGCCCCTTTCATCTTTGACTTGATGTTCTGATTTAAAAAATATCTTGCCAGACAATCATACTGGCACTCCTGTAGTACACTCTTTTCTTTTGTGTTAGACACATATAGAGAGCTTGGACTATTACCCATGGATGCGCTACTCCTAGGTCATTCTATATTAAAGGGACTCTGCAGAGCCACTCAGCTACAACACACATTGCTGCACCTCCCACGAGGGATTCCCTTATCCTCCAGTCCGACTGTGTAGATACTAGCCCATTCCAAGATGGCGCGTGTTTCTCTCAGACCGTGCAGGTGTTTCGATCTAACTAATCGTTTAGGATTATGTTGGTATCACACTAACGTTATCCCTAGATTAAATTCTCTTTTGTTAAACCTATATAAACATGCACTAAATAAGTGATCAAAACTTAGCATTCTGGAGAGGCACGGTATCTGGCACCTTACACCATTCAAAGATGGTGCCCGCCTTGGTGCAAATACTGGTGAGGGCTTTGTCAGTGTAGGCAGGGTCAGACCATTTGAATGGCGGTCCCCCGCCCACCACGCCCCTATATTAGGATCTAACCAAGAGAGTGATAATGGACGCCATTTCCGACCGGTACGAGATATAAGATGCAACTACGGTGTTTCAAGTAAGCAAAATCTGGGCTGCATGTGATTTGACTTAGCAGAACATGGGGGGAGGATGGTGTATTTCACTGTGACGGCTATTTTCCATCCAACAGACATTTTTGGGTAGGTAAAAGTACAGAGATCCAGACCACCTTGCACGGAGTCGTGTATAAGCAGTAGTTGTCGGAATGGTAGTTACTTTGCAGTACGCAGTTACAGACACTAAGTTCTTTACAATCCTTTTATTTTTATTTTTTAGATCATGGTCCTTCATTTATGCTGGCCATCCCCTAACGGTAAAATGTGCACCGCGTAGCCGTTAGGTATTGCCCATGCCGACCCCGATGTAGGTGGTCCGCCGTGCTTGTAAGCCTTGAATCAGCAGACATTTCAGTGTACTAGTTCAGGAAGGCAATATGTGGAGGGGCGGGTCTGAGCTCAACCCCATGAATCTTAAGTATCAACCGGAGGGGGCTGAGGCTGAGCTCAACTAAACAGAGCCCATGCGGAGCCCATGCTCTTGTCTGACACTAGCCGCCTGCAGCTCATGACATGGCCTATATATATGAGATAGCATAGCATACCCGCTCATCTCTTTAACAGGCTCACACACATATGTTAATGGAGGATACCAGGCGTAACTACAAGACCCTGACTTTACATCTCCCGCCGAGGACTAGCCCAGGCCCATATCATCTGGGTAAACCTTCGGATGCCAATGTAGCATACACATCGATTATAGCCATGCAGCGTCTTCATGTCTCATTGTTTTTTGTTGCCCCCCAGAGAAGGCCCGCAGACGTCCAAAATCAATTGCCTTCCATCTACCACTAGCGGGACCCTAGCAGCACATGTTTGCGTGATCAGGCTCACTAGTCTACATGTGATGATTCTCACCCATTTTGCCCCTGTCAAAGTATAAGAGCAACATACAGGCCATCATGGGGTATTGACGAGGTCCATTACCTTGATTTAAAAATATAAAGTCATATCTTGGGATGTCATCTTTCCCGTCCTTGTGTATCTCTCCGTAACCCTACTTATAATTTCTAAATGTATTCTCCTCTCACTATTTCGGTAGCACAATGAGCCATGGGTGACCTTTCTGATCTGGTTTTATACTTTATTCTGCTTTAACAGGCTCTTTTTTCTGGAACATATGTCTGGTGACACGCATGTGCAGGAACACCCAATCTATCAGCTTGGTGCATGTTTTTGACAGATGGTAGGTCTCAGTATCTTCCTCACTGGAGCACCCATGGAACATACACTCCTTGTGCCAAAATTGTTTTTTATTAATTTTCTTATTAGGGCAGTCCCTTTTCTTGTACATATCAGTACATTGTTTGTGTATTTACCCACAGATTTCCCCTACTCCACTCCTGCAAGTAGTCCTAAAGAGTGGTCCTGATGAAGGTGGCAGCTATTTAATCCCACCGAAACGTGCGTTGACCACAACACCAAAGTGGATGAAAACTGTGATTTATTCAGCCCACTATTACTGTTATTGGTGTATGCCAGTGAAATAGTAAGGGTTCCCTTTATATATTTTTGTTGTGTGAGAATATTGAGAAGGCTGTGAGTGTTCTGCTTGTGAGAGTGTGGTATGAGAGATGAGGGTGTTTGATGTGAGGACATTTGATGGGGGGTCTCTGTCTCTTGTTGTCTGAATGATCAGGATTAAACTCACGTGTTTATTTATGTATTTTATCTGTAAATAATACCATTTTCACATGTCACTTGTTATTTGTTTATGAATGATTTCTTCATTATGATTGTGTTGATATTTTTATCAAAAGATATGCTATAAGGATTAAAAAGAAAAACGAAAAAGATTAATAAAAAGTCATACATTTTTGCACATTACAGTATTGTTAGACTGATTTTTGGGAAGTGCCCGATTCGAGCCTTGTGCTGGCCACTAGATAAATTGATACCGGTCTGACAGGAGCATTTGTACATGTTATTTTCTTTGGTCTTTCCCCTGGCTCCTGGACCTACAAAGTATGTTGAGGGGGTACCTTTCTTTGAGAATTCAGGGTTAGTGACTCAATACTTTACTTTGCAAATGTTTTTTTCTGTCCTTTCTATTTCCTTTTTAATTTTCCTTGCTTGTTTAAGCTATGCCTTCAGGTTCCAGTAATTGAAGTCTAATAACACCTTGATCTTATACACCAATAAGAATGAAAATTTCCTAGCTGTTGTAATGGAAAGTTTCAATTTTACTAAGGACACGGAGGAGAGGATTAGACTGTTCTTTTCTCGATTTATTCAACAGCAGCCGTTAGATAAATAACAACAAAAGACTTCATTTCCCATAACGCTTAGAGAAAAAGTCAAACAGTTCAACCATATGCATTGTCCAATCAGATTAGGCCAGGGCTTTATTCAACAGCAGCCATTAGATAAACAACGCAAACACACTGGAATGGCATGGGGAGCAAAAAAAAGATGGATTTAGGCCCAGACCTCTGTACTGGGGTGAATGTATGACATTGTTCTGCATTCTGTCCATCAATTGTTGTTTTTGCATTTGTCACCCCGAGTGGGACGGGTATGCCCAGACGTGGGTCCCGTGCTCTCCATGCCACTGGAGTCAAGCTATCCTGGCTGTTGAGGGGTGAAACCCCGAAACCGGTCCTAGGATGCTTGTTTCCAGTCCAGGGAGGACCTGGCCTGGCAGTACCGGCTGGACTGTTCCCATTGGGCACAGGGTCAAGACTGATTTGCATATGACTGGGTTAAAACTGGAATGGCATGGGGAGCAAAAAAACAATGGATTTAGGCCCAGATCTCCGTACTGGGGTGAATGTATGACATTGTTCTGCATTCTGTCCATCAATTGTTGTTTTTGCATTTGTCACCCCGAGTGGGATGGGTATGCCCAGACGTGGGTACTGTTCTCTCCATGCCACTGGAGTCAAGCTATCCTGGCTGATGAGGGGTGAAACCCCGAAACCGGTCCTAGGATGCTTGTTTCCAGTCCAGGGAGGATCTGGCCTGGCAGTTCGGGCTGGACTGTTCCCATTGGGCGCAGAATCAAGACTGATTTGCATATGGCTGGGTTCAAACTGGAATGGCATGGGGAGCAAAAAAACGATGGATTTAGGCCCAGATCTCTGTACTGGGGTGAATGTATGACATTGTTCTGCATTCTGTCCACCAATTGTTGTTTTTGCATTTGTCACCCCGAGTATGCCAAGACTTGGGTCCTGTGCTCTCCATGCCACTGGAGTCAAGCTATCCTGGCTGATGAGGGGTGAAACCCCGAAACCGGTCCTAGGATGCTTGTTTCCAGTCCATGGAGGACCTGGCCTGGCAGTACGGGCTGGACTGTTCCCATTTGGTGCAGGGTCAAAACTGATTTGCATATGGCTGGGTTCAAACTGGAATGGCATGGGGAGCAAAAAAACAATGGATTTAGGCCCAGATCTCTGTACTGGGATGAATGTATGACATTGTTCTGCATTCTGTCCATCAATTGTTGTTTTTGCATTTGTCACCCTGAGTGGGATGGGTATGCCCAGACGTTGGGTCCTGTGCTCTCCATGCCACTGGAGTCAAGCTATCCTGGCTGATGAAACCGGTCCTAGGATGCTTGTTTCCAGTCCAGGGAGGATCTGGCTTGGCAGTGCGGGCTGGACTGTTCCCATTGGGTGCAGGGTCAAGACTGATTTGCATATGGCTGGGTTCAAACTGGAATGGCATGGGGAGCAAAAAAACGATGGATTAAGGCCCAGATCTCTGTACTGGGGTGAATGTATGCCATTGTTCAGCATTCTGTCCATCAATTGTTGTTTTTGCATTAGATAAACAACAACAAAAACTTCTTTTGACATAACGCTTAGGGAAAAAGTCAAACAGTTCAACCATATGCATTTTCCAATCAGATTAGGCCAGGACCCCTCCTTAATCCCTTGTTGATGTTACCACCTCTTTTTTCTTTCTGCGACTACAGACAGATAATGACATCGTTATTCCTGCTTCGAGCCATCAGATTCTAAAGGAAAAGAACGAAGATGTATGAAACTGTAACCAGAAAATTCCTACAACTTGTCCAGCAAAGGACAACAATGATGCAAATGCAAAGAAGAACCTTATGACTCAAATTAACTAAAGAGAGTAAAATATATACCCTTGTTTGCGTAAAATGTCATTTTCAAGGACAGGTTAATCCTTGCCTCTGTGTCCTTAAAAAATTGAAACTTTCCTTTATGATAGCCAGGAAATGTTTAATTCTATGTCAGGACCAGAGGCAAGGATTACGCTGGTTCACCGCTTATCCACCACCAACGAAGCAATACTCGGGACTGACTTGGAAAAGAACCACTGAAAGGTAGAGTCTGAAGACATGTTTGCCGCATTGAGGATCGGATCCATCCGGGCCCCAAGAAAGAATGCTTTAGACGCCTTAGCTCCCCTGACGGAATGTGCTCCAAATATCTTGGTATCAATGCCTTCTTCATGCCCAACTGACCCGTCTGGCGATGGGAGGCAAAGAGACTGTCTTGAATGGGTTCTTAAGGGCTATCAGTAACTGTCTCTCCCCCTGTGGACACCTCAGGGTATTGTGAGCTTTTATAAATACATCATCATCATCATCATCATGTCCACTATCATAGCCTCATAACTTTTTACACCTCTCACAACATACATTTTGGGGAATATGAAAAAAAAGGGTAAGTAACCAACCTAGGATTACATTTTGTACGTCATGAAATGTGAAAAGTGACCCCTTCCGGGGTAAATACTCAACCCGTTAAGTCCAGAGCTCTGACGTATGAGACACGCCTGGATGAGACCAGGCAGAGAAGAGTAGCTAGCCTGTCCGAAAGCTCCTTCCATGAGAGATACTTATTGCATATGCCCTTCAAATGCTTCCTCACTAGGGGATGCTCCCCAACTGGATGATCACCAACCGCCAAATGGCCAGTGGATATTGCTGACCTGAAAGTATTGCTAGACCTATAAGCAAGTCCCTCCGATGTCAAAGAGGCAAGGAAAATAAGATGTGGACAATTTATGCCCCCACAGGATCCAAACTCCGTTGGTGACACCTGCCCAGCCATCGAGCCCATGCGGACCTTTAACGTTTGATGGTGCTATCTGCCATGCCTTGGAGAGAAGGGCCACAGCCTGTCCGGAAAGACCCGGGACTTTCCAGCATTCCTTGTAATCTTCAATGCCATAAGAGACCGAGATCCTTGCAACACTAGGTGATGGGAGAGGACACTGATTGTTGAGAGGACGCTGCTCATTAAGGGATACTGCTAGGCTCGTTGCGAGAGGACACTGCTCATTGAAGACGCTGCTGGTGAGAGGACGCTGCTCATTGGCGAAAGGACGCTGCTCGTTGAGGACGCTGCTTGTGACAATGATGCGGCTCACGGCACGTTGCAGGAGGACGCCACTTTTAATGCCATTCTCGCCTGAGTGAGGAGGTTTGGCAGGGGCCGGGCAGAGCAGGCTGGAAGCAGAAATGGAAGCGGGGCAGATTGTTGTAATTTGAGGAGAGTTTAATTATGTGTAGCTAAAGAGCTGATAGGAGCTGGGCGAAAAACTCCACTAGGTGCAAGGGAACCAGCACCTGACATGAGAGAACTTGCTTCCACTTCCCCTTCTGGCCAAGGAGGCCTTTACAAGCTGGACTTTCCGAAGGAAGGTGCTGGGGTCGAGAACACTTCTAGCTTATCTATCCAATCTACCTCTATCAATAGTGGTGGGGATCCATTTGGATGCTCCATCAAAAGTGGGGTTGGTGTTGTTGGAGGTTACAAGGAGGGCATGATTGCCCGTTCGTCTGTGGCTCAGTTATGCCCTCAAGAGGGGTCTAATGATGGTTCTTCGCCTTTGATAACCCAAGGTCATTTTGACAGGTCATTAGTTTCTGTGATGGATCCGGGATTGCAAACGACTCTAGGTTCATCAGGAAGTACTCCATCGCCTAAGCCTATCATGTCTATTACTGTTTCTGGAACTTCCTCTTCAGAAGCAAAGAAGACTCAGGTTTTAGAGCAAAGGCAGAAGTCTGTCAGGCCGTTTGCTGGACTACCATCTTCCCTATGTGATTTTGTTGCAAAGCACTTCAAAGTCAGAAGCCCAAGCCTAAGACCTGGCAGAATGAGGAGAAGAGTTACTTGGTTAAAAGCAAAAGTAAAATTGATGTTGATGCTGAAAATACTGAAAATAGCACCACCAGAGTGGAGGAGCCGTACACCTCAGAAGGGAAAGAAGGTGGCGGCAGGGGGTAGGATTTCCCCTTTTTACGTCTCCTCCTCTAGGTGCTCTAGCTAAAAGCCAACTTTTGGGAGATGTTTGTCCACAAGGTGATTTTGATGTTGCTGTTTCACCAAAGGTTAAGGAGATTGATGTAGATCATCTATGTTCCTTGCCTGAGTGTTCCGGTCAAGACTAAGGGGCCTGGATTTGCCAGGTCTCTCAAATTTGATGGAAGGGGTCCAATCCCACGGGAGGGGTTCCTGGAGATCTTCATCGTCCCCAATACTTATGACAGGAGTGGGGATGTGTTCAGCGTTGATTGAATCAGTAAGCAATCTGTAGCATGAGTGCATATCTTTTGCTGAGAGCGAAGAGCTTGATGAATCCACTGTTGGTCCCATGAGGAGGATTGACGAAGACAAACAAGACAAATATGAATTAACAAATGAGATTAACTCCATTAACTCACTGGGAAACATTAATGATTTTACCAAAGATCTGTCAATGTTGAATATTCTTTCTTTAATGCAAGTAACTTTCCAGGGAATGTTAAAAGCTCTGGTCTTAAATAACACTCAAAATGTTAAGCTTATCCAACTGCTCGAAACCATTAGTAAGTCTTTAAAGGATGTAGCTAAAGATGTTTCCGCGGGAGAAGGACCAAAGGGTGGTATTGACAAATCTGGCCCATTGTCCATTTACCAAGATGAGGTACACCTCCCCACTGATGTCATAAATGGTGGGATCTTTGTTTCAAGATGTCCCTATCTAGTCTTGAGAAGAGGATGTGTATTTGGGAAAAAAGGGTTCTATATATTTGTAGTGTTGCATCATTGTGGTTAGGGGGAGAAAGACAGACCAAGAAAGGAGGGATGGTAGAAATTGTAAGGACCGTTTGAAGTCATGTGATATAGCCCTAGCCAATCTGTTAAGTCCTCAACCTTAAGGGCTCCCCCCAATAGGGGAAAAAAACTAAAATTGCTGACGGGCAATCAGGCAAAAAAGGTTTGGAGATCCAAGTAAAGTGTTTGTTGAATGGGAGAAGGAAAAAGCAAGGAATATACAATAGTGCTAAATGAGGATGTTGGGGGAAAATATTAGGAATATTAGGATTGCTAAAAACGCCAAAGTACCTAGGGAGAGATCTTCTCCTAACTCTGTAGGTCGAAGTACTGAGTCTGCTAAAAAAAAATTCTTAGCAGGTCCTAATAGTGTTGCCTTAGCTCAGATTGGAGATGATTGTAAGCAGATGAGACCCCCGATGTTATTCCTAAAGGCACAATCTAGAATGAACAGTAGGCAGACAGTTAGCCAACCCTTCAACAGGTCAAAACTGCTAAATGTATTTGCCAACACTAAAAGTAAGGAATATCGCTACAAAGGAGTTGGCATTGGTTGGCTTTAGATAGGTCGCCGGGGAAGAGGTAACCAGAGTTTTGTTCACCACGAAGGAAACGAAGAACTTAGTTGAAGCTGCAGGTCCAGCCCTGGCGGCAAACAGCATTAGTCTCTGTGCAGTTAGCCCAGTTTCTAAGCGAACATGGTGGGTAAAAGCAGAACCAGGTCTATTTTTCCGGGCCTCTAAGTGTAAAACATGGATCAGTTGCTGAGAGGAGTTGGTGGGAACATGATGGCTCACAAGAAAGAATAGTTGCTGTAATTTTCTCCAATGATAGAGCCCTGGGTTTAAGGAATCAAAATATGTCCCACCATTTACAGTTTGATGAGTCAAAGAGGGAACGTGATCACAGTACTCGGGGACATGTCCCACAGAGAAGAGAGAGTTACTCCTTCAAAAACACCCAGGATCGCTACTTTCCTCCGTGGAGTGGTGGAGAGGCAGATGAGATTGATTTGTAGGAGACAGGGCATTCTCAGCCGGTTTGCTTCCTGGTTTGGAAATTTCATGGATTCAAAACATTTATAGAAATGGAAAATCATAGAGAGATTTTGATTAATTATTCCATTTTATTACTCCAGGAGACCTGGCTGTTGGAGTGTCCCATAGTGGAGGGGTTTGTTGCCTTAGTTCAAAATGCCGAGGCCTCACTAAGAGGAAGAGCAGTGAGTGGATTGCTCACATTGGTCTCAGTCCAATATGGGAGGAAGGTAACAAAGCTCCAAACCACTTGCATATGGGTCCTTGCTTGTTTAATCGACTTGTACACCAATACGGAGGGGTCAAAGCAAATGATATGCCTAAATGTGTATGTTCCGCCAACTCGCCCTCTGCTTGAGTGTAAGCTGCTGAATCTGGTTAATGATGTAAAAAATGTTTTGTGACTTCCCAGATGCTTGGTTGGTGATATGGGGGATTTGATGAGGTAATGAAAGAATTTTGTTTAGCATTAAACATCCTGGAATGCATTTTCACAGAAAGCCCTCAGGAAGGAGATGCAAAGGTTCTGCATTGTTTAGATGAACTGAATTTGATCAACGTAAATGGTAGGTGCCATGATGATATTCCACTGGGAAAACATTCAAATATGGTAATAGCAAATGACCTATTGATTATGTGATGGTTCCAGTTCACCAGTTCCACCGGGTGGAAAACTTTAGAGTCCTAGATATGGGGCCTAGTGATCATTTTGCCCTAAGCTTGGAGTTTAAAGAGGCTTTTTCACCACGTCCAAATGCCACCACTCTTTTGGAGGTTGTTTACCACAACAGAAGTAGAGTTCAGATGGCGGAAGATGTATTGCAAGCCCTTTCCTTAGTCGAATTTGAACATTTCTGCTTGGAATTAGGCCAAGATGCACTAGAGTGGTTTTGTAGGTTAATAAACCAATTACCAGCCCAGTTTAAGCTTGCAAAAGGGGGTCCACACCTAACTAATAGTTTAAGAGGAAAGGGGTATTCCTGGTTCGACGATGAATGTCGGGAGGGTAGCAGGGTGGCAAACAGGAGTCGCTGCCACTCGGAACTAAATCCAAGTGCTACCACTCTAATAACAGCAATGATGGCCTCAAAAATTGATTGCTTATCGGAATCTATGTGCTCATAAAAATATAGAGTTCTGTAGGTTAAATTGGGAGGCAATGCTAGCTCCTATGGTTGACAGGGATAGTAAATGGTTCTGGCGACTAGTGAACTCTGTAACCTCTTGTCACCATCTTCTCTTGGGGCCCAAATAAGTAAGGAAGATTGGTTTGTTTTTATTGCCTCTTTATATAGGGGTGGAAGCCCAGAGAATATGTCAGTGGTGCAGGCCAGTTTTGAAGTGGATACTGAAGCAATTGCTAATGCACAGATGACAGTAATCCTGAAATCCTCTAGGGCAGGTGGCCTAGATGGCCTTCCATCTGTGATATTAAAAAAAGACCCAAGGAAATGGGGATTCATTTTGAGTGGGTTCTTCCAATGGGTAGCATACACTGGTTCTTGCCCAGAGTCTTGGAAATTAGCTATAGGGAGCCCATTCATAAAAAGGGCAAAATGGACCAGCCCGCTAATTATCCCCTGATTTCTCTCTTAGATATCCCATCCAAACTCCATGCCCAAACATTGTTAAAACATCTAGCAGCCTGAGCCTTTGATACTGGATTGATCCCAGTGGAGCAAGGAGGCTTTAGGCCAAAACATTCTATAATGGACCACGGTTTCATGCTGTGGGGAGCTGCAAGTAAGTAAATCTAGTCAGTAGGTGGCCTTTGCTGCTGCTTCGCTGACTTCCGAGCAGCTTTCGACAGGGTGGATAGAGATACGCTTTGGCGTAAACTACAGCAGTGGAAGATATCTGGAGCCCTGTTGGGCCTGGTGAGGAAGCTCCATAGTGGTAACTGGGTCCAGATTGATCTCAATGGGCTTGGAAGCCTGACTAGGAAAATTCCGGTTGAGAGTGGCTTGTGAAAGGGGTGCATTTTAGCACTCCTGCTGTTTAGTCTGTTCATTGCAGACCTCCCCCAGACATTATGCGATATGCATAGTTATTCTCCAAAGGTTGGAGGTAGGTACATTAGTTGCCTCATGTACGCGGACTATCTGGTGGTGATGGATCTCATGGCAATAGGGCTGCAATGGAAACTTAATGCCCTAAATGCTTAGTGTCTTCTTTACAAGCCCCTTAGGCCGCCGGTACGTCACTTTTTCCCATTATTAAAAGTGACATAACTGTGGCACAAGGGGCTTGTAAATAAGCCACTCATTGTCTTGAAAACAAAGTAACGATAAATGTTGACAAGACAAAAACAATGTTTTTTGCTAGGAGGAAAAGGCAATTTCCGAGGTTCCTAGGTATGGTATGTTCAAAGCAGGTTAGATAGTACAAGTATCTGGGCCTATCATTACAAATGGAGGGAAGTCATAGCCCTGTTTTGTGTGACATTCCTGGAGGAAGGCATCATGGTGGTTGCCTCCAGGTCTGGCCACCAGTTAAAGTATCTTGGTACTTGATGGTCTAGGCGTTATGCAAAGAGGTCCACAGTGAATGGGCCCCTTCTGTCTCAGAGGGCCTGGAACACCAACAGATCTATGTGCCAGAGACTAGTGCCATTCAGGTGGCAGGAGTACCAACTGGCCACTTGATTGGCCGCTCCTGGGAGATGCTCCGCCGTCACCGAGATCTGATTCTCCAGACAGAAATCCCCAAAACTTTGTGCCAGATCCGACAGGTTCCTGCATCAAGTACCCCTGAGATGATTGATGGAACGAACTGCAACCACATTGTCCTTCATGAGGAGAACACAACACTGTGCGTGATCCTTAGTCCAACACCGGGCTGCAAGTGCCCTGCCAAGAGTTTGAGGCAATTGATATGCATGAACCTTTTTTGAGAGAACCATCTTCCTCTTGTGGAGAAGTCCCCACATCTCGCCCCACATCCCGCATTGCTGGCATCGGATTCTGTGACCAGATTAACCGTGGGTGTGACCAGCCCACGCCTCCACCCCCACTATTAAGAATTAATTAAAACTACATTAAAGGTAAAAGAATAAAGACTTACCTTGACTGTGGATTTGGGTTGTGTTAGTGATGAGTGAATTGGTTAGTGGTATAGGATAGAGTTGTGTACTGTTTGTAGGTAATGGTGGAAATGTGTGGTAGCTGGGATAGAAGGTTAACTAGGTGTAGTTTGTGTGGTTTAGTAGTGGCTGCTGAGACATTGAATTGTGCATAGGGTTAGTTTGTAGTAAATGAGTGGAGTACATTTGGTGTGAGTGTGTTAATCTGATTCTGGATGTGGATTGGGTAGGGTGGTTGCAGGTGTATATAAAATTGGGCAGCATTTCTGGCCCCAGTCCCGACCAGTCTCGAACAGGCTCAAACAGGCACTTGCCCTTGTCCTCTCTGGTAATTAGGTGACCCCTTCGGTCAATGGGAACCCTAGCCCTAGCCCTAACCAATCACAACACTAGCCCTAAGCCCTAGGACAACTAGGAGACCAAGCCCTTACAACCAATCACAGCCCTAGTCCAAGCACCCAATCAGGCACAAAACCCTAAGCCATACGTCCAATAAAAGACGTAACCGCAACCCTAGTCCCAGCAGCCAATCATACAGGAATCCCTAAGCCCTATGTCCAATAGACAGCCTAACCCCAACCCTAGTCCCAACCCTAATTCCAGCAGCCAATCATACAGGTAACCCTAAGCCCTATGTCCAATAAAAAACCTAGCCCCAGCCCTAGTCTCTGCCCTCAACCCAGCCCTAGTCCCAGCAGCCAATCAGACATGAAACCCTAAACCCTACGCCAAATCGAAAGGCCAGCCCAAGGAACCAATCCAAAACCCTAAACCTATCCACCAATCAGATCAATAGCCCTAAGCCCTACATCAGTAGAATCACTTACCCAGGAATCAATCAGTACCCTCAAATACCCAACCAATGAGAACACCAACCCTAATCCAATAGAAACACCAGATGCAACCACCAATCAGTGCACACATGTAGCATTCAATTGCAGACTCAGGCAATGTTTGCTGGCCAGGGAGTTAGAAGCTGCTCCTCAATTCAGAATCTCCTAGGAGACAGACAGGCTCAATCCACACTTTGGAGTCCTGCAGGAAAGGGCCTAACAAACTTTGCCCTCTAACAATACTGTTTGTACAAAACTTTACTCACACTCCTAGCCAAAAAACAAGTGTACAATCACTAAAAAGCACAGCTTAAACAGCAAACAGCAAATTACTGCTGTCTCAGAGCACCCTCTATTCACTCTCTGATGATATCTCTGTTGCTAAGGGGGAAAGGGGGGTGTCTGGTTTCACTCACTTGCTAACACAAAATGGGAGCTGGGGGTGACACAGAAATGCCACAGCGGCCACGGAGGAGAGGCAAGCGTTCCCGCGGCCGCGCAATGGCAAACAGTACAATAATGTTAAAAGACTATGACCATAACACCAATAGCATTAAATCACTGATAAACAAGCATTAACAATAGCGAAACAACAAAAGTAAGGAAATAACAGGGCCCAAAGGCCAGAGTCATTTAACTCGGCTGCTGGAGCAGCGAAGAAAGAGGAGTTGGCAACATCAACAAGGGACTATGGAGGGGTCCTGGCCTCATTCGATTGGGCAATGCATATGGTTGAACTGTTTGACTTTTTCCCTTAGTGTTATTGGAAATGAAGTCTTTTTTTGTTGTTTATCTAATGGCTGCTGTTGAATAAAGCGTGGTAGGAACAGCGTAATCCTTGCATCCGGTCCTGACATAGAATCATATTTCCCTGTGATGTGCATTAAAGATGATCATGGCTTCCATATCTGTTGGAGAGGGCTAGTCTGCTGACCTCCTGATCTGAGTTTCAGGGACATAGGCTCTCAACAGTTTCTGGACACGTCTTTAATGAGTTCCTGACTCCAAGGAGGCGCCACTCAGGTCCCTGGGCCCTTGGTGTAGTTGTAACGCTTTTAAAGTCAAGCTTTTGGGCTCTTCACAAACGGACCCATTTGCACTAGAACCACACCGCTCGTACAAAGAATCAGCACGAGCCGGTGTAAGTTCGTCTCCTCGCACAGCAAGCAGCGAACACTAGTATGTATCACCACTGCGAGGCTCCAGCCTGTCCGTCTGCAACGCCCGGCCTGCTCTTCTTGCTCTGCCAACCAATGCCAGTGATGCTTTCCTTGCTCCCGGGAAACTTCTATTCCGCGAAAGGGACACTTGGCACAAAACTTAAGAAGGTAAAACTTCAGCGGGACTAACCTGGGACTGTATCCAACCTGTTCTTCATCGCGGTCAGCCTGAGATTTTAAATTTAACCTTGTCAAGGGTGACCAGATAGCCGCAGTTGGAGCTTCCTGTTTCTAGGCTATTTTAGTTTATTCTTTAAAAATTAACATCTCCGGTTCTACTCATTGGACATTTGTCGATTTGGTCTTGTTTTATTTATAAAATTAAACTCTATTTTTCTAACCTGGTGTGGAATCTTTTTGGGCAGTGTGTTTACTGTTTTACTGTTTGAAGTGTTGCACAAACACTTTACACATTGCCTCTAAAGTTAAGCCTGACTGCTCTGTGCCAATCTACCAGAGGGTAGGCACAGATTAATTTAGGGTGTGCTTATGCCTTACCCTGACCAGGACTGTGGTTACTGGTTGGCCAGGGCTTATACCGAAGTCAACCAGTGTGAGAAGTTGGCCTGGTATATGATGTCCACTAAGTGGGCACCTTGCACCAGTCCAAACAACCCTTATGGTGAATTACGAGGTCAAAGATAACCTTAGAAAGCTATCTAAGTGGTAGCTGTGGAGAGCAGCCTTCAGGCTTAGTCTTGAAGGAATGTTAAGCAGCTTGTTTTACCAGAATGCAACCTTATAGTATTGGTTAAATGAAAGGAGAACCACACAGTAGGTATAAAAATATGTATTTGTTAATATAACACTATCTAGCACATCACAGTATCTCCTACACGGAGATAATCATAAAGCACACAATACAGTAGCACACAAACAATAGTTAATAGCACGAATGCACAGTGGGCCGCAGGGGGGATCAAATCATATACTAAATAAGTGGTATAAGAACCACAAATCGAGTCAAGACAGTGTTGAGAAGACGTAGAATCGCTGGGACCCCAAGGAACCACCCAAGGTGAGCAAGTAGGGACCCCACGGAGGATGGGTGCAGTGTGGGATCACGACCGCGTCCTCCGTACAATTCTATTGGAAAGTCGCAGTTGAAGTTTTAGAGTTTAAGGACCCTTCCGAGTGGATTACAAAGAAACCCCGTGGATCATAGGAGGTTGGAGAGCCACCCCACCCATGGATACCATCGTACCAGAGTTACCTATCCCAGGGAAGCCGGGTGCATAGGCCTGAAGTGGTTTCGGAAACCTCCGTCGATCTCTATGGAAGACTTCAAAGAAATGTCCCTGCTGGAAGGAAGAAAAGTGTCAGTTGAAATCCGCTGGTGGATTCTTGTCGAAAGGTACCTGAAAGCAGAGGGGACAGAGTCTGGGTCACTCAGGAGTGACCAGGGGCTCGGTAGACGAATGCCCACCGATGTTGGGTGCTTTAGGTGTGTTGATGGAGTCCTTGACTCTGCAGCTACGGGAACCAGGAGATTTCGAGGACAACCAGGAGCTGGATACAAGCTGTCCCGCAAAGGATGTCGAGTGCTGAGGGGTCGGTGTCCGGCATGAGCACCAACAAGCCTTGGCAACGGCAACCCATGCAGTAGGTCAAGGAAGGTTACGGTTCGGACCAGCAAGGTCCAGGAGACTCACCACAGCAAGGGGAGTCAGGACAGGCCTGGAGCAACCAGGGGAGCCCAAGTAAAGCAAAGTTGACCCTCAAATGGACCCACAGGCTGGAGGCACAGGAGTCGTGAGAGGATCTCAAGTGATTTCACCAAACAACAGCACACGGAGCACTCAGTGCAAGGATGCCAAAGTTCTTGGCAGGAAATGGTGCCAGAGGATGGGGCTATTGGTAGCCCAATGCACTTGTCGGGAAACGCCAACAAGCATATGCACTTGCAAAAGTACACTGTGCACAGGGGTTCGGGTTATGCGGTCCCCACAAGGGATACTTGCCTCAGACTTGATGAGAGGGCAGCTCGACCTCAAGGAATGTAGGAACCCACCTCCTGTGTTGCTGGAGCCTTCGGAGTCTGCAGGTGCTCAGGATCAGCAGACCGGTCAGATGCGTTATGGTGCCTGAGGTTGCAGGGGAAGGACTCCTTGACCCCATGGGAGATATCTTCTAATGTCCTTGATACTCCACAGGTCCTGCACGGAGCCTGTATGGTGCAAGGGCACAGACGATGCTTCAGACTGCGAGGCAGACGAAGTTGTGCCCAAACGAAGTCCAGAAAAGTCCAGAGTGTCCAGACGGTCGAAGTTCAGGGGTTTCTTTATCAGAATCTTGTCCACGTCAAATCTTGGGTCCTACGGCCAGGTAAGCCATTAAGTACCCACGGGAGAGGGTTGGATAGATTCAGGGGACCCTCCTAGGGGAGGGTCTGGACAATGGGGAAGATACTCCCCTGTCCTTTGTCCAGTTTCGCGCCAGAGCGGGAGCCAACGGCTCCCAGGTCTGGTTTGAACTGGACTATGTACAGGGACACCAAATGGGTCCCTCATGTAGACTTTCAGTCTCTGACAAGCGCACCCACCCAGCCCTAATCCTGTCTGGGAGGTGGGCACACCTCCCTGTGACATGATGCCTATTGCTCTGCCTTCCCCTGCTCGAGCTTGTCTCAGCAGCAGGAGGGCAGAAATATGTCTCTGGTTGGCAGCAACCATTTTGTGCTGTCCGGATTGAGAAGGCTGGTAAGGGGAAGACCAGGGACCCCACAAAGCTTGCTTCTGAGGGGTAGAATCATACCTCTCACACTGGTTACCAGTGTGGGGGTAAGATTCCAAGATGTTTGATACCAAACATGATAGGGTTGTGGTGAGGTGTTTTAGAACTGGTCATCTCGTGGTTGCTTAATGCCACTCTATATGTCGTAAATAGCTGCCTCACTGACAACCCGGGAGAATGGACTCCGTAGGCTGCAGGGGTGTCCTGCTCATGCAGTGGCACCCTCTCACTTAGAACCAAGCACCCTGCCCTCAGGATTTTAAAGGCCTGCTAGAGGGGTGACTTATAGGTTTTAAGTGCAGTGACCCTTAGATATAGGAAACCTATATCTAAGTAAGTGGTGCAACCACCAGCTTACACAGGCTGCAATGGCGGACCTGTAGTTCCATTTTGCATGGCCTCTCATGGGTGGCATAATACATGCTGCAGCCCATGGGAGACCTCTGGGTACCTATTCCCTGGGTACATGGGTACCATATACTAGGGACTGACAAGGGTACCCCAGCATCCAATCTGGAGTGTTCCAAAGTACATAGCATAACAATTTAGGGCAAAAGCAGATATACTGGGGTCCTGATCAGCAGGATACCAGTCAGCTAGTCAAAAACCAGCACAGCACCAGGCAAAAAGTGGGGGTAACTACGCAGAAAGATCCTACCTTCCTACAACCAGGAACCCCAATTTCTAGAATTGGTGATAAGCAGTGAGGATAGGACTTGTGTTTGTGCAGTGCCATACAGTTACTTGGTGTACACTATCATTCCACACTTAAGACTAACTCAAGTATTGATTTCTTCCTGATTGGCTTTTTGTTTTTTCTCAAAAATCATTCCTCAGCTCCCTGCCTAACTGTGGTTGTGGCTTCATCTACGAAAATGAAATTTGAAATGTCCGACATAGAATCCTACACTGTGGCCCAGCTCAAGGAGTTTTGTAAGAAGATGGGACTTCCAGCAAAGAGTACCACCAAGAAGGTAGAGCTACAAAAGACACTAAAAGCCTGGGCAGAAATCCACCAGTCATTGGCTAAGGCAACAGAGGATGAGATGGACAGTGAAGGAGAGGATTTAGGTGCCAGCTCTGAGGGGGAAGGGCCAAGAGAGAACCTTCCTGTGCTTCTTGCAGTTGAGGAGAATGACGTGACTCCTTAATTGGTGCGGACTCCCTGTGCAGGGAGCAGAGTGTCTTCCAGGTGCCTGAGCCCAGAAGAATTGGAGGACAGGGGGGAGGAAACAAGGCTCAAACTAGAGCTGGCCAGATTGTAGCTGGAGAATGAGACAAAGAAATTAGCCATGGAGGAGACAATGACTTTGAAGCATTTGGCTCATGAGAGGAGCCTTAAGGAGTTGGACATCAAAGTTAGACAGACAGAGTCCAACAGAGACGCTGGCAGCATTCCTTCAGTATCTTCTGGAGACAAGAGGGGGTCCATATTTCCAAAGGTCTGGTGCCTGACTTTGTTGAGGGAGACAACATTAACAATTGTACTGAGGCTTATGAGATTGCCTTACAGATGCACAAGATCCCTGATGGGTATTGGGGGGCTAGTCTGTGGGGGCATATTCCTAGCGTGAGGAGGGCACCCTACTGGCCCTAGATAAGGGGGACAGGATGAGGTATCCCCCCCCCATGAAGGAAGCCCTTGTCAGGAGGAATGTTCTGACCCCAGAAAACAACACACAGAAGTTCATGAACAGTCAGAAATTGGCACAAGAGAACTGGGTGGATTGTGTGTATTCCTTTTGCAAGGCACTGAATGTTTGGGTAAATGGCAGTGAGGTAAATGATGATCAGGGGCTGTACAATATGGTTGCAAGAGAGCACATGTTCAGTCTTTGTTTTCTAGATTTGCGCCAACACCTGATTGATAGTAAGCTCACCAACCCCACGGAGCTTGCTATGGAGGCAGACTGTTAGAACAGCACCAGGGTCTATAAGAAGGCATCTGGGAATGACCCCAAGAAGGGTGGCTCAGGATCCCCCCAGTAGAGTGAGGGGGAGGTCGAGGAAGACACAGACAGGTCCCAGAATAAGGGGGAAGAAAAGGGTTCCCATGCCCCGTCTGAGAAACAGGGAGGTGGTTCTGGTAGGCAGTGGCCCAGGGAGCCCCATTTCCCACACAGCTGCTTTGATTGTTCCTAGCTAGGCCACAAGCAGGGGAACTCTGTCTGTCCTAAGAAACCACCCACTGGTGGGACCTCTACAAGGGTGGCCAATGTGGCTTTAAGGTAAGTAGTCCCCAGGAGCAGGTCATAGACCATGCCCTGATCTCCCTTAACTGGGAGGTGGGCTCAGAGGGTGAGCTGGTGATTCCTGAGGGAGGGAGTTATCACCTCCACCAGCTGAAAGTGAATGGGGTCCCAGTCACTGCTCTGAGGTGTCATATGTCTTAGTTAGGCCCATAAAGGAATGCTGCCATTTTCCACCATGTACACGTTTTTATCATTACCTTTCCCTGTCACACAATAACCTTTTACCGACATTTACGTGTGTGACAATGTTGGATTAGTTTCTCTGAAACTGCCTCCCTTACAGATTCCACTTAGTGAGACCATTATCCTGACTCCTTGAACACCATGTACAAGGCAATCCAACAAGCAAATGTGAAGTGCACCGCAATATTAACAATCCAATATGTATGTATCAATCCAATCAGTTCATATAGAGTCCAAAAAATCTTTATTTTTCTTGATGACAAAACAGGACATCCAACGCTTTTCGTTCACAACGTGAACTTCATCAGGGCCAGAATTCTCGTCGGTCAAGCACAAATGTATGAATGGAAAGTTAAGAACACTTATTTTCCTTCTTGTAAATCTCATCTTTGATATTTTTAATATCCAAAATTCTTAGAAACTTAGTCCAGACTCCACCTCGTAGTACTGTGGAATAGTCATCAGAGACATTTTTGTCCTTTCCATGCACCGTGATAAGTGCAGAGTCCGTCCAAACGTAGTAACACGCTTTCCAGCAAGGTATGTTACTATGTTTGGACGGACTCAGCACTGACCATTATCATTATTACTTCAAATTAATATAAGTAGCGGACCTTGTTACACACTCTTTTCAGCTCGCTAACTGGATAACACTAACTATAAAGTTAAATTGTAACTAAGCTTTCATCGAATTTCAATGATTTTTTACATTTAAAAAAAATAAAAATGTGTTCCAAATCATAGAGTCCAGTGTCGCAAGTGAAAAGTTAAGATGTGAAGTGTCATACAGTACAGTGGAGGAGAGTGTTATAAAGTCTATTGTTATAGACTGGAGTATTGTAGATTGGAATCAAGTAGGTAGAGTAGAGTATAGAAGCGTATCGTACAGTGTAGTAAAGTGTTACATATTGTAGTGGCATGGTGTCTCATATAGTGGATTCAAGTATCATAGACTGGAGCAGTGAGTTGTACAGTGGAATGGCATGTTAAACAACAGAGTAGAGTGTCGTAGTCTGTCATAGATTGAAGTAGAATGTTTTAGAGTGGAATAGGATGAAATAGAGTGTCATAGAGTGGAGTATTGTCAAGTGGAGTGTTGTAGAGTACGCTGGGGAAGAGAGTGGAGTGCTGTGTCATATAGTAGAGTGGCGTATCACTGAGAGAAGTTGAGTGCATTGTCGTCGAGTGTCATACAGCCCAGTACTGTGGCATAGAGTGGATGGGCATAGAGTGAAGTAGAGTGTCATAGAGTGTAGTACAGTGTTGTTGCATACAGTGGAGTACAGTGTCGGACAGTGGAGTGGGATAGAGTAGAGTACAGTGGAAAAGAGTGGGATAAAGTGTAGCTGAATGGTGTTTAGTGGAATGGAGTTGAGTACAGGAAAGTGTCATAGAATAGAGTTGTGTGCTGCAGACTTTAGTGGCACAGAGTGCAGTAGAGTGGAGTGTTGTAGCATACAGTCGAGTAAAGTGTCATAAATTGGAGTGCTGTGTTGTACACAGTTGAGTGTACGGGGATAGAGTGGAGTAGAATGTTGTAGACTGCCATGAAGTGTAGCAGACTTTTATAGAGTGGAGTTATATAGAGTGGAGGAGAATGTCATACAATGGAGCAGCGTAGAGTAGAGTTGCATACACTGTAGTAGCGTAGAGTGGATTACCGTAAAGTGGAGTAGCATACAGAGGAATAGTGTGAAGTGGAGTGTAGAAGAGTGGAATAGCATCAAGTGGAGTGGTGAAAATTAGTGGCATAGAGTGAAGTAGGGTCCAGTGGATAGCGGAAAGTGGGATGGCATACATTGAAGTGACGTAGTGTAGAGTTGAGGAAACTGTTATAAATTAGAGCGGCGTCTCATATAGTAGAGTGGAGTGCTGAGTCGAACAGTGTTGGAAACTGTCATAGAGTGGAGTAGAGTGTTTTACAATAGAGTGTGCGGGCATAGATTTGAGTGCAAATTTGGACAGTGGAGTGCACGGGGATAGAGTGGAGTAGAGTCTAGTAGAGTGGCATAGAGTGTAGTACGTAGAGTGGAGTTATATATAAAGTAAGAGAGTACACTGGTTTGGCGCAGAGTGGAGTAGCATAGAGTGGAGTGGCATAAAGTGGAGTAGAATAGAGTAGAGTAGCATAGACTAGTGGCGTACAGTGGAGTGTAACAATGTATAGTGTAATAGCATACAGTGGAGTGGTGTAAAGTGCAATAAAGTATAGTATATTAGCATACAGTGGAGTGGAGTACTGTGAGGCTTACACTGGAGTGGTGCATTGTGAAGTGGCGTAGAATGTAATAGAAAACAGTGGAGTGGGGTAGAGTGGAATACCATACAGTAGATGGGCAAAGATTGAATTTGTGTACAGTGTAATAGTGTAGAATGGAATGGCGTACAGTGGAGTACAGTGAAGCGGCGTAGAGTAGAATAGCATAGAGTAGAGGGGCGTACAGAGGAGTGGTCTAGACTTGAGTAGTGTACAGTGGAGTGGGGTAGCATGAAATAGCATATAGTGGAGTGGCATAGAGTGGAGTGGTGTACAGTAGAATAGCGTAGACTGGAATAGAGTATTGTGGAGTAGTGTCCAGTGCAGTGGTGTACAGTGAAGTGGTGTTGACTGTAGTGATGTACACTGCAATAGGGTAGAGTGTAATAGCAAACAGCGGAGTTGCATACAGTGGAGTGGCCTACACTGAAGAGGCGTAGAGTGGAATTGCATACAGGCTAATAGCATAGAGTGGACTGCCAAAGAGTGGAGTTGTGTACAGTGTAATAGCGTTGAGTGGAGTAGCGTACAGAGGAGTGCTGTATTATGGAGTGCTGTAGACTGGAGTGGCATACACTGGCATGGGAAAGATTGTAATAGTATACAGTGGAGTGGCGTATATTGAATTGGTATATATGCAGTGGAATGGCGTAGAGTGGAATAGCATATACTGGAGTGGAGCATAGCAGAGTGGCATACAGTGGAGTGGCTTACACGAAGAGGTGTATAATGGAGTTGCATACAGTGTAATAGCATAGAGGGGACTGGCGTAGAGTGGAGTTGTGTACAGTGTGTTAGCATAGTGTGGAGTTGTATATAGTGGAGTATTGTGCAGTGGAGTGGCGTACAGTGGCATGGGGTAGAGTGTAATAGTATACAGTGGAGTGGTGTACATTGAAGTGAGGTCCAATCGGATAGCGTAGAATAAAGTGACGTACAGTGGAGTGCCATACCCTGGAGTGGCGTACAGTGGAGTAGTTTACAGTAGAGTAGCATTCAGTGGAGTACTGTAGAGTGGAGTGGCCTACAGTAGAATGGTGTAGAGTGGGATTATGTATAGTGGAGTAGCGTCCCGTAGAGTGGCGTACAGTGGAGTGACGTAGACTGGGGTGGAGTTCTGTAGAGTGGAGTGGCCTACAGTAGAATGGCTTAGAGTGGAATAGTGTATAGTGGAGTAGCATCCAGTGGAGTGGCGTACAGTCGAGTGACATAGACTGGGGTGGCTTACAATCGTGTTGCATCCAGCGTAATACCATAGAGTGGAGTCTCATACAGTGGAGAGGTGTAGAGTGGAGTGTCATAGATTGCAATAGCATATAGTGGAGTGGCTACAGTGTTGTGGCATATGGATGTATGTGAAATTTAGCAGCAATGTAGATTATGGTGTGCAGAGTAATGCAAAACAGGGAATTGTTCTGCCTTGCATTTCTCCAGATTTACCATTCAGCACAGGGCCACGCATTGCGTTCCTTTGTAAATCTGACTTAAGTATTGTATTGCCTTTGGCTGTGTTCAGCGTTAGGGCCTTGGATATAGGTTAAGTAGTAGGTCACTACCTATTACCACTTTATTGAAGTGGTAATAGGTAGGGAAACTTATATATAATTATATATATATATTTTAATATTTTTACGGCCATGTACCACAGTAGTTTCAAAAAAGTTTGTGAAATTCTGCAAAGGTACTGCGTTGACAGTCCAGATATCAATAACCTAAAATATACTTATCCTATTTACTTGCAGTAGCCAAAGAGCATCATCCCTGCACCATAATGTATAATCCTACTAAATTTCATCTAAATCTATTCAGCCGTTTTCGTGCTACGTCAAACACAATTTTCTATTGAAAATGAATTGGTGGAAAAATGAGTTTTCGGCTCCCTTTTATCTTTGCACCCCTTAAGGATTCACCACAAAAATTTAGATCATCTCAAAATGTAGAAAATACTTAGGGCCTGGAAAGCTTTGTGGTAATTTGTCAAACGGGTGGAAAGTTATTAGGGAGCTCGTATCCGAGGAATTCCTATCTTTGGGAATACTAACTCGAACTACAGAGTGGCAATCAGATTTAATGTAATTTCTTTTTTTTATCTATTGTACTTATGTATTTGTTTATTGGTTTACATAATTATGTGACCATAAATGTGTCTTTTAGTTGTCTATGTAGTCATTCTGAAACTTTTACATATGCAGTCTAGTTTATTTTGCTACTTTTAGTAGATTGTGCTGCATATGAAGGCCAAAGTGAAATGAATGCCAATCATTGTTGTTATATAAATTAAGATTATCATTCTTTTTCCTAATGACCAATTATCATGTCGTCTATAGAGTTGTTTGTGTAACTTACTGATAGGTCACTTATCAATGCTGTTGCACAGGAGTACATAAGGAAGATGGTTTTTGTTTGGCTTGTTGGACTCAGTTTTATTTTGTAAGTGAAGGAAACTGGGTCTCTCTATAGTGTACTAAAGCGAAGTAAACTGTGCAGAGAGTCCAGTGAGTCCCTTATTGGTATACAGAGGCTAAAGTAGATATTACTAACGCTCTATTTGTGGTAGTGTGGGCAGGCAGTTAGGCTTATCAGAGGGTAGTGCTAAGCATTTGTTGTACTCACAGAGGCAATAAATGATACTTATTTTTATAAATATTTTCAGACCAAGAACTTTGTTCACAGGTAAGTACTTAATTTCTTATGAATTTTTAAAAGGTCGGGAAATGGTTCAATATTGTGCGCACTTATGCACAATGATTCTCAATGGAGAAAAAAATGCATATAAAATCATACAGTCGTTTCTAGCAGTTCACCTTCAAGAGATAGGGTAGCAGCAGGTCAAGGTCCAATACTACCAGCGGATCATTGGGAAAGTCCTGTATTTGGCCAGGAGCAGGGTGCTGGATGCATTGGTGGCTGGTTCCCTACGAGGAAGGGGGGCCACCTACAAACAGGCTGCACAGAGGGACTTGTAGGCAAGTCTGAGGTCTCCCAAATGGGCCTCAGGTAGCAAGAGCCACAGCAGCACAGGAGCACAGGTGGTTTCTCGGGACCCAGGCCGGTCGGGCAGGGTGCAAAGTAGGTTGGTCAGCTGGGCTCTGTGCATCGAGATGGTCTTTGCAGTCAGGGGCAAACAGATTGCAGGGATGATTGCCGGACAGCTGGGCCACTCACAAAGTTGGTCCCTGGGGGTCGGATGTCCCTTGGTGGGTGCTTGCTTCCTGGGCAGTTGAAGTCTGGAAGAGACTCGTTTGGTCAGTGCTTGTTGCACGTGGTCCGGTACCCCAGGGATTGGTACGGCACGGCTCCGGTCGGTCCTGGTGTCTTTGCACTGGGTGGGGAGACAGAGTTGTCCTCCCAGAGCACGAGTACCTCTTCATGGACAGCTGCAGCGTCGGTCGGGCCGGGCAGCTGCAGGTCGATAGGCTGGACTCTGCGGGTTCGGTGTCTGCAGTCAGCAGGGGAGTAGCTCCTAAACTCCAAAAGAGTTCTTTGGTGATTTGCAAAGTGCTGGAGGTCCTCTGGGGTTCTTAGAATCCTCACAGTGGCAGGACCAGACAGTACACCCGATAGTCGAGTCTTGGCAGCAGCAGGCAAGGTTTTGCGCCCAAAGACAACAGCAGGCACTCGGTTCTCGTGTTCAGGTACTCTTTTTTGTCTGTTTTCTTCTTAGGTCTATCACATACGGGTTCATGGTCTAGAGGTGCCACCTAAATACTAAATTTAGGGATGTTAAAGGGAGTGACAGGTAGTAGCCAATGGGCTACCTACCTCTAGGACGACTACACCCTCATATGACCATTTATGTTGGGATGTGGGCATAACCCTGACATAAGACAAGATGGAGGGATTTGAAAAGAGGGGTCAACATCACCTGCCCCACCTTAGGGCTGGTGCTGGCTGAATGTGGGCACACCTCCAAATCTAACTAATTTTCCTTCCTGTCCTCCTGCTAAAAGTGGAGGAGGACAGGGGGGGGGTGGCATCCTCCACTAGCTAGAGATGCCTAGGTTGCATTTCAAAGGCAGCATCGCCTTTGAAGCTTCCCATCTTGGAATGCCATTCTGGCAAGGAGGAGGTATGAAGCACCTCCACCCAGAGCAGGCATTGTTCCTGGCCTCTGAGAGCAAAGGTTCTGACCCCATGAGGTCAGAAACATGTGTGATGGTGGCAGTCTGGCTAAGACTAGTCAGAGACCACACCAGTGTTTGGTGGGTTTTCAGGGTGCACCTCTAAGGTGTCATTTGTGTGAATTTATTAATAAATCCAACACTGGCATCAGTGTGGATTTATTAAGATGAGAGGTTTGGTACTAAACAACCCTGGGGACAGTGAAGCCATCATGGTGCTGGGGAACCAGTAATGAACCAGTAATGATGGGTGTCCAACTTATGTACTCTCTATGACTTCCCTACGCACTTACAATATCGAAGAATGGACAGAGATATTGTAGGGTCATATCTGCTCAGGCAGATATCACCAAACATGGGATATAGTGCACCGTGCCTTAGGGCTGTAAGACCTGCAGTAGGGGTGACTTACCTATATCTCATGCAGTGTCTGTGGGCAGGGCACAGGGGCATGTGTGCCATGTCGACTCTCCAGTTTCTTCTGCACCAAGACACACAGACTGCAATGGCAGTTAGCATGTTTTTGGTGAGGGGTCCCTAGGGTGGCACTATTTTTGTTGCAAACCTAGTGGATCCTCTTCAGCACCAATGCCCCAGGTACCAGGTGCACCGTTTACTATGGACTTACAGGGTTTGCTGAAGTTGTGCCAATCTTAGTACAGTTTTGAGAAAGAGATCTGGCACTGGGAACCTGGTTAGCAGGAACCCAGTGCACTTACATTTGAAATTACATCATGTTCCAGGCAAAACGTGGAGGCTAACCATGTCAAAAAAGGCACTTTCCTACATTGAGCCAGAGTAAACCTATATATATATTAAGATGTATTCTCTTTGTTGTGTATTTGTTGATAGGTTTCCATTAGTCTTTCAGTTGTTCATGTAGTAAACCTGAAACATATAGTCTAGTTTATTCTTTGGGCTTCCTTGCTACTTTTAGTAGGATTGTGCTACATATGAAGGCCAAAGTGAATGAAAGGCAATCATTGTTATTGTTTTAAAAATTAGATTATTATTTTTTTTATAGTGGCCAATTAGCATGTCCTCCAAAATAGTCATTTGTGTGACTCACTGCCAGGGCAATTTTTCATTTTGTTGCTCAGAGGTTCATAAGAAAGATAGTTTGTGTTTGGCTTGTTGGGCCACTTTAATTTTGGGAACCAGAGAGCATGCAAAGGCAACCTATGTAGATTCAGATGTATTCTACTTGTTATGCATTTGTTTATAGGTTTACATTAGCATGTGACCATAAATGGGTCTTTCAGTTGTTCATGAAGTAAATTTGTAACTTTAAATATGTAGTTGTTTATTTTTTAGGCTTCCTTGCTAATTTTAAAAAGTAGTGTGCTACAAGATATCACTAAGGTTAAAAACCTTGGATCTTACAAAATACTTACCTGCAGTACTCCCAAGTTATTATGGGCACCCTAATATCTAATGCTGCCAAACTTCAGCAAAATATGACTGGCAGTTTTCAGGCTACGCGAAATACAAAAGTCTATGTAAAATGCATTGGATTTCAAGTACGTTTTGCCCCCTCCCCTTTTTTCCTTGCACCTCCTTCACCAAATGACGTAAAACTTTCTGTCCTCTGAGAATGAATTGGGTGTAACAGGTCTGCAAAGTTTTGCAGACATTCATCAAATGGGTGCAAAGTAATTAAGCAACAAAAATCCCAAAAATCCCTATCTCTGGTGACCCTAACTATAACTACAGAGTGGCCACCTCCACTCTGCAATTCAATGAAAATATCAAAGGTGTAGGATTATTTATAGTTAGGAAAACTTCATTTATTATTTCTGACGAAAAACAACTAAAACTACACAAACCTTAGAAATGAAAGAGTTGTAGTTATAACTGAAAGTTATAATTTTCACCCCGGTGGCAGGGCAGGTTTTCCGGTGGAGACATCTTCCAATTCTGTAACGGTAGATCTCTCTGAAGGTGGGTTTGCCTTTTCAAGAAGGCTTCGGCATTACTGGTATATCCGATGGAGGAGTTACGGCACCTATGGATTTACCCCTGCTGTGAACCCTCTAAGAAGGGACGCAAGGCAGCAGGAGGTTCCGCGTGTGAGAAGTGTAGCTCCAAGAAGAGGAAGGGCACCCTAGGACGCAAGTGAGGGAAGGATCATCCCTAGGCTGGTCCCAGAAATAGAATTTCCTCCTTTCTGTTGGTTCATCCATCTCTGCAGCTTCAGATGTCAATGTAGATGGAAATGAGCCACTGGAATACACATTCCTTGAGGTCCAGCAAAGGAGCATGTGGTTGAGGTATGGTAGCCGGACTCAGTCACGCTAGCCCTCTCCTGTGTATGCCAGAGGCATGAATTAAAAGTGCATCACATAAAAAGATCCGTCAGAAGGCGAGGGTAGATAGCTGACCAAACTGCTAGGACAAATCAACATTCTCTTTACAAGCCTAGTGTAGAGGCTGCAAGGCAACACAAGGGTGATTGATAAACTACCTTGATAAATAAATAACATGAAATATTAATATATGTATTGACTGCAACAGCTTCCCCAAAAATTCACGAATCCCATTCAAGACTTGAATTAACTGTGCAAAAAAGACATCAAAATGACTAGGCGAACCTGAAAATAGACAAAGGTTGCAAATGATGCAGCAACCTCTTCAAAGTAATGAGATAAAGGTCCAGCCCTGAGCCTTTAACAGCCCCACAGTTAGATGTACATCTCAGAATTGTCCTCATATTTTCTATAATTGAGCTATTAAAATTGTCCAAGGTTCCAGCCCAGGGTGCCTCACTGAACTTCAAAAACTCTTCTCTCTACTAACGCCAGTTGGCTCCCAGGAGCCACAGCCAAGACTGCTTTACTTTAGGACCAAAACGTTCTCCAGATATCAATAACAGACCTCTTAATTCTCTTTGAAACAATCAATAGTAGCATAGGTTGTATATATTTCAAATATCGAGAGAAACAATTTAGTGCCGGGTTGTGAGTAAATCCTGTGACCATGTCACATCCAACAAGCAGCTAGCCTATATGGCATAGATGATGTACCCTATATGATGGACTTAAACAAGACCTGCAATTCTTTACTTTTGAACTCTGGGAAGTGTTTGACATTAGTTATTTTATCTTACTCCTCAACAACCTGGATAATCTTATGAATATTGATTACTGCATAGCAGACTAGATGATTTTCTTCTTGAACAAACATTGGCAAAGCCAATAGGTCAGGCTTTAAAGAGAGCAAATAGCAATTAGTCATGTCTGTGATTGCATGTGTTAGCAAGTCCGCCTTATTGGTCGAGCCTGCAGGCGCTGTCACTTGGCAACCACCTATTGTGTCTACAAAAAGAGAATTATTAAAAAGGGACCTTTAGCCCGCCCATAACTTACCATTTGTTGGCATCATCATCAATCTTCTTTGCTGCCATCTAGTTCTGCAGTGCATGCAACACAACACTTCCTGTCCTTTGTATGGAGCATAGTCCAAGTACCGATTGATTGATTTTAATTAGTGTCTGTCCACTGCTGCGCTGTGATTGAGGTACTATTTGTTCTTTTTTTGTTTGCATTTATATGTAGCGCAAACTCGACCCGACCCGAAGATATTGGAGCGCCATACAATCAGAGCACTCTGTTCTTATCTACTCTACTTGGCTTACTTTCCCCTGCGTGAATTTCTTTGCACTCTCTTGCCCTCCACTGTCCGTTACTGTCTCCTAACAACTCATGTCTTCCACTCTCCTCTTTTCTCTTCTTTGCTCCCAGTCCTCCGCTACCTTTCTCTGTTGTTCTTGCATTTCTTGGCCGTCTGTTCTCCTCACATCTCTTCTTCTTTTTTGATCGCTTCCAGTCTTTGAGTTCTCCCCTGCCTCTATCTGCTCTCGTTTGATCTCTCCTGACCTCCCCAACATACTTTCCTCTGGTACCTGGTGCTTGGTGTGCCTTCGCGTGTACTTCCAGCCTCTTGCAACTGGTGATGTGTAAGTGCTCCATGTACTTGGTGATTCTCTGCTCCTTTCTGTGTCTTTTTGTAGCTGTTGTCCTGGAAAGCGCTGATGTGCAAGTGCTGTTTATCCTGGGTGTGCATGGCTCCCCCTGTTTCTCTATTTGTAGCTTTAGTCTCTGGAAAGTGTTGATGTGTGATTGTTCTTTGTTCTTGGTGGTGCATCTCTCTCTGTGTTTCTGTTCTCTTTGTGTTTTAGTTTCGGGAAAGGACTGATATGTGAGTGTTTTATGTGTTTCAAGCTCAGCAATGACAGCTGGAGAGAGAGACTGAGCTGGAAACATCTAGGGCCAGATGTACAAATCCTAAAATATGAAACTCATTGAGTTTCGTTATCAATTCCAACTGGCTCGCAAATACCTCATGCATATTAATGATGTAGGCCTCAATTTGCGACCCATTAAGAATCGCAGCGTTCACATGGATGGTGGCCTGCTGAGGTAGGCAGAACTCTCATGTCTGTGATTGCTTTTTAATAAAGCAATCTTTTTTTTTTTTTTGGAAATGCAGCCGGTTTTCCTTAAAGGAAAATGGGATGCGTTTAAAATGAAAAAATGAAACTTTGAAGTTTCATTTATTAAGAATAAGAAGTGGTCTGTGGGACTACTGCCTGCTCTTAAATTTGTTTTTTTTTGCATTCTCAAAGGGGAAGGGGTCCTTTGGAGACCTCTCCCAATTTGCGAATGGTTACCACCTCCTACAAGGAGTCAGTAAAATATGAATGTTTTGCAACTGTAATTGGGCCGTTTCCGACCACAAAAATAGTTTGTCCATATGGCCCCTACTTCTCCTGGTGGTGCCCCAGTCCATGGAATTGGACTGTACCATGTTTCTTATGCATGGTACACCTGGGGGCTCACTTCAGAACATCAAACGTCAGCTTTCCTGCTACATTATTTGCTTCTCCCTGCATTTTCCTTAGTCTTCTGTGTTCTATCCTGTTTTACTTCTCTTCTTCACACCCAGATGATTTCCTTTAAAGGTAGTGGTAGACACATTGGGGCATATTCTCAAGGACTTATCGCCGATTTATCGGCACTTTAGCGCCGCAAAAGTGGCGATAGATTTTTCGCCCTATTCCCAAGCTGGTGCAAACAGCCGAAATCGCCAAAAACATCGCCACGGATGAGAGCGACAACTAATGATATGCAGAGTAGGCGTACCCGTGCAAAAACACACGAAAACACCACTTCGCGATATTCTCAATGACCAGCCAGATCGGCGAAGCGATCCAAAAACAGGCGATAAGGCGCGTTAGCAGCAGGGATCGAACACCTGCCTATTACTGGTGCTAAGCAGGATGACAACCTGCAGCAGAAAGGGAGCCCAGAGCCACATCTGAACACCAACAGATGCCAAGGAGACAATTATCATGCTGCTTGGAGGCCCAAGAGGGCCACAACATCCACCACCACCACCCCCAGGACCCCCCCCTCCGGATCACCCCCCCCCGGACTACCACCTAGGCAGCGCAGAAGAAGACAGCAGACGTTCCTAAAACGCACCAGCCGCAGACACTCAATGCCAGAGGATGCCATTGCCCACCACAGGCTCAAAAGGACAACCATCCCCCGCATCCTGACCCACATTTCCCACAGGCTGACAGTACCAACACAGCAGATAACCAACATCCCTCCGCAGACAAAGCTGCTGGCTGTGCTGCACCTGTTGGCCCCTGGTACCTTCCAACCGACAACTGCCAGAGTCGGAGGAGTCTCACAGCCAGCCCTATCAAAGTTCCTCACACCTGTCTTGAATGCATGTCCACAAAAGCAACGGCGGGCCCCTGTATCCGCACCACACGCAAGTTCCAATTTGTAGTGTACCTGCGCAACCAACCCCAACGCCAGCCGTTGCCTGACACCTCTGTGCTCCAGATCCAAGATTGTAGTCACTGAAATGGGGGTGCGCCAGGTCATGAAGTCCAGTAGTCAACAGTAGTGTAAAAACAGTTCTTTATTACAAATACATAAATCAACAATACGAAAAGCTCAGCCAACGTGTTCCATTCCCAACGGGGAACTTCATCAGGGCAACGTGTGGATTCAATAAACTGCAAAAGCTGCGGGAACTCCCCAATACAATTCCATATTCCGAAAGTCAGCATTCAGAAACGTGTTGGATAAATGGTGACAATGGTCAAGCGTCCGCATAGACACAAACGTAATCTGGCACAGTGTATTGCACTTGGACAAACAGGAATGCTGACAGGCATGATAAATCCTGCACAAAAAGACCGTAACAGAAGTCCGTGTGGTCGTAACCTTCATAGGAAAGAAAAGGAAGGTTACGACCACACAAACTTCTGTCACGGTCTTATCATGCAGGAGTAATCGTATCTCTAAGCATCACGGTTTGAAACAGCTTGATACCCCTGCACCTTCACTTCCCCCACACTGCGCAGGAACAGCTGGAGACCAAGCAAGGGAACTACGCCATAGCTGGCTTCCCGCACGTGTTGGGGGCAATTGACTGCACACATGTACTACTTGTGCCCACTGCCGACACTGCACACAACAACCGCAACAGAAACCACACGCATTCCATCAATGTGCAGTCAAAAGTGGACCACCGGGGCCTGTTCACGAATGTCATCGCAAACTTCCCAGGCAGTGTGGAAGACCTTGGAAATGTAGCTTTGTCGTCCCCCCTGTAAGCGTGAGCGGAGTGGCCTTGGCCGGCGTATGTCGTGATCAAATAGCCCAGGGCTCTGGGCGTGGTTCAGTTCCGGGATGGCCACCAAAGTAACTACTGCATGTGTCTCTGTGTCCGCCATATCCTGTCCATAGGCCTTCACACATGTGGCCGACCACCTCCAACGGCCAGATTGACACTGGAGACGAGGTGGCTACGTCCCAAGCCAACTCGCACACATCTCGTCATCACATGCAGGGTCATGTCTGCCAGGGCGGCGCCCCCCACCCAACCACAAGGCTGCCGCTGTGACTGGTGGTGCCTGCGCGATCCTGTATGCCTGCTGCACCCCAGCCCTGGTATCCAGACCGGTCCGCCGCCCAGCGATGACTGGCCGCCCCTGTGCACCCAGGCCTCAATGCTCACCTGCCACCACCGGCTTGTCTCCAAGAGGGCCCACCACGTGCCGGTGCAACCTCCTCAGCCGGTCGCTGGTTTCCGTGCCACAGGCCCCCAGCGCACCCTGTGGCACCGCACCGCGGAGTCATGTGTGTGCCGCCAGCTGCCTCCGGAGTACACTGCGGTCCAGCAGGGCTCCCAATCCAAATCGAATCTTGATTGGCAGGACGGCGTATCAAGGTCTAGGCATCATCGCAGGCTGCACACCCGCTCAGCTCTTCAGGTGGCCCTACCTCAGTGCACCGCAAGTCATCGTCCAGTGGTGGTAGGCCTCGTGCCGGCCGCAGTACTTCGGGTGCCACCAACTCTGTGGAACGCAAGTCATCGTCCCGTGGTGGTAGGCCTCGTGCCGGCCGCAGTGCCTCGGGTGCCACCAACTCTGTGCAACACAAGTCATGGCCCCTTCATGATTGAGTCTCGTGGTGCGGACGCCATCATGTCACCTCCGGCAGTGGGGAATGTGATGTGGTCGGCCCATTTTATTGGCAGGGTCACATGTCCTGTGACGCCTGTGCTAGATGGGTGTGGTGTGGGTGTAAACCAGCCCCCAGGGAGTGGCTGTGGCATGCTGACAACTAGACCAGTGATCAGCAGATCACTACAGGGAAGACCTGGGACATGTAGCTTTGCCGTCCCCCCCTGTAAGCGTAAGCAGAGTGGGCTGGGCTGGCGTATGCCGGTCCAGTTTAGGGGTGTGAACCATGAGCCCGGGGCTTATGGGCCTCTGCCTATTTGATGCGGGACAGTGGACATATCGACAACCTCACGGATGTGTGTTTGTACTTGCACATTATCATCTCACATTTCCCTGCTATGCCAAATGTGATTGGCCAGTTTCTACACACAAGCGGCACCAGTTGTGTCCTCTGTTCTGTTGTGAACGTGTTGCAGTTTGTACCACATTGTTGTCACAGTTGATGTGCTCTGATTGTTATGTGTGTGGGTGCTGCATTTTGGGTGAGTCGCCCCTGCAGCTCTGATTTTGCTGCCCCTTATCCCTTCCAGGCGGTGTGCCTTTGACTTCTGTGCTTATACAGTACTGAGATGTTGCATACCTGGGTAAATTGGGCTCTTGGTGGGAGTTGGGATTCGGGCATGGTTTGTCCGCAGATGCGTTGTTGACGTCAGGGGTTGTTTGTGCACGTGGATGTGTCAGAGTGTGACCTGCTCCTTTACGGATGTGGTCCACACTCAGCCTCCTCAGTGTTGTGGCGTGCAACATGTCATGATATATTGATTGCAGCTATGCTATCCGCCATGCAGTGTCACTTGCATTGTCAGTGTGGCTCACAGACACGCCGCTTTGCTGGGTTTGGCACATGTGCATGGGTTGGTTGTGAGATTGGTGATGTGTGGGAAGGGCCCCCTCTGGGCACATAGTCAACGGGGGCCTACTTGCTGTTTCTAGGTGTGCTGCAGTGTGCCAAGGGGAACAGGGACATGATCCAGAGTCATTGTGGGTGTGCACTGTGCTATACTTAATTGTGCATGTGTCCCATTATGCCCATCTCCCCCCGTCCCCCCAGTCCCTGGTCGTTACTCACCCTGTTGCTGTTGTGTCAGGTCATGTTGAGCAGTGTCCGGGCCCCCAACTCCTGCCACTGTCTCCACACTGATGACTGTGGACACCATTTCCTCCATCTCATCCAGGTCCTCCTGTGGCGCTGGACTCCCACCTCCAGTCTGCATTGCTGCTGAGTTTCTGCTTGGTTTTGCTTTTCACATCATTCCAGCGCCTCTTGACCTCTTCCATTGTCTTCCATTGATTTTTCCCGCCTGATGTGTGTGAATTGCAGGCCTGGCGCAGCTTATTGCTGATTTTTTTATCGCGGTTGGCCCATCGCAACTTTTTTCACGTTTGGCTTTGGATTTTTATCACCGCCCCGGTGATTTTATCGCAGACATTTGACGCGTTATCGGGAAACTATCGCATGTTAACGCCGTGTTGGGAATACGACGTTAACACCGCGTTATTTTCCTGCGATAGACGGCGATATGTAAAATTGCGTTAACCTATTTTGGCGATGATTATCTCACGTTCTTGAGAATATCCCCCATTTACTTTTTTGCTGGTTGGAATGCAGCTTGAGTTAGCGGGGGCTCTGAACAGCATGGTTTGGTGACCTTTCCACGAAATGTATAAATACATTCTTTTTTTTTGGATAAAGAGATCTCTTCACTGCTGCAGGTTTTGGCTTCCTTGAGTGGTTGTGATTGAGTGTACAGTCTAGGCAGGGAAAATATTTATAGCGCACACAATGGAACTTTTTTCTTGTACAGCAGAGATGAAATATAATTTATTATCAAAGAATGACAGAGGCAGTTAGGTTGAAATTAAAGTGCTCTACTATCAATATTTCCCGTTAGAGGCATGACCATGGATATATAAGCAACCCTGATTGCTCAAACACTCTTCTCCAGCGGTGATGTGGATCGTTTATTCAAACAACCTTCTTATGCAGGATGGCTTGCCAATCTTGAAACTGTAACCTACATATGAGATGGTTTCCATGGTTTCCTGAACTCTGACTGGTAATGACATAACCAATAACTCTGCCTGCATTACATAACCCATTAGGACGTGTGGCTCAGGCCCAGCCAGTGGCTAGAAGGAACATATAGGCCATTTCCATGTCGATGACACTTCACCATCATACAGCTTTCTCAAAAGCACATGTGCAGACCCCCTCTGCAGCTCATTCAATCTTTCATTATTTCTTATGTCTACCCCTTCTAAATCATGCTCACTACTCCCAGTCAATAGACCCCTACCCAGACCCATACCCAGACCAACACACAGACCCATACCCAGACCCATATTCAGACCCATACCTAGGCCCATACACAGACCCACACCCAGACCTATACCCAGACCCATACCCATACCCAGACCAACACCCAGACCTATACCCAGGCCCTTACCCATACCCAGACCCATACCCATACCCATACTCATACCCATACCCAGACCCATATCCAGACCCACACCCAGTCACATACCTAGACCCAAACCCATACCCAGATCAACACCTGTACCCATACCCAGAACCATACCCATGCCCAGACCTAGAATATTACCCGGACCCATACCAAAGCCCATACCCATACCCAGACCCATATCAAGACCCAGACCCACAAAAATGACCTATGCCCAGACCCATACCCAGACCCACACCAGACCCATAACCAGTCTGAAAGTCAGACCCATACCCAGACCTTTACCCGTACCCAGACCCAGACCCTTACCCAGACCCATGCCCATACCCATGCCCATACCCATGCCCATACCCATACCCATAGATAGACCCAGACCCATACCCAGACCCAGACCAAAACCAGACCTATACCCAGACCCATACCCATACCCCTACCCATACACAGACCCAGACCCATATCCAGACCCATACCCAGACCAATACCAGACCCATACCCAGACCCATAAACAGACCCATACCCAGACCCATAAACAGACCCATACTCAGACCCATACCTAGATCCTTACCCAGACCCATACCCTGACCCATACCCAGACCAATACCCAGACCCTTACCCAGGCCCGTACCCAGACCCAGCCCCTAACCCAGACCCATATCCAGGCCAAAACCCAGACCCACACCCAGACCCATACCCAGGCCCAAACATAGGCCCAAACATAGACCCACACCCAGACCCATACCCATACCCAGACCCCTACCCAGACCCATACCAAGACCAATACCCAGACCAATACCCAAACACATGCCCAGACCTATACCCATCCCCTTACCCAGACCCATACCCATTACCTTATCCAGACCCATACCAAGACCCATACCCATACACATACTTGGACCCTTACCCAGACACATACCCTTAACTAGACCCATACCGAGACCCATACCCAGACCCTTACCCAGACCCCTATCCAGACCCAAACCAAGGCCCATACCCAGACCCCTATCCAGACCCAGACCCAAACCAAGGCCCATACCCAGACCAATACCCAGACCCATACCCAGACCCATTGCCAGGCCCAAACACAGACCCTTACCCAGACCCAGATCCAGACCCATATCCAGAACCTTACGTAGACCCATACACAGACCCAGATCCATACCCAGATCCAGACCCAGACCCATACACAGACCCATACACAGAATCATACCCAAACCCATACTTGGAACCTTACCCAGACACATACCCTTAACCAGACCCATACCAAAACCCATTCCCAAACCCATTATCAGACCCTTACCCAGACCCATATCCAGACACATAGCCAGACCCATATCCAGACTCATACCCAGACCCATGGGCAGACCCATACCAAGGCCCATACCCAGACCCATACCCAGACAAATACTCGTACTCAGACCCAGACCCATACCCAGACCCATACCCAGACCCATTCCCAGACCCATACCCAGAACTTTACCCAGACCCATACCCAGGCCCAAATCCAGACCCATACCCATACCCATACCCATACCCAGACCCTTGCACAGCTCCATACCCAGTCCCATACACAGACCCATACCCAGACCCAGAACCATACCCATACACAGACCCATCCCCAGACCCATACCCAGACCCATACTCAGGTCCAGACCAATACCAGACCCATACCCAGAACAATTCCAAACCCAGACTAATACCCATACCCATATCCAGACCTATAACCAGACCCTTACCCAGACTCATACCCAGACCCATACCCAGACGCTTTCCCAGACCCATACCAAGGCCCAAACCCAGACCCCCACCCAGACCCACACCCATTCCCTTACCCAGACCCATACTGAGACCCATACCCAAACCCATACCCAGACCCCTACTCAGACCCATACCCAAACCCTTACACAGACACATACCCAAACCCTTACACAGACACATACCCAAGCCCATACTCAGGCCTATAGTCAGAGCCTTACCCTTACACAAACATATATCCAGACCCAACTCCATACCCATACACATACCCAGACCCAACTCCATACCCATACACATACCCATACCCAGACCCATATGCAGATCCCGACCCATACCCATACCCAGACCCATAATGAGACCCATATCCAGACACCGACCCATACCCTTACTCAGACCAATACCAGATCCATACCCAGAACCATACCCAGACCCTTACCCATACCCCTAACCTGACCTATTCCCAGACCCATTACCTGACACTTACCCAGACCCATACCTAGACCCATAACCAGACCCTTACCCAAACCCATACCCCGGCCCAAACCCAGACCCATGCCCAGACCCCTACCCAGACACATATCAATACCCAGACACATACTCATACATAGACCCAGACCCTGACCAATACTAGTCCCATACCCAGACCAATACCAGCCCCATACCCAGACCCATACCCAGATCCTTACCCAGACTCATACCCAGGCCCTTACCCAGGCCCTTACCCAGGCCCTTACCCAGACCCTTACCCAGACCCATACCCTGACCCATAACCAGACCCATACTCAGACCCTTACCCAGACCAATATCCTGACCCATATCCAGGCCCAAACAAAGACCCATACCCAGACCCCTTCATCAGAGCCAGCTCATACCCTTATCCAGACCCATGCCGAGACCAATACCTTGACCCATACCCAAACCGAAACCCAGACCCATACCAAGAACAATACCCAGGCCCAAAGCCAGACCCTTACCCAGGACCATACCCAGAACCATACCCAAACACATACTTAGACCCTTATCAAAACCCAGAACCATACCCTTAACCAGACCCATACTGAGACACATTCCAGACCCATACCCTTACCTAGACACATACCCAGACACATAACCACATCCATGCTCAGTCCCATAACCAGACCCATACCCAGACCCATAACCAGACCTATACCCAGACCCATAACAAGACCCACACCCAGATCCATCCCCAGACCCAGACCCATACTCATACCCTGAACCATACACAGACCCATACCCTTACTCAGACCCATACGAAGGCCCATACCCAGGCTCATACCCATGCCCATACCCAGGACCACACCCAAAGCCAGACCCATACCCATACCTAGGACCATACCCAGACCTTTACCCAGACTCATACCCAGACTCATACCCAGACTCATACCCAGACCCATACCCAGACCCATACCCATACACAGTCCCATACAGAGACCCATAACCGGATCCAGACCCTTGCATAGACCTTTAGCCAAACCCATACCCTTACCCAGACACATACTGAGGCCCATACCCATGCCAATACCCAGGCCTTTACCCAGACCCATACCCTTACTCAGACCTATACTGAGACGCATACCTAGGCCCATACCCAGATCCAGACCGATACCCTTACCCATATCCAGACTGATACCCATACCCAGGTCCATACCCAGACCGATACCCAGATCCATACCCAGGCCCACATCCAGACCATACCCAGACCCATAACAAGACCTGTACCCAAACCGGTACACAGACCCGCACCCATACCTGCACCAAGACCCATACCCAGACTCAAACACATACCCATACCCGGACCCATACCCAGACCAGTACCAAGGTCCAAACCCATACCCGTACCCAAACTCATAACCAGACCCATACCCAGTTCCATTCCCAGACCCATACCCTGGTCCAGACTCATACCCAAGCCCACACCCAGACCCATACCCAGACCCGTACCCAGACCCAGAGCCATACCCAAACCCACACCCAGACCTGTACCCAGACCCATACCTATACCCTACCCAGACCCAGACCCATACCCAAACCCATACCACTTGTAATAAGTTCTGAGACATTTTACATATCCTCCCAGTCCAGTGAATGACTTTGTTAACATCAGCAAAGGCCTGAAAAGTGAAATTACCATTTCCATGGAAAATCTCTGCCTTTCCTTAGGTCTCTATCAGTGCTCCTTGTTCCTACCCACAATTACAACAACACTTGGAACTTATTGTGCTGTAAAATACAGCATCAGTAAACCTCTTCAAATATTGTTACAATGGGTAGACCTGAGAGCAGTACCCTTTTTAGGTCTCGCCTGAGACAGCGCATGTGTTGTTGTTTGCAGAGGTCTTTTGTTGAAGTGGGATTAGAGTTTAAAAAAATCTAACGGGATTAGAGGCCACTCATTACTTACCATAGGTGGACTTCATGTCACTCTCATTTCCTTGTTTCTTATTGGTCAGTACATGCAATTTCATTTCATTCTGCGTGTGATTTTCTCTTCGATGGAGGAAATGCCAAGCACTGATTAATTGCTTTATTAGTGTCCTTCCGCTTCCCGCTCTCCGATTGAGGTACTTTTTTTTCTTATTGTTGATCCCTCAAACAAACACAGGTATTGCTTATCCCAAATGGGTGGCTCCCACTACTGCCTCATCGGTGCAGTATTGTAGAGGTGTTTATCTATTTCCTCGTTGGCTGTGCACATTGAGGTGGCTTCCACTTCTGCTTGTTTTGTGCAATCGTATTGTTGTAGTAGAGGTGCTCCCTCTGCTCTCTTGCAGGTGTTTACTGCTGTTTGCACTAAGTGCTTTAGCACCTTTTTCCTCACATGTGCATGCACAGTCACTTGTGAAGTGTGCATTAGCTTGCACAGTCACACAGACCACCCACAGCTTCACGGCAGTCAGTCAATCCCCTCAGACCCAAGTGCCTAGAAGTGACTCCCCTCACGGTGTGCGCTACATCAATGGTGGGTTCTTGCTCCATGGCTGTTCACAATCTGTGGTGCGGTGACGTCACTGTTTGGCATAGTGGCGCATTGGCATAGGCCTAAGGGGTAGCTGATGGATTGTTGAAAGTGGACTGTTTGGGCAGTTCACCGTGCCAAGAATCAGCAGTGCACGTCCTTGGCGCTTGAGCTCTCTGCTGCTAAGGTAGAGAGTGTGGCTTTTCCAGTCAATCATCCACATCTGTTGGTTTGAGGTTTCCATGCACTGCCCCCTGTTGGACATGGCCTTCTTAGGGGAACATCCCCAAAATGTTTTGCTTTTTTGTCCTCCTAGTCTTTGCCTATTCTCTCTTCGTGACCCTAGAACTCAGAGCATGTTCCCACTGTACTTCAGTGGGAAGGAATGAGCACCCTCCTCACACAGGTTAGGCTGGGTGCTCGCACAATTGGGTTAAGTGGCATCCCAGGGAATGCCCTATGAAAAGGTACACCATATACACAGGGCGGGTGTTGCATTGGCGAGTAGGGGGACGTGGTAATGATCATGCCCCGCGGTACTCGCCTGCCCATTATGTCTTCTACTCAGGTTGGCATCTCCACGGGTGAGTCAACCTGGATGGGGCCTCCCCTACCACTGGAGCAGCTCTAGAGTATGTCCTAATAATAATAGTGATATTTGTAAAGCGCAAACAGCTACCTCAAACAGAGGTGTCCCGGCGCTGTGCGGAAGTCAGGTATGTAGACTGGGACCTAGGAGCTAGCCTTGACTGAAGAGCCAGGTCTTCAAGATTTTTCTTGACTCGGATTCTGTGTCCACCATGCGCAAGTGCGGTTTTAAGGAATTCCATAGCATGGCTGTCCTAACTGTGAAGGACCTTCCTCCCCTTCGGGCTTTTGCAAAGGGAGGAACGCAGAGTAGGTGCTGGGAATTAGATTTCAGCATTCGATTAGGTTGGTATAGGCGAGGCCTATGCCGGAGGTATTGTCCCAAGGGGTGAAGGTTGGGGTAGGCGAGTAGCCGGGTGATCAGGGGAGTGCCCCTAGGTGGGGTCCCCCTACCTCAGAGGTCAGTTCCCCTCCATGTGACTCCTCCTGAGGTTGCTGAGACCCCTTTTTGGCCGTAGGACTGGAGTGTGGAAGTGCACTCACCCTTCCTACATCTCGTAGGAAGCCGCTCTTAGCTGAGGGGGTGAAATGGATCATCCGCCTGTCAAGACAAGCGGTGGGTGCGCTAGCACCAAGATTGTGCTGGGTCTGTGTCTGGCCTGCTAGTGCCAGCTGGCCTGAGCCCTTGCACTAGTGATGTTTCTAGGCCCCACCACCAGCCTGCCAAGACAGGATGTTGTGTGCATTGGCACAAAGGAAGTGCTTAGCGTGAATTAAGACCCCCATTGACAGCCAGATACCGCACGGACACCACGGGTGTCCTGGAGACCCAGGCCACCAGCCTGCCACAGCAAGCCAATGTGCATGCTGGTTCTCGGGTGGAGCCCTAAGGCTCCAGGCCCTTTCCCACTGTACTGCAGTGGGAAGGTGCGTGCACCCTTCCGACACATGTTAGGAAGTGGTACGGACATGATATTTGTAAACGTAGGTCAGGCCTGCCATTGCGACCTGGGTTTGCAATTACACCGCTGGTGTGGTTTACCTACATGTCCGACCTGCAGTTGCAGGCCAGTGTGTGCACTCGCACGGACTGAGCATTTAAACATGTGTCTGACCTGCCACAGCAGGTCTGTGAGAGCACCCTTGCCCACATACTCCAGCTGGCCCGTAGCAAACACTGTCTACACGGAGGAGGCCTTTCGCCTCCACTAGGATGGAAGGTGAAGGGCTGGGCAGGCACCCATGGGTGTTCGCTGCCCAGATATTACGGAAGACCCACAAGGGTTCTCCTACCGAGGAGGCTTACTCTTCCCTTAAGTTAGCATGGGGAAGGGGTCACTTGTAGTACAAGCTGCAATAATGCATTGCAATGGCGCAGCCTCATGATGTGTCCTATCAATGGATCCGCTAGGCCAAAGCCGTTTTAATGGTAACGGTGGGCTTGGTTCAGTGAGAAAATATCGAAACAGAAAATATCATCCTACAAAAATATTGTGACAAATATCGATGTCAAAAATATTGTCATTCTATCTTTATCATGTAAATGACAAATATAGGATTCAAATATCATTGTCACTAATATCGTTGTCAAAAATATGGTGTGTTAAATATATATAAATATACATATTAAACATTAAATATATTAAAAAGTAACAGTAAAATAATACAAATTAAATATATATATATATATTTTAAAATAAATATAACTATTATACTTATTTACAAAAATAAAACACACATATATATTAATATATATATATATATATATGTATCTGATTAAAATAATATTATTAAAATAATATTTTCAATTTAGATTATAATTTAATAATTTATTTTAAGTGTAATAATATAGCAAATAAATATACATACACACGAATACCCAATAGCAAACACATTTAAAAAATACCAATTTAATTACAAATGAAAAAGTAAACATAAAAAATTACAATTTACTAAAAATATATTACATATTAAAAACATTAATAATTATAATTATTATAATTTTAAATACACAAAAACATAATAATACAAATGTAAACAATAAAAACTAAACTATAAAATTCTACAAATAATACATATACTCTTCCCATTCTAATGTACACACAATAGGGAAAGTGTGGGACTAAGGAGGGATAACATTTATTATTCCCACTCCTGTCAGTGGAACAGTAGGGAAAGTGTTGAGTTGCAGAGGAGTAAAATGTACTATTCCCACTCCAGTCAGTGCAACCGTAGAGCAAGTTTTGGATTTCGGAGGGGTAAAATTTAGTATTCCTGCTCCAGTCAGTGCAACATTAGAAACAGACTATTCACTTCAAGAAAAGAAAATAATTTCAAAATTATACTAAATAATCAAAAATATAAATACTTAAATATTTTTTTTAAAGAAATAACCAAATTACATATTTATCACAATGTTTAATACCTATCATAAATTAATACAAATATTATTTTAATTAAAATACCAAACTATATTCTCAAAATAATAACATCCATTAAATACAATGTTGTTTACAATTAAAAAGCACAACACAATTAACACATACAATAATAAATAACATAATAAAACAATTATTAACTATTTTTAAAGTTATTACTTAAATAACTTTCAACCCTATACCTCTAGAAAGTAGAAAACAAACATCTAAAATGTATTCTAAAATTATAATATTTACACATTTTACATAATTAAATATCTATAAAAATATTAATAATAATTAACTAATAATAAAATAAATATATATAATTAATTTCCCACCCTTTTTCCATACAAAACAAACAACCCACACTTAATATATAAATTTAAAAAAATCTTAATAGCATAATTTACATAATTAACAATTAAACATTTAAGAATAATATTTAACTAACAATAAATTCATTGTATTTAATTAACCTCCTACCATTTACACCTACAAATGCAAAACCTCACACCTAGGGGCCGATTCCGATGTCAGACGGACCGGAGTCTGTCCGACATCGGTCAGGAACTGGAACCGAACGACCTCTTGTCGTCGGTTTGAGACCTGCAAGTAGTATGCGCCCGAACCCTGTTCGGTCGCAATCCTATACTTAACAATGGGAGCATGCATTGCAAACAGAATGCATGCTCGCATCGTTAAGAGCAGAGGTGCAGTTCATCCCTGTACCCCAGCGGCCTCGCACCCATGGGGGCCCTGCTGGGGGCCTCTAAAGACAGTTTCCCAATGCCTTTCTGTGTCAGAAAGGCCGGCACAGGAAGGCAGTGGGAAACTGCCATCGTACTTCCTCGGCCTGAAAGAGCCGGCTGGGGGAGTACTTCAGGGTTTCCGGATGGCGGACGGGCCGAGCCCGTTGGAAGCAATCCGAAAAACGGAGTCGGATTCATTTCCTACCGAGCCCATCGGAATGGCTCAGTTGGGAAGGAATCTGAACGGGCAATTCCAATGCGGACAGGAGGGCTCCGACCGTCGGTCGGAGCCGTTCCTGCCCGCATCAGAATCGGGCCCTTAATATATAACTTAAACAATATCTTATTTACACATTTTGCATAATTAATAATCATTAAAATAATTATTATAAATTTACATTACTCAATAAATATTGTAGTTAAATTCCTACACCCCCTTTACCCATACAAAAACATCACACACCCAAAAAATTGATTACTCTATTTACATAATTAATTATCAATTAAGTTATTAATATTAATTAAACATTAAATAATAATTAATTCTAATTAATTTACTTTCCATCCCATACCCCTACAAAACCTACAACCCACACCTGAAACTAAACCTTAAAAAAATAACTATACAATTAACATAATTAAATATCAATTAAATAATTATTAATTAAAAAGTAATTATTCATTAATTTTAATTAATTTACTTCCCACCCAATACCCTTACATTACCCAAAACCCGCACCTGAAACTTAACTTTAAAAAAAAAGATTATACAATTAACATAAATAATCAATCAAATATTTAATATTAATTAAAAATTAGTTATTAATTAATTTACTTCCCACCTTGTACCCCTATAAACCCCACAACCCACTATGGTACTAAAAATAACTATTATATAAACAAATTATAACATAAACAATTATATTATATATTTAAATTCATGAAAATAATTTCAAAACAAAATTATTATAACAACTATTTTTTTGTGAACAATATTAATGATTTTGATATTGTTAAAATCAATATTACTTACCTTAAAATCGATATTCTTGACAATGATATTCTTGCACATAATATTTCTGTATGACGATGGTTCAAACTCGATATTTATGTCTGACGATATCTTAATTTCGATATTTTGTCTGCATACAGTGGGCTTGGTATGCGTGGAAATGCCACTTATGGAAAGTAGAAGAGAAAAACTAGGGCCTATGCCCTAGACACAAGGTGCACTACTGTTGTTCACTCGGAGAGTGTATACCAATATCTATACTGATAGTGAACTATTTTAAACACAGTGCGTACAAAACTCAGAACAAAAGCAACAATTCAATATACAAAAGTCCATCAGTAAATCATCCCTGAAACGCTGAGTATACTCCTTCGTATTTTATTGTACAAACGCAAGTGCTTCATAGGAAAACCATTCCACATGAATTTAGATGACATTCAAGCAGTTCCCGTGTAGATTACACAAGTCCCAATGCATTTCGGGCAAAAACAATAGCTCTTCTTCAGGGAAATCTACAAGCAAATAATGATAACAATAAGAATGCATCATATTCAGCCAATCAAATCAATAGATTCTAAATAACAGCCACTACATCCTCAGAGGCGAACATCAAGGATATTGAAATTAAAAAAAGGACAGCCCTGCTTAGAAAAATACAGGAAAAATTGAAAAAGATAGGGTAAAGATAGGATCAAAGACACAAGTGACACCTTCACCCAGCGTGTTCCTTATCTAAAAGTGAAATCAATGAAACAACACCTACATGCATGGTGCTTAAAGAATCTGACGTATATCCCCAATCTGAAAACTAAAAAACAATTGAATCCCATCAGTGAGTGTTCAGCGCACCCATGCCAGCTATTGATTAAATAAATGAACGAACCTAATGCCTCCGAGCTACACAACCCGGGGGCAAGTCACCGGCTGAGGAATCGCCGTGCGTTGAAATATCTATAACTAGAATGAAAATAGAACAGAGTTACTCAAACATATCCCCGCTAAACGCCAATGCTGCTACAAGTGCGTGTAGCAAAAATGGTTAACTTCACTTACCAAGCCTACACTTCAAACTCAGAGACGGAGCGTGGTGAGCCCCGTACGGCGCCCGCTCAGATAACTCATGTCCCAAGTAAATATTGCACGGAGGAAGCCTCCCCGACTTTTTAGCAGTGACTCAAACTGTAAAGCAAAGTAATACGTAGTCTCACAAACAGGTCCCCACTACAAACATAGGTGCTTCATATACTAAATTAAAGAGAACGTAAGCACCACTTACCACACCTCCGTTGCGAAAGCTCAACACAAACGCGGTAAGCCACATATGGTGCCCGCTTGGAAAACCGGTGCTCAGGCACTTGAAAACCTCTCCGACTGCACCCGGCATAAGCGGCTTGTTGCTGGTGAGCGGATTCACCGGTTCATCGACTGTGCCTCATTTCTCTCTTGCTCCATGCCAACTGTATGCTCATTGCATGCAGTGTTCCATTCACAGGTTGTGACCCTCGATGTTAGGGGATCCACCCATTGCAGAGTCTCATTCTACCTCATGAGGCTTTGCGGAACTTGCGACTGTTAGTGTGACCGGAATCGTCTGGTGCAACTGACATCAAGGTGTGCTTAGCATAGTGCCTCTTTTCCAGGGAGGTACAGAATTGCAACTCTACTTCGTGTAACATGAAGGGTTTGGTGCAACTCATCTCGTCATGCACCTGACCATGTGCCCAGATTGCTGGGGCACTGCCCGAATCAATGTGTAACCGATGGGGTGTTTCCTCGAGCCGAGAGACTCCACAGCGTGTTGTTCCCCATTCACTGCTTGCTCCCTCAATGGCCCCATCACTGTGAGCCAACTGCCTTCTCCCCTTCTGGCCCTTCCGAAGTCTTTGTGGTTCCAGGTAGGAGTGAGAGGAATTGACTAGGCTGGAGGGATGCTTCCGAGAAGGTTTGGGAGCAGGTCAAGAGACTGTGTGACCCCCCTGTGCTTCGCAGAACTGGCCTGGTCCCAAAAGGCCCGGGTGGACCCCTGTTTGTAACTAATTGTTGCTCTTAGCCTGTTTCTGCTTCCCAACTTGTTGGTGAACTTCCTGAGTGGCCCCAAGACCCCCTTTGTTTATGTCTACCTCTTGTTTGTGCTTACTGTCTATCCCCACCTGTTTTCTGGAGACCCAGACGAGGTGTGACCTCAGTCATGAGTGGCCTTGTGTCCGGAGGGAGAGGCTGGTGAACATCCATCCAGGGTGTCTGGGACAGTGGGGGTGGACTGGAGGGTGATGGGAGGCTTGGAGCCATGGGATCTGCAGAGTGTTATCTAATGACCTGTTTGGTATCAGTGGCACCACATTAGGGTGTCAGGTCTGTATGTGTGTGAAAGTGTCCATACGGACCAAGCGGGTACCTGTCACATTGCGTAGTGGTGCAAAGTGAGCGTGAGTGTGCGGGAGTGGCAGTCTGTGGACCACCTGTGCTTCATAACACTGGTCACCAAAAGCACTTTACCGCTCAACAGTGGGTATACCTGCATGGCTAGTCCTGCGGTGCTGCTAAAAGTGTTATAATTCTGTGTATGTACACATTACTGATATCGTTGTAACCCAGTGTGCACCTTATAGCATGTGTGATCTAACTGGTCAGTGTGTTGCCTGTTTTATGAATGTTTGTAGATCTGTTTTATGGCCTGCAGGCTGTTTTTATTTTTGTTGATTTTCATGATATCACAAACATTGCCGACAACAAGCACAAATGCATGTGGTCTCCCATGTCTTACAAAACATGTATAGAGCGTCATAGCACTTTTACCCTTTTAGCCATGCTGCAGAGCAGGTAGGCTGCTATACACCATGGCTAGGAACAGGCCCAAAGTCAAAAGATCCTGCATGGGAAAGACCCATTGCCTTGCCAATGTATGTTTAACTTGGTATATTTATGGATGAATATGACAATGATCACCTGGATGGGTGAGTGTGTGCGTCGAGGTGTGGATGGATAGGAGATGGGTGGAATGGTCGGGTCTTAGGCAGCAGTGGGGGTACTGTTATGAGAGGTTAGTCATACCCCGTATAATACCCTTGGCAGCACAGTGTGAGCGGAAGCATTGCAGGGGGGTCACAGAGCACAACCCCACTCATCTCATTGGACGCTGTCACATAGACCCGAGCAGAGCTGTCAATGAGACCGGGGAAAGTGGTGTCTGTAGACTGAGGGAGCTGTCTCTGTGGTCTGAGGGAGCTGTCTCTGTGGTCTGAGGGAGCTGTCTCTGTGGTCTGAGGGAGCTATCTCTGTGGTCTAATAGAGCTGTCAGTGTGGTCTGAGGGAGCTGTCTTTATGGTCTGAAGGAACTGTCTCTGTGGTCTAAGAGAGCTGTCACTGTGGTCTGAGGGAGCTGTCTTTATGGTCTGAAGGAACTGTCTCTGTGGTCTAAGAGAGCTGTCACTGTGGTCTGAGGGAGCTGTCACTGTTGCCCGAGGGGGCTGTCACTGTGGTCTGAATGAACTGTCTCTGTGGTCTAAGGGAGCTGTCACTGTGGTCTGAGGGAGATGTTACAGTAGTCTAAGGGAGCTATCACTGTGGTCGGAGGGAGGCATATCTGTGTTCTGAGGGAGCTGTCACTCTGGTCTGAGACTGCTGTTGGTGTGGTCTGAGGGAGGTGTCACTGTGGTCTGAGGGAGCTGTCGCTGTGATCTGAGGGAACTGTGGCTGTGGCCTGAGAGAGCTGTCAGTGTGATCTGAGGGAGGTGTCACTGTGGTCTAAGGGAGCTGTCACTGTGGTGTGAGAAAGCTGTCGCTTTGGTCTCTTCGTCCTTTCATCCCATGTGCAGGTCCAGAGAAGTAGAGTGGGCCATCTCTGCAGCCAACCTGCTGTTTGACAGGCTCAGAGAGGGTGTCTCTGCTGCCAATGTGTAATAAGCTAGCCTCAGAGATTGTGTCTCTGTTGCCAAAGTATAATAACCCATCCTCAGAGAGTTGGTAGTCTCCGCAACCAATGTGTTGTAGTCCAGACTCAGAGACAGTGGTATCTGCAGCCGATGTGACATCTGAGAGAGTGAGAGACAGGGACGTAAGTGGGGGTCCGCTGATGGTGTGATAGGGATCCAGGCAGAGTGCAGTCTCGCCGGCCATTGCGACATACGAGTAACGCAGAGATAGTGGTCTTTGCAGCAAATGTGGCATACGAGACTGTCAGATCTCAGCAATTGAGGTGGCCCATATGAGACCGGTGTTTAATTTGAGGTGGTGGTTGCTGGTGTGGGCCATCAGCACTTTTTTAGGGGACTGGGATTTATTTTTCTCGGATCAGATATTTATCGGAGCAAGAGAAGGAAAAACACACAAATCGGAAAGATGGAGAAAGAGAGACAGGAAAAAGATCAGAAAGGAAGAGTGCAGGGGTCTGCACAGGTAGAATAAAGGGGCAGGGGGTGTCTGGGGACTGGTGGTGGATTAAAGAGGCATGAGGTGGATTCAGGACTACCCGCCTTGGTGTTCGGCGCACTGACATTTAATAGCACCCGCCACGGGCTTCTGAGTACAGAATTAGGCAGCTGAACTAATTCATTTACAAATTAAGCTGTGAATGAGACTGATTGAGTGCAGTTCCTGCAACCTATGGATCTCCTGAGAGAGTCAAAGAGTGCAGTCTCAGTGGTCAATACGACTTATGGGAGACTCAGAGGGAGGAATGTCTCTGAAGTTAACGAGTCGCACAAGAGACCCTGAGAGAGAGTAGTCCCTGCAGCCATTGTAAGGTATGAGACTCTGAGACGGCGCTCTATGCAGTCAATGTGGCTCAAGAGAGACTCAGAGAGGGCAATCTCTGCAGCCAATGTTGTATACGAGAGACGCAGAGGCAGTGATGTCTCTGCAACCTGTGTGTCACACAAAAGAGTCAGAGCTTAATTTGTGACAGTGTGCTTATCACAGTGATGATTGAAAAATATTTACATGTTTTTGTACATGAAATTGGAAGAATGTGATTTATTATGCATGCATATTTCTAATAGTTTGTTAACAGTAACCCATGGTGACTTAGATAAATACTGTCCTGCTTTTACTTTCCAGGCTCAGAGAGATGACTTTTATTAATACTATAATAAAATATTATTACGCCTCACAGATCTCAGCTGTGACACTATGACATATAGATATGTATTAGAAAAGTCTTACTTTACATAGGATATTAGCTGTGACACATCTCACATATGGTAAATACAGTTTTCGCACCTTCATTGGACAGTAGCTGTAGCACTTACATGCATACCATAATAAATTGGTCTTACCCTTCACATGATGAGAAACTTTAAAAACTGCAATAAAGTCTTCTCCTTCGCCCCAGAATATCAGCTGTGACACTTCCATGCATACTGTAATAAACTCTTCTCACCCTCACATGATGTCAGCTGTGACACTTCTATACATACTGTAATAAATTCTTCTCACCCCTCACAGGATGTCAGCTGTGATACTTCTATAGATACTGTAATACATTCTTCTCACCCCTCACAGGATGTCAGCTGTGACACTTCTATACATCCTGTAATAATCTGTTATTACCCCTCACAGGACATCATATGTGATACTTCTATACATACTGCAATAAAATGTTCTTATCCCTCACAGGACATCAGCTGTGACACTTCCATGCATACTGTAATAATCTTTCTTACCCCTCACAGGACATCATTTGTGATACTTCTATACATACTGTAATAATCTGTTCTTACCCCTCACAGGACAGCAGCTGTGACACTTCTATACATACTGCAATAAAGTGTTGTTACTCCTCACAGGATATCAGCTGTGACACTTCTATAAACACTTTAATAAACTGTTCTTACCCTCACGGGATATCAGTTGTGACACTTCTATATATACTCTAATAAACAGTTCTCACCCGTCACAGGATATGAGTTGTGACACGTCTATACATGCTGTGGTAAAGTGTTCTTATCCCTCACAGGATACCAACTGTGGCACTTCTATGCATACTGTAATAAGCTTTTCATATTCATCACATGATATGAGCTGTGACACCTATATCCGCACTGTAATAAACTGTTCTTACCTCTCAGAGGATATCAGCTGTGACGTTTCTACCCAAACTGTCAAAATAGTTCTTACACCTTCACAGGACATCAGCTAAGATGATTCTATTCATACTGCAATGCGATAAACTGTTCTTACCTCTCACAGGATAGCATGCACATGACATAGTAAACTGCTCTTACCCTTTGCAGGATATAGGTTGTGGCACTTCCTTGAATGTGCACTCTGGTGAAGTGTACTCAGAGTGAACCAGAAGCACACCTCCTAGGATGAGGTCTCCATTGTGGTAGAAGGTGTTGAGTTTCAGTGTCTGTAGCTTGCAGGCTGGCAGCAGATCCCTCACTCTGGCACAGACCAGTAGAGCAATCACTCTACAGGCCCAGCCACCCATTGCGTGGACTGCTGGACTGTCTGTGGAGCACTGGGAGTGGCACTGTGCCTGTGAATCAGAGAATCTGCACAAGGAGTGACTATGTGCCTGTGAAGCAGAGAATCTGCACAGGGAGTGACACTGTGCCTGTGAAGCAGAAAATCTGCACAGGGAGTGACTATGCCTGTGAAGCAGAGAATCTGCACAGGGAGTGACACTGTGCCTGTGAAGAAGAAAATCTACACAGGGAGTGACACTGTGCCTGTGAAGCAGAAAATCTGCACAGGGAGTGACTATGTGCCTGTGAAGCAGAGAATCTGCACAGGGAGTGACACTGTGCCTGTGAAGCAGAGAATCTGCACAGGGAGTGACTCTGTGCCTGTGAATCAGAGAATCTGCACAGGGAGTGACTCTGTGCCTGTGAAGCAGGTGATCTACACTGGGTGAGCCCAGATCCTTTTCAGCAGATATTTAGAGGTAGACATCTTCAATCTGAATTCCAAAGTAGAGCTTCTTTCAAGGCTGCTTCCTCCTAGGTCTTGTGCCCTGCACTGTATGTAGTTTAACACTTGCAGTGAGTAGGCACCAGTAGCAGTGTACTTATCAATGCCCTTGTGCTGGCTTTGCATCAAACAACACTATGCTCCTTCTCTCCCTGGCAGGGGTTTTTATTACATGTGTCCAGGAGCAGCTGACCGTTATTACACAAGGGATTTATGTACTCTGTAATTTTAATGCTATGTTTACTCCTTCCAAGCACTCTCTTTCCCATCACAGGGAAATAGGGTGATTTCAAATAATGAGTAGGTACTATAAGTAATTATTATAATAAAGTAAGACTACAATGTATGCTGACAGAGAGTAGTAAAGAGAACTGGAGCTAAATATATGGATCAATAAACAAATGTAATTAAAATCCCAAAGCCTACCTGGCCTGACCAAGTAAATTCAGATATTTTTGGACTGAGTTAAAAGACAAGCATTCACTGGCCTAGAGTTACTATTGATTAATGTGGGTGCTCGTAGCGCAGTGCACAGTAGGGAGAATGGCAGAACTGACCAACTTTCATATGCAAAATGAATCTTTGTGCCAAAAAGTGACCTGGAGGCAGCAGCAAATGCCTTGTATCGTGGGTACAAATATCAAACAAGGAACAGACTGTTTTAATTTGTACTGGGGTGCAGCTGAAGACATCATTGTTGAGCCAAACATGATGTGAGCCTAAAAGGCCAGCTACCAGAGGGAAGCTGCCTTTGAAGGGCAAATAGTGAAGCTGGTCTTTTGGACTGGTAGACAGGTTTGCGTCGGGGACAGACAGGGGGAAACAATCACCAAACCAGTTTTCCTGTGGGTGTGTAGTCCTCCACACACAGAGAGAGGGGTCCTGCCATATTGGGAGTGCACAAAATATTGCACTCTAGGATAGCTATGTGCCACACTTTGCAAGAAGCCCTCATCAGGCGGGTGGGGACCTGGTAGCCCAAGGGCAAAGTTTGAACTTAAAAGTGGCACTGCTGGCACTCAGACCTTAGATCATGTCTGCATTTTAGAGGAGCAAAGATACAGAGATGTTTTAAGGCATGAGCAAAGTGGGTAATTATTCAGGGCCCCCACCTTCTAAGTGGGCCCTTGGGAAATTGAAATTTCTCTCTAACCCTCTTCTGTGTATTTCTGTATTTTAACCTTTAACATATCATTCAATATTGTTAGACAAAATAAGGCTTGAATTAGCAAAAAGACTAATACAATTCAAAGGGACTCCCAAAATATATTTTGCATGGGGCCCGAAAATCTTTAAGATATCATGTGGAAGGAGGACTTCCCTGCTGTTCCCTGGAGCTAGCACACAGGGGCTGCACCAAAGAGTGGGCTGCACCTGCTGATCCTTGTGCTAGCAAAGAAAGGATTGTGCCTGTGGTGCACTGCTTGAGGAATAGTCATCCCGAGCCCCAGGGAGAAGAAGAACCACCAAGAGTCAGTAGGCTGGTTTCTTGTTACAGCTGTAAGGCCACAAAAGCTGAAGAATGCTGCCTTAGTGAGTGATAACCAAACAATCGCTTAACCGTCGCTGACCACCAAAGTGCAGCCTGGGAGACCAAGTCCCAATGCTCAAACTTTGTACTCGAGTCTGCAGGACCCAGGAGAGTCATCGGAGGCAGCTTTCTTCACCCAAGATGGACACTAGCCTCAGTTCAAGGGAACCGCTGGCTTCATTATAACTGGAGACCAGTAGGTCAGTGGCAATCGATTGTTGGCTGGACTTCAACCAGACTTTGAGGGACATTGACCCCTGTGACCAAAGTCACTCCACTGTGTTCGTGGACTGAGAGTATGCCCCAGGAAGAATCCCACCACCGGTTCAGCATCTTCAGCTATCTATATCCCTTGCATCAGAACCACTCCATTGATGTCTATGGCGGTTCACCCATAGAGCCAGTAACTGGCCTGGAGACTTATTTGACTCCAAGGTAACTGTCCTGCAAAGCTTCACTGGCCCCTGTGGCTTGCTCTCTTCTGGAGCTGGTCGCCCAAAGCAGGCTGAAGATACCAAGCACAACTATACAAAGCTTTTCAAATTTCCATAACCATAGTTGTCAATGTTTGTTTGCGATTTGAATGAAAAGGAGTGATCTACGCATTGCTTAATAATTTATATCTCTGGAACCCTCGGGTGGATTTTGTTAGTTTTGGTGCCTAAAAATTCATAAAATAAGAGCTATTTTTATAAATTGGTTTTGGATTTGTTTAGCATTGTGTTTCTTTCTTCTGTTTCTTCAGCTGTTTCGATACTTCTAAATGCTTTGCACGTTTTCCTTTGACAAGCTTGACTGCTTGAAGCCGCAGCCACTTAGGGTTAAGCCTGACAGGCCCCATGATGGTTTTGTGGGTTTATCATACTTTGAGGTCGCACAACCACACAATATAACAAACTGCTTCCATTTTAGGATTTAGAAAAATTAATATAATCACATAAATTTGAAAATGGAAAGTAAGGGTCAAGAGATGCAATTTAAGTCTAAGTATTCCAAGTGATATGGAATAAGGCCAACCATTTAAATAAAAGTCTACATGACACTTCTTATCCGATGGCCAAGCTAATATCTCTGTGGCTGTATCAAACCAGGCCCAATATTTTTTGTTCAGAAAATATGCTCAAGTGAAAAATTTCAAAGGCAAAGTCTACAAATACAGAAGGTGCCTTTCAGTGTCTCATTCACAATAGAGAGATGCTAGATGCTGATGGTCTTCTCTTGCTGGGTCTTTCCAGGGGTTTGCGTAGGTTCATCAGGTAATGCCTAATAGACTGTGTGGGGATAGGGTTGGAAGATTTGTAAACCTTGACCAGGCCCAAAACCATCCTTTTTAATACATATAATTCATCCCTAGATTAGGCCTTGGACAGCTCAGAGGGCAGGGTGCAATATATTTAAAACATTGGACATGTCTTGGTAGTAAAGAATTCTTTAATTCGTTTTTCACTACTGCAAGGCCTACCTCTTCCATAGGATTACATTGGATTTAGCTAATTACATTTAATAAGCTGTAACATCCAAATGGGAAATGGGAACAGGTAACCCATTCATGTATGGTGTCTTTGGAATTGCAATGGAAAATTCTCTGTTATGGTGAAGTTGGATTTGAGATTACAATTTTGCCTTAGCCATTTGGTGTCTGCAGCCTGTCTCTGGGTCACAAGACTGTGTGTAGTTGACAGTTGGGCTTTGTGTATTCCTCCTAGACAGCCACACAAAATAGAGACCTTAGGTGTGCCTGGATGGGCCATCACTGGCAGGATGGGAGAGAGAAACTGGCCACAGCCCTACTTACACTTGAATAAGCTGAGTCCTGCCTCCACACACAGGGCTGCATGCTGCCTGTAGTTAGTCTGGAGCCAGGGCAAGGAAGGCAGTGCACCTGTGCATTTTAAATGAAAGCCTTTAGAAGCTTCCCCCACTTCAAAAGCAGAACTGGGGATAAATAAAGGACCTCAGACACCAACTCTTCAGTACACTTCTAAACCTGTGGCTACTCTGCCAGGAAGAAGGACTGCTGTGCGACTGAAAGCAATGCCACTCTGCTGGACTGCTGCTCTGAAGAACTTCTGCCCTGCTGTGCTGACCTGCTACCTGATGCCCTCTTGCCTGAGTGAGAAGGACTGGACCTGCATCTGTTGACCCCAGGACCACTAGAGTGACTCCAAGGGCTACTTGGCTGGCCTCCTGACCAGAGTCTCAGGGACAGAAGGTGCCAACAACCTTGCAGCTGCACCTGGAATCTGCCGTCTATGAGTCCCACCCTGACAATTGGTGCCATCCCAGTCCTGGACCCTTGTAAGTGGGCCTAAGGTGGACTGAGCAGAACCTACTCATCTCCTGTGCTGCGTGGCACAATCCCAAGTAGAACAGACATATCGCCTATGCTGTGTGGATCTTCCCCATTGGAAGGGCTCTGCATCGCCTCGCAGCCCACAGCCTTATCGGACCTGCCGCTCAGCAATGGCGCAGGCCCTTGCATCCCTGTTGACGGCAGCCTCCACAATGAGACTGGACTCCCATCACAAGCCTCACAGCTCCTCGACGCTGGACTTCGAATCACAAGCTTTTGTCGATTGGATCCTCAAGGACGATACTGGACCTTGCATCGCAGCCTGCCAGCTCCACGGAACCGATGCATGGCTTCAGCTGCGCAGCCCATCTTTGATGCGGAATCCTAGTGACGATGCTCTGCAAACTAGGATTTAAGGTGCTCTTGTTCAGCAGGCCTAACTGGTGCGCCATTTTGGTCAGTCTGAACTTGTGACTTTGTCCCGGTCTGATGCAACCAGATATCCATAGTTGACGCGTTGTGCTTTTTGTAGTTATTTTCACTAAAACCTTTAAAATTGCATATATCTGCATTAACGATTTGGATTTTGTCATTGACTCAATTTTTCTAAACCGGTGTGAGATCCTTTTATGTGTGGTGTTTTCACTTTATTACTGTTGAAGTGTTGCACAAATACTTTACACAATGCCTCTAAAGTTAAGCCTGACTGCTCTGTGCCAAGCTACCAGAGGGTTGAGCACAGGTTAATTTAGGGTTGGCTTGTGTTTCACCCTTACAAGAACTGTGGTTGTTGCTTGAGAAGGGTTCACCCTCCTCCTCAGCCAGTAACCCAATTTCTTACAGGGATTGTCACTGAAAGGACTGTGGGCTTTAGGCAGGAAAATGCCATCTTTCTAAAAGTGGAATTTTCAAAATAGCAATTTAAAACCTGACTTTACCATCAGATTGGATTTTAAATTCCGATTAATTTGAGTCCTTGAATCATGGCTCAAACTATTCCCAAAAGTTATACATTATAAGGTGATATAATGTAACCCAGGCATTTTCTGTGGGATAGCCAGCATTGCCACACCTCTTACTGCCAGGATATATAAACACACCAGTCCTACTTTTTAACTACCACACACCTTGCCCTATATGCATTCGAGGGCCTACCTTAGCTATGATTTATCAGTGTTACAGCACAAGGCGTACACCTAGTCAAATGTTTATTTTGCCAGGTTGAATTTGCAGCTTTAAAACATCACACTCAGGCTACAGGAGTAGGCCTAAATACATGCGAACAACGAAAGTGCAACTCACTGAGTCTACTCAAGCAAACACCAATATGGTACAAGCATGGTCTCAATTTCTGATTGATTTGGCAACTGTAAGGATTACACCTCGTCACAAGATACCATGCTTCAACGCACTCAAAGGATTAACAAGTGAGGTACAAAAATTAAAAAGATACTTAAATAAAACACTAAGGAAGCTACAAACAAAAAATAGTAATATGGCTGCATGGGAAGCATTTCGAGAGCAGAGAAAACTTTACAAAAAAAAGCTATAGGAGAACAAAAGAACAAGTGCGGATAACTTCTGGGTAAAACTATTACACAACGCAAGAAATCACAGCTCAAACAAATTTTGGCAAACAATAAACAAATTGAATCGACCAAGGAACACTCTAACATCCAACGTGCAGGAACAGGAATGGGCAAACTATATAAATCAGGAATTTGGAATACTGCACCGTAGTTCCCAAAAGACACAGACAGAGCAGGTTCACCTACGTCATCCACAGCAAATAGGTGCTGACGATCAACCCACCATTGCAAATATGACGAACGAGATCTTTGGCCCAATAACGGAATCTAACACAAACAACTCCCCTTACACAGCTGACGCAATAAAAAGCATAATAACCCAAAGCAAAAGAGATGGAGCCACGGGGCCTAATGGTGTCCCGCAAACCTTTTTTAAACATGACCCAGCGTTCTTGAGCTCTACACCAGAGAACCTTTTTTTCAAAGTTGAGCTCCTACCCAAATTCCGGAGAGCTGGCAAGGATCTATTTTTACACCAATATACAAAGGGGGAGAAAGAACAAACCCATCCCACTATCGGCTTATAGCATTGCTGGATGTTGAATCAAAATACCTCGCCTCCCTGATCCTGGAAGATCTGGTTAATGGGTCTAATAAACTTAATCTGATTCCTGCAAATCAAACGGGCTTTAGAAAAGGGATAGGAACAATTTCTAACATCTTATCAATCTCCCAAATTGCAGAGAAATGCAATAAAAACAAACAGAATCTGCATCTCTGTTTTATTGATCTAAAACCTGTGTTTGATAGTGTGGACCGGAATCTTCTTTGGACCAAACTGCGAGCATGGAACATTCCAGAAAGAATTCTAAAAGGACTAATGTTATTTTATACTGATACATGGGTAAGAGTAAAACTCGGGGACGGTTCAAGAGTCTCAAGAAAAATATACATGAACAAAGGCCTGAAGCAGGGATGTGTATTAGCCCCACATCTATTTAATCTTTTCATATCTGATCTGTCAGTAAAACTTAATACAATTAACTCTCATTCCCCACACCTTGGTACCTTAGCCCTATCGCACCTTGCTTACGCTGATAATATACTTTTAAATAGTTTAACCAAGATTGGCCTAACCAGATTATTAACTGAATTTACAGAATTTCTAACAACAAACAAGTTAGTACTCAACACAACAAAAACAAAAACCATGCTTATTAGTAATCGGGCAGCCCAACCGCATAACATCTGGCTGGAAGGAAAATCCTTAGAAAATGTGTCTAGCTATAAATAAATATTTTTTAAAAAGACTTCCAACTCGTTCAAGCCGCTTTGCCAGCTCAAATGCGCTAGGAATTTGGCCTAATTAATGAAACAGTGGGTCGACTCTACTCATCAATAAAAGTTTGGTACCAAATAAAACAAAATGTGGAGAGCTCTAGCCTTAATGAGGCACTGTGGCAAGAAGTCGAGAATGGGAAGAAATCACCATATACTGTTTTTTTGCACAACGCACTTAAATCCACTTGCACTTTGGACCTTTGGAATAAAAATGTGTCCTTTTTAACATTTAAGTTAGCACTAAACAAAGCAGCAAAACTCCATTCTCTATTACTGGACAAAAGTACTTTTAGTCAAAGATCTCACTCCTGGACAAAACTCAACAACTATAAAGTCCTCAAACCAGCGGCCTATTTATACCTAACCTATTCAGTCCACTTAAAAAAAAAAGCTAATGCCACTACGCTTTGGAAATTATCCCTCACTATCAGACGCTCCAAGGTGGAAAAACATTGACTTAAAAACGTGTCGCCTGTGTGGTAGCCATAAGGAAGATCTTATACACCTGATATGTATCTGTCAGAAACTTCAGCCAGCACGTGTCACTTTACTAAAGGAAGCCTTCCGGATTAGAGGAATACGATCCTGCAGGTCCGCTATTTTAACAGGGCTTGATCCATCTGACCCGCAGATGAACTGCAAACTGGTTAAGTTTCTTCATATACATGATCAGGCTCTGAAGTCTAAACAACCAAGTGAGGGTATATCCACTGAAGAAACAACGCTTGCCGCAACCGGCCCACCGCATTGTCAACTTAAGGACTGAACCTATTGCTTTACACACCAGGCAGGAAACAATCACGACCCACAAAGGTCTAATGACTCGTAGTAACATAAGAGACCTAGGATCTTACATTTAATTTACAAATTAGTACTATCGTAAATGAAACTAATAAGTTTGTCACCCGATATTTGATGGTTTTTCATGTCTGTCCCAAGTCAATCAATAGTCTTACATAATTTAGATACCATTTTATAGGGCTTTAGAGAACATTGACAATGGAAGATTTTTGTTTTATAATTGTGTGATATTATATTGTGCCATATTGCGTTGATGAAATCATTTTTATGTATGTTTTTAATAAAAGTCGATACACGTAGAAAAATTGTTATGATTTTAATTAACTAAACAATAAAGAGAGATTTGAGATTTGACATGCTTTGCATTGTCACTTTAGTGGCGGCACAATAGGTGCTGCATTCCATTAGTGACATTTAACTTACAGGCACCTGGGTACACCGAATACCATATATAATGGATTTACAGGTAAGTTAAATATGCCAATCAGGGATTAGCCAAGGGCACATGTTTGAGGGGTCAGAGCACACACACTGGGAGCTGGACAGCAGCACCACATTGTTATTAAAAATCCATACACTAGCATTAGACAAAGAATTGGGGATAAACATGCAAAACAAATGGCCTTTCTTCTTTTGGTCCTTCCACTGCCACCTAACTCTATACTTCCTACCTTTATTTTGCTACTTTGAAGACTTGTCTTAGAGCTGTCAGGACGTATTTAATGCTGTAAGGGTTTTTTCCACATACCATTTGATTTTGTAGAATGACACTATACAGCCCTGCGTGATTTGCTGCTGCCGACTGCCAAAGCGAATACCATAAGAAGTCATGGACTTAAGATGTTGAAGCAAGAGAAATGACCATTGCATCCTATCCTTGAGAACACCTCATTGAGATACCCGAGAAGGGCTACATGTGCATGCGTAGTGGTCCTGAGAGCGCACACTGGACAAGTTTGTTGCTTTGGATTTTGAGAGAGAGGTAGATACTCCAAGCAGACTGTGTCACGTTTGTAATCCAGGGATGCTTCTTCTGTCTTAGGGTGCCGGTTATCTTTTACTGGGTGTTTTGCAAAGGTTCTAGTTTCTCTTCACAGAGAAGTCAAATTGTCGTTCTGTACTAATTGGGCAACAGAGGCAAGACTAGCTAGATGATCTTCTGAAAATGTTCTAAACCATACAACCACCAGGCAGTCACTTCCAAGCTTGAAGCATTTAGATACTAAACTGCAAAGTGCACATCATTACAGCAGACCAAGGATGTCAAGGGTTTTGGGTGTTATCTTAAGTCATGAGACCTGAATGTCTAGGTCTTTATTAGACAGTGGGATGGAGAGCTCCCAATTCTTACTTAGCAGAAGTTCCTCTGACCTATGGTATGAGTTTCTGCATTCTAGGGGGTGACACCTTTGTGACTCTTTTGGCAGGCATGCTGGCAGCACACAGTACAGTGAGCAAAGAAAGGGGCAGCATGCACAACAGGGCTGTGTAGACCTTGCATTGTCTTTGTCAATCCAAAATGGTAGTCCCTGTTGGAGCACAGCATGCAGAATCCATATCAAAAGTCTACTATAAAAAAAGCAGGAAGTTCCTACCAGTCAGGGGCATCATTCAATAATACATAGCTCACTTACAGAGACTACAATATCCTTAATCAAGAGCTCAAATCAGGCTTCATATCTCACTGCAGAATGGAGAGTGATACAAGGACCCATCTCCTGATCCTGCTCGACCCTTCTGAAGGCATTAGACCATGTTTCGGAAATGCGCATTAGCTTCCCCCGGCGTGGTCCTACAATGGTTCACCTTCTACCTCACCAGCCACCATCAATGCATACAAATGAGACCCACAAGATCCAAGAAACTCAGCATGTCCTGTGGCGACCAGACATGGATTCAGTCTCTCCACCATCCTCAATCTCTACAGGCAACCTAGTGGACATATAAACACTGACAACAGCATCAAGATCCTCCAATAGGTCTATGACAGACAACTTATTAGTCAAGACATTCAGCAACTCAGGGGTCGACTCCGATTCGGGCCGGAAATTTCTCCGACCGAGCCGGACCCGGAGAGATTTCCGACCGAATCGGACCCGTGCAGTCCGACCGAACGAGTACGATGCGGCCGTATGTTATCGGACTCGAGTCGGTCGGACTCCCATTGAAGTCAATGGGAGCCGGTCGTACAACGCGTACGCGGGCTCCCATTGACTCAATGGGTGCGAGTCGGACAAGGGCGCCCCTACAGCGGGTACGCGGCGAAGCGGATTCGCGCCGTACACGCACAGGTAGGGGGACCCATGGGTCCCCCTGTGTGCGACTCGCGCGGCTACGCGTACTGGGGGTCCGACACGGACCCCCAAAGTACGGCTCCGACAGCTCTTTCGAGCCGGAGTGCGCGGCTCGGTCGGACTGCTCGCGGCGCGCATCGTACTTACCCGGCCGGGAAACGTCTCCATTGCGCGGTGCGAGTCGAGTCCGAGCGAGTCGGTCGGAGCGGTTCGAGCCGGGAGCGAGTCGGTCGGAGCGGTCGGGACGCCCGGACGAGTCGGTCGGCGATTTCGCATCGTACTCGCTCGGCCGGACCCGCGTACGGTTCGGTCGGGAAACAGGGCTCCGAATCGGATCCGGTAAAGCCGAATCCGATTCGGAGCACTACCGGCCGAGATCGGGATCGACCCCTCAGTGTTTGCCTTAATCAAATCAGAACTGGAAGTCAAAAGCTTAAAGCTCAAGCCGACAACAGCAGCGTTTTCTCTGCTCTCCAACAGCACAAGAGAGGGACAGGTTCATGCTTGGCTATCTGATATGAATGTGGATGGCTTCATCCCCACCTAAGACTCTGAGTCATTTGAATTTATCCTGAACATAGATCTCTCCTTTAAGACACACATTGCTAGAACAACATGATAACACTCTTCCACTTGAAAAGGTGATACACTACCTTTCATAAACCAACTTTGTGAATGTGGAAAAAATGTATTGAAGAGCTAGTGGTCCAGGAGGCAATTGGCTACACTTAAAGAAACTTAAAAAGATTTATTTTTAAAACGCAGTCCATTTTTTTAAGTCGTGGAAAAATTATCTTGTCCTAGGGACAGTTTTCTTTTTTCTTTTTAATCTGTTTTTGAATAACAAATACCAGTCAAGTTGTAGATAGTTCTTGAGGAGTGCCTATGGCCTGTATCCATGGAGAAGTTATCATAAACCACAATGGTATTTCTTAAGACAAAGGGGCTCGGGGAATGGTTCCTGCAAAGCTCTGCAGACAACACTCAACTCTGCTATGGAGTCGGTGTTCATGCCCAGTCTGTTATTCTGAGGTTATGCTAACAGGAACCTCAAGCTGAGGATTGTTTTCCTCTATTGCGAGGGCCTTATACACTGTGTTTACAATAGGATGCCAAATAATCTTGGCTAATGAGCATCAAAGAAGTTGTCTTTTCCCTGCAGGCAGCAAAGGGGCAGGGGCAGCAGGCAGCAAAGGGGCAGGGGCAGCAGGCAGAGTAGGGGCTGCAGGCAGCGAATGTATGACGATACAACGCATGCATTCACATCGCATGCCATTAGATCGCGTTTTTTACAACGCAAGTCGTTACAACGACTTGCGTTGGAGGGCGCTGGACTTAGGAGTAGTTTAATTTACTATTCCAACTCCAGCCTACGTACAGTAGGGAAGGTGTTGGATAGTAAATTAAACTATTCCTTGTCCTATAGCGCCCTCCAGCGCAAGTCGTTGTAACGACTTGCGTTGTAAAAACTGCGATCTAATGGCATGCGATGTAATGCATGCGTTCTAAAGGTTGTTTCCCCAGGCAGCACAGGGGCAGCAGGCAGCGCAGGGGCAGCAGGCAGTGCAGGAGCAGCAGGCAGCGCAGGGGCAGCAGGCAGAGCAGGAGCAGCAGGCAGCGCAGGGGCAGCAGTCAGCAAAGGGGCAGGGGCAGCAGGCAGCGCTCAGCAGCAGTCAGCGCAGGGGCAGCAGGCAGAGTAGGGGCTGCAGACAGCAGAGGGGCAGCAGGCAGCACAGGGGCAGGGGCAGCAGGCAGCGCTCAGCAGCAGTCAGCGCAGGGGCATCAGGCAGAGTAGGGGCTGCAGGCAGCAGAGGGGCAGGGGCAGCAGGCAGCAAATGGGCAGGGGCAGCAGGCAGCGCTCAGCAGCAGTCAGCGCAGGGGCAGCAGGCAGAGTAGGGGCTGCAAGCAGCACAGGGGCAGGGGCAGCAGGCAGCACAGGGGCAGGTGCAGCAGGCAGCGCTCAGCAGCAGTCAGCACAGGGGCAGCAGGCAGAGTAGGGGCTGCAGGCAGCAGAGGGGCAGGGGCAGCAGGCAGCACAGGGGCAGAGGCAGCAGGCAGCGCTCAGCAGCAGTCAGCGCAGGGGCAGCAGGCAGAGTAGGGGCTGCAGGCAGCAGAGGGGCATGGGCAGCAGGCAGCAAAGGGGCGGGGCAGCAGGCAGCGCTCAGCAGCAGTCAGCGCAGGGGCAGCAGGCAGAGTAGGGGCTGCAGGCAGCAGAGGGGCAGGGGCAGCAGGCAGCACAGGGGCAGCAGGCAGCGCTCAGCAGCAGTCAGCGCAGGGGCAGAAGGCAGAGTAGGGGCTGCAGGCAGCAGAGGGGCAGGGGCAGCAGGCAGCATAGGGGCAGGGGCAGCAGGCAGCGCTCAGCAGCAGGCAGTGCAGGGGTGGCAGGCAGCACAGGGGCAGTAGGCAGAGTAGGGGCTGCAGGCAGCACAGGGGCAGCAAGCAGTGCAGGGGCATCAGGCAGTGCACGGGAATCCGGGCACAGTACCTCGAGCTGGGGGTCAGGTGAAAGAGGGGTGGGTCAGCCTCCTCCAGGCTCTGATAGGTGCGGAATGACCCACAAACACACATCCTGCAATGTGGGAGTCAGCGTCCGGCTATGAGGCTGGAGGGGCTGGATCAGGAACTGGGAAAAGCAGTCTGGGCCCTCCTCTCAGTGGCAGAGGTTGCTGGGAGGAGGAGTTGCAGGCAGGATGGCCAGAAGATTGTCCTGTGATGCGACAGTCGGCATCCAGCTATGAGGCCGGAGGGGTGGGATCAGGAGCCTGAGGGAATCAGTCCGGGCTCTCCTCTCAGTGACGGAGGCTGCTGGGAGGAGTAGAGTCAGTCAGGAGGGCCAGAATATTGTCCCGAGAAGCACGAATCAGCGTCTGACTATTAGGCTGAAGGTGCGGGTTTAGGAGCCGGGGCAAACCAGTCCGGGCTCTCCTCTCAGTGGCGGAGGATGCTGGGAGGAGTAGTTGCAGGCAGGAGAGGCAGAAGATTGTCCCACAGATTAACAAATGAGCTTCTCTGGCGAAGGCACATGTTTCAAAAGATACAACGAGAATGATGCATGACATTATTGGTATGAACATATTTTTAAGGTTTACCCAGATGTTCACCAAAACCATATGAATACTGTATTTAGCACTGTTACATGACATGTTCTTAAACTACAGAAACTTGAATCCTCGCTCCAGGGATCTGTATCATTTTAAATTAAACTTGATTCCACCATCAAATTTATTCTTGCCAAATGCACTTTGTCCACAATTTTTGGTCTTCTTCAAACCCAAAAATACCCAAATTGCTCAGCGGTCTTCCCAAAGTGCCGTAGATAAAATTCCAGAACATAAGAAAACTTACTACTAAATCAACGCTCATAATTATCTACTGAAATTATTGTGATGATTGTACCTAAACCTACTGAATTTAACACCATCAATACATATTTATACACGGGGACCTTTACACTCCTTCTCTTGCCCAGTGTTATCTGTTTCACCACAATTCACTCACAATAGTATTTCACCCACTCTTGCACTCAAGGCATCCACAAGTGTCTTCATCATTCACTAAACACCTTGCTCCTTCCTTTTCCACCTCCATGAATCCTGCTAAAATGGCCAGCCTTTCTACATATCCTCCAGGCATGTCCCAAAACACGCATTAGACCTTTATCATGGTGGGTCACAACTGAAACAAACCAATTTTGGGCCTAATCACCTGTGAAGTGTTTGTTAACTTGATCCCTTGTGTTACCCTGCTCTACTCACTTGGAGTCTTTTCTCTACCAGCACCAACTATAGGGGTTGGTGTGGTAGACACAGGTATATCCATCCTTCTGGCATTTTCTTGTGAGTTTTCAATTCTTCTGAAAGGTCTAAAAGGCTTAGTAGATGTACTTGTACATTTTTGGAACTACAACCTGTAACTACTTGATCGCTGATTAGTCCTGAAGTTAAAGACTCAAATTCATAATTACCTGCTAGTGTCTTTAAGTCTGTCACCAAAGCATTTACTGATTCCTCAGAACCACAATCACAAGTTAAAAACCTGACCTATAAGCTACCCAATTCTTTCACCCTTCAAAATACTTCAATAGTTGTGTAACAGCTACTGGGAACTCTTCAACATCTCCCACTTGTATAGGCACACACAGCAGGTAAATGCTCAAAAACGTTTTGTCCTTCAGTTCCTAACTAGTAAAAAAGTTGAGTTCTCTTTCTGTCAGCCCTACATCTAAAACCATTGATTGCTCCTAAATAGGCATTGAATCTCTAGACCAAACTTTCCTCTTCAATGGTGGATCAGTAGGATCCTGTAAACAAGGAGTATGGGGTGTACCATTCTGCATGTGAATAGAACTATACTACTAAAAACTGGAGAAATACCTAGAACTTAGAAATGTGTCACTATTATTTTATACTGATGACATAATATTGCTAAAGGTAGATAAGTTGATAAATGATCTGCAAAAGGTAGAACAAGTTTAAAATCAAAAAAACATGAAATAAATGGTAACACCTATGGGCATTGCTTCCACAAGCCAGAACAAGAAGTAAATAACTACACAGGCACAGAAGGAGCTAAAACAGGCAGTGGGAGTGCCAATGGAGACAGTTCATAGGCAGGTCGGACACACTCCCAGAAATTCAATACTGTGTTGGTTTATCTGCATCGACCTTGTTCACCACAGTGACGTGGGGCTTACTCGGTAGACACGTCACACGTGCCAAGTTGCTCTTGTAGCCAGACAATATACATCAGTACCAAGTGACCATAAGCAGCGGATACCTGAAAGTCTGTTTGCTGTATTTCAGTACTCTTGATTAACACAGCCCTAGGGAGAAACAGATGCCCCCCGCTCATGCCAAGATTCCATTGTTTGTCTCGAGAGTCAGATTCCAAGGTCTTGCACTCATCACTTGTGGCTCACGTGCCAATTATCAGTGTCATAAAGCCTCACTTCTCTCTCCCCATTTCGTGCTCCTCTTCGTAGAGTTCTTTATGTCCACTGCCATGCATAGATGCTGTGCCTCGACAGAGGCAGGCCCAAAGTTGCAAAAAAGTAGTAAATATGGTAGTATGAATGCCATAACAAAATACATTTAATGAGACACAACACTACTGTGGTGCTCTCAAGCCTGCCTACAGCAACAGCCAGACTTGTGAACCTGAAGAAAATATCTACTTTTTGACCTTTTCCCCTGCCAAGATTCAAGATATGGAAAGCATTCATTGGCAATCATTCATTGGCCTTCTGCGTTTACATCAGCCCCATGTTAGAATTCTGCAAAATAACCCAAACCACGTTTGGACACACCCACCTCGGTGTCTTACCCAGTTTGTTGCCTCACACCAATTTGAAGTACATTGTCTATTATTCACTTTTAATAGAACTAAAATGCCTTTGGAAACTTGGGAAAGAATTTACAGCTGAGCAATTCTACACTAGAGCACAGGATGGCAAACACCTCCACTGCCACCATGTACTTCCCCAGTGTGCTCAGGTATACCAGGATGAAGGATATCCACACACTGAAAAACACCAGCATACTCAAGGTGATCAGCTTGGCTTCTTTGAAGCTTCCGGGGAGATTCCTTGAGAGAAAGGCAACTATAAGGCTGACTGTGGCCAGGAGGCCCTAGTATTCCAGCATGCAGTAGAAGAAGATGGCGTCCCCTTTGTTACGCTTAATGATAACTCTTTCTTTGTAGGCCGCGATGTTCAGCTCTGCATAAGGTGGTGATTTCACCAACTAAAAAAGACATATAAGAACTTGTATCATAGAAGAGATGAAGACTGTGCAGTTGTTGCTCTTTGATGTAAGCCAACGTCTCGCTTCGGTGTTGGGATGTATTGATTTTAAGGCAATAACAACAACTATAGACTTGGCCAAAACCGATGCAACACTAATGCAAAAAATCACTCCAAACACTGTCTGTCGGAGCATGCAGGTGAGTCACAGAGGTGAGAAGAATATAACTGAGTCCCGGATTGATGACTTTGGTGATGGTAGTATCTCTGTACTTAAGGAAGACTCATAGGACAGAACAAGTAATGAGAGTCAAGAAGACAGCAGAAGTGGTAAGTATGAGTCCCAGGGGCTCCTCAAATGAGAGACACTCTGTCACTTTTTGGATGATTTATAATGTTTTTCATTGGACCATTGGTCATTGGGACATTTTATACATTCATCTCCATCTGTAAAAGGAATGATATTGAATTAATATTTGAAATTGAACTTCTGTAATATGATTCATATTAAAAACTTTATGACCTTCACATTTAAGCAACATTTTAATAATTGATTTAGGGTTTGATTTGCAAAGATGTAGCTACACAGCACATCACAGATGTTGTCATGTGGTTTGTGGCCTCATGTTCTGCCTTGCTAAGTTGGCTTAGGCCTGTCTGCCATGGTGCCTTTTTTGCGCACGTTACTTCGTGCCTTTGTTTTTCCAGCCTCTGCTTCTGCCCGGCTATTTTAGAACTGTCTGCATTTCTGCCTTTCACCTTTTCTCCTGTTCCCTTTGGGTTACGTCTGCACAACATGTACAAGGTCGAAAAACAACATCCCTTGTTCTTGCTGATCTGGCCAGTCCCTCGCACTTAGACATAACACTAAGTACAGCTGCACTGGAGAAATTTGTGTGTTTTTAATATTGTGATTTCACGGTTAGAGGCACTTGGAGAAAAACCTTTCCAGAGAGAAGAGCTGTGCGTGTCTGATGATGTAAACCTTCCATCTAGATATTGAGGTATGGGGGTTCGCCTGACAATGCCCAGAGGTCTTCTGTTTTTATAATAAACTAGCTACTAGCACGGGGAGGGTGGTATGGTCATTTAGCCCTATATCCACTGCTTTATGAAATGCTTTCCCCGTTTGTATTCTATGGAATTGTAACTATGTTTATTATTTTATCCTTATGCATTATGCTGATAGTACTGGCACGTGTACTGTATCTTAGAGCACGATAGTTGAAATAAACATTTTAAACTATACTGTGTCTCTTATTACGCACATTGTGGACAGGTATGAGAGAGTTTTGAAAGGGTGTCCTTGCTCCCGCGAGTCCTGAGAGATAGACCGTGTTCTGGGTTGTCTAATCATTGGTAGCATCGTTGCTAATGAGACGCTAAAGCTAGTCGGATTGGGATTGTGGGTACTAAGGTGCATGGTTGGTTCACCACTATACTCCGAGGTCCTATTATCCTGTGCATAGCTCTGTGTATGTGCAGAATCCCTACAACAATGTATGACTGCACAACAATTACCTGTATGTTGTGGGAACTGCATAGAGTCAGTGAAATCAATGGCAACCCTACTTTCTAAGCATAAAGAGTATTGGATTTGCCCCAATCACCTGTTATTAATTTCATTCCAGCACACACATTGGTAGGGAATGGAGTGTGTTAATGTCAACAAATGCTTCACTTGCCAACTGCTTTCTTCACTGCTGCTGGAGAGCATTTCAGAGAATGGGATTTAAAGAAGCTAGTCCTTGAATGTGGGCTTATTTCAATTCTCCTCTCATAAAAGATTAGGAGCTATGTCAGATGGTGGTGTAGCTTGGCCCTGTAGAGGATGCCCATCTTCTGTTGATGCTCCGCAGTGCTCGGGTGAGCTTTCCTCTATTACCACTGCTGAAGGCTGGGAAAAGCAGGGGATTCCTGGGAACGTCCCACCTCTTCCTTCTTATCTTCGGTATTGAGCTTTTTCTTACTTTATCTCATGCCATGGCCAGTATCTCCCAGACGCACTCTCCCTTCACTTCGGGGTGAGGTGTCTGACATCTTAAGTATCGCGGCGACACATATCCTCTTTTAAATGCCTCAAATATATGTATTACTTTAAAGCTGACTTTCCAATGATGCTGCAAAATATTCTATGTGTCTTTACGAAAAATACACTGCCTCTTAAGCTAATGGGGCAAACCTTGTTGTTTAAGCACAAATGTTTCCATCTCCTCAGGATATCCATAATTCTTTTCCTGCTATCAGGTAATTTATTGTAATTTACCTCTTGAAATTTTATTTTTATTTTTATGCCATCACTTTATTTGTGCTGCTGATCTGTCTGGGATAGTTAAGAGGATTATGAGATAATCATTTACTGAGAATCCATCACGACCCACATTTTCTCTTAGATTAAATTAATATCTTTCTTCTGCTTAACTTAGTTATGATTGTTATTACCATTAAATGTTTTGGCTTATGTATTATTCTCTTAGTTGAGGTATTTTTGAACTTCTCACTTCAGAGCACTGAAAGTTTCAATCTGTAATAATTTTAATCTGTATAGGGGCAAAACCAAGAACTTAAAGCCGACCAATGCATCCCTTCTATCTCGTTCTGCATCGAAATCAGATGATGCTATAATTGAGGTACTAATAGCTTAAAAACAAAAGTCATCTACTTCTGTCTTTCCTAAACCATAATTGACAACCAAAGAATCTATGGGGCATATTCACAAGGACCTACCGCCGATTTATCTCCACCTTAACGCATCCAAAGTGGAGATAGATTCAACACCCCATTCACAAGCGGGTGCAAACTGCAGACATCGCCAGTATTCCCGCAATAACTGCCCCAAAATTTATCTCCACGGTGGACACCACCAACCAACCCTAATGAGATGCAGAGTAGGCGTTCCCGTGCAAAAACACACGAAAAAACCACCACACCACTTTCACAACGAACTGCCAGATCTGCGATGCGAACCAAAAACAGGCGATAAGCCGCGGTAGCACCAGTGATTTAACACCTGCCTTTTGCTGGTGTTCAGCAGGACTACCACCTGCAGTACGAAAGGGAGCCCAGCCAAGAGCCACACCTGAAGACCCACAGATGCCATGGAGACAATGATCATGCAGCTCGGATACCCATGAGGGCCACAACACCCACCGCCACCACCCCCAGCCCCCCCCCGGACAATCACATACCGTGCACGACACAAGAGCCACAAAAAGCGCATGATGACGCACATTGTCAAAAAATAACACCCATGTGTGGCCAGAAGAACGAGAAACAGTCACACAGCACTGAAGTAACAACCAAAAACTTTACTGAAATACAACACAAAACACTAATGCGGAAGACTCCTGTCGGGTCCCTCCGGGACAATCCCGATGTCACAGCCTGGAAAATAAAGCACAAAATCAGAACGTGTGCCATGCGCACATCAAAGGAGCGAGACACAGAGAAACAGAGAATGAAAGAAAGGCAGAGAGAGAAAGAGAGAGAAGGAAAGGAGAGAAAGTGAGAGAGAGAGAAGGAAAGCAGAGAGAGTGAGAGAGAGAGAAGGAAAGGAGAAAGAGTGAGAGAGAGAGAGAAGGAAAGGAGAGAGAGTGAGAGAGAGAGAGAAGGAAAGGAGAGAGAGTGAGAGAGAGAGAAGGAAAGGAGAGAGAGTGAGAGAGAGAGAGAAGGAAAGGAGAGTGAGAGAGAGAGAAGGAAAGGAGAGAGAGTGAGAGAGAGAGGGAAGGAAGGGAGAGAGAGAGAGACACGGCCGCCCCTGCACACCCAGGCCCCACTGTTCACCTGCTGCCACCGGTGTGCCTCCAACCACGTGCCGGGATACACTGCAAGCCACCAGGTCTGCAATCTGTAATCAAGGCCAGAGTCAATCATGGCAGAGTCCATCACACAGCACACGGCAACAACGCCTGTCCATCCCTGCGCACGCATAAAGCCGCACCCTACCCCCTCCCGCCGGCCAGCGATGGCTGTCCGCACTTGCGCACCCCAGGCCCACTGCTCACCTGCCGCCAACGGTGTGTCAACCAGTGGGCACACCACGTGCCCGTGCAAGCTCCAGGCCCCGGTCCCGCCACCATGGCATGGTTCACATCATGCGGACTCGCCCCGCGGCCCAGCAGGTCCCACACATGGCACTGAGTCCTGAGGCATCAATGGTAGAGACCACATCAGTGCACACGTCATCATCGCAGGTTGCACACCCGCTTAGCTATTTCGGTGCCACTAACCCTGTGCAACCCCAGTCAGCGCCACGTGGTGGTAGGCCCGTGACGGGCGCAAGGCTTCGGGTGCCACTAACCCTGTGCAACCCCAGTCAGCGCCACGTGGTGGTAGGCCCGTGACGGGCGCAAGGCCTCGGGTGCGACCAACCCTGTGCGCCACAACTCATGGGCCCTTTATGATTGAGAACCGTGGAGCATCCGTCATCCAGTCACCACCGGCAGTGGGGAATGTGACGTTGTCGGCCCCTTATATTGGCGGGGTCACATGGCCTGTGACGCCTGTGCCGGATGGGTGTGGTGTGTGTGCAGACCTGCCCTCAGGGAGTGGCCGTGACATGCTGACAACTAGACCAGTGACCTGCATACCACCAGCGTGTACGCCTGCGACATGTAGCTATGTGGGCCCCCCTTGGAGCGTAAGTGGAGTGGTCTGGCCTGGCGTACGCCGGACCAGCGCAGAGCTTGCAACAATGACTCGGGGGCTCTGGGTGTGGTTCAGTCCATGTCCGGACAAGGGAGTGACTAATGCGTGTGTCCCTGTTGTAGTGTCCACGGCAAGTGGAACACAATAGGCAATGTAGCATACTGTGACTGGCATCCCACTAGATGAGCATCATTGACGTAAGGGAAATCACTGTCCCTACATTCATCCACACATTCATACATGAATGATGAAAGCCATGACACAGCAGTGCGTTTCTGGATGTTTATTGCACATCCAGTGGAGTTTTGCAGCTGGAGCGGTACAGGGCCATGCCAAGCACACTACACAATATGGGCCCGTGGAGGGCCAGCCTGAGTCCATCCGGGGATGACAAGTAATGCGGAAGAGGAAGGGTACAGCCCGCAGTCTGGTCGCCGTGTCATTTGTCATCAAACAGGATATGGCAGTTCATGTCGCGGTCCAAGGTGAGTGCAGCGGAGTGTATCAGGGGTCAGTGGCAGGTCATGGGGCCATGTGCGGCACCAAGCAGAAACAGGCAAGGTGGCGGAAATTAATGCTAGTGCCTCCTTCTGAACTCAATCCCATCCACGTCCTCGTCCTCGGATGTGTGCTCTGCCCCACCTGTGGGTGTTGCAGTACCGGCTGCGGCACTGTGTGCCACTGACACATCAGGGGCTGGAGGAGGATTGTCGGCCGCACTGTGCGGCAGTGACACATCAGGTGCCGGAGTGGATACGCCTGCCACACTGGGAGGCACTGACACACCAGGGGGCAGAGATGTGGATGGTGTGGGGGCAGCAGCATTCATCTGCACCACGCCTTGTGGCAGCAATGCCATGATGAGGATCTGCAGGGCCGGGTAGATCCCAGCTACATTTTGCTGATGTGCAGCGGTGGCTGCCATCCTTTCTGCCTCCATCCGCACCATGTCCTCCATGAGCCTCTGCATGTGTGCCAGCTCACGGCTGGGATCGCTGGAGCCACTCTGAGTGGACAGGTGTTCTTGTCTCCAAGTCATGACTCCAGCGATGTCAGTCAGGGCTCGTTGGAGACCATGGAGCGGGCCGTGGGTATCCGTTAGGGACTGGAGCTGGTCCCCGATGGGACCTAGACACTCATGGATGGCGTCCAGTTTGGTAGCCATGAGGTCGAACCCCACCCGCACCTGCTCAGCCGTCTCCCTCTGGCCCTCCAGCACACGCCGTTGGAAGGCCATGTGTTGTTCCTGGGGGTCTTGGGGCACTGCCGGGGCTGTGGGTGCCTCCTTCTGGGTGGTTTGGGTAGTGGGTGGGGTCTCCTCGATGCAGTTGGACTGCCCTGATCCTGGAGGTGAGTTGCGGATGATGTCAATGATGTCTTGGAGGGCTTGGGTGTCGATGCTGGGGGTGTCCTCCTCGTCAGAGGTGTTGACGGTGCCCCTGCAATGTGAAGGGGAGATGGTGTAATACATTGTGTCCTCATGTATGTAGCCGCATGGTACAGGTTCACATTCAGATAGCATGGCATTGTACATTGTGACAGTCTGTGGATCAGGGCCATGATCCAGAGTCATTGTGGGTGTGCACTGTGCTCTGCTTGATTGTGCATGTGTGCCATTGTGGCCATCTCTACCCGTCACCCCAGAACCTGGTGGTCACTCACCCTGTTGCGGTTGTGTTGTGTCCTGTCGAGCAGTGTCCGGTCCCCCGAGTCCGGCCACAGTCTCCACACTGATGACTGTCGACACCAGCTCCTCCATGTCATCCAGCTCCAGCTGTGGCGCTGGGCTCCCACCTCCAGTCTGCATTGCTGCCTTCTGGTTGCCTGCGAGTTTCTCCTTGGTCTTGCGCTTGATGTCAATCCATCGCCTCTTGACCTCGTCCATTGACCTCTTGTGCTCTCCGACGGCATTCACCTTGTCCACGATGTCCCGCCATATTCCATTTTTGGTGCCCAATGACACGTTGGAGGTGACGAACAGTTGTTGATGGTGTTCCATCACCTCCGTGACCAGGATCCTGTTTTCCTGCGGACTGAACTTCGTCTTCCTCTTCTTCTTGTCCTTGCCCTTCCCTGTCCCCGAGGTCCCAGGCTGGTCGTCCGGGGTGCTTGTGGGGTTGCGCTCGTCCTCTGCGCCTGCTCCGGCTGCCTCCATGGTGCTTGGGTGTTGGTCATTTTGTGTTTGTGTGTTTTTTCTACTTTTATAGTGGTTTTTCCTGCCTGCCATGTGTGTATTGCAGGCCTGGCGCTGCTTATCGCTGATTTCCTCATCGCCCTTTGGCCCATCGCATGTTTTTTCGCATTGAGGTTTGTTTTTTTATCACGGTTGCGGTTGTTGTATCGTGGACATTGGCCGCGTTTTCGGGGGACTATCGCATGGTACCGCCGTGTTGTGAATTCCAGGTTAACACGGGGTTATTTTCCCGCGATCGGCTGCGATGTGTAAAATTGCGTTAACATTTTTTGGAGATGTTTAGCACACGTTCTTGTGAATATCCCCCTATGTCTTCTGGTTATTCCATCAGCAAGAGTTAACAAAAAGAACCTCCTTCACCGAGAAGCCAAACTACTCTGCTTCCATGGAGTTGTTCTGAGGAAATCTGAGCCCTTCTGTTGAAGAAACAAAACAAAGACTTACTTCAAATTCTAGATGTGAAATAGTCTCACATGGATAACAGAGTTTCTGAAGCAGAACAATGCATGATTAATTTTCAAGATACCTCAGGAAGAATAGAATCTATGCAAGCTGTAATCTTTCTTCTTAAACAGAGAAGATCTTGTGGACAGATACTGGAGAAATAATCTTAGAATTATAGGTTTTCAAACCATGAGCCTTGCTGCGGAAAGCTATATGAAAATGTATGGAGCCCAGTCGTATCCTAGTCAGATAAAATCTAGATTGAGCAATTTCTACATCATAACTAGGTGATAAAGAGTGATAATTATCCAATGAGGATAACTGGAGTGAGTTGTACCTACGAGTGAAATGTGTCTGTTCATACAAAATTGAGTTTGTCCATGCTCTGGTCAAGGGGGGTATTGAGTTGGGATTGTTAAAGTACTCTGGGTTCCCCAGTCTAATGAAGTACTCTTGACATAAGCTATCTAAGGAATATTGACCATTTTGTCCAAGGCCAGACAGTCTAAAATTAGATTAGAGAGACATAACTCATAGCATAACTCAGGGGACTGCCAGATTTTCAACCATAATAACAGTGGGGCAAACCCAAGAGCATCTTCCAGGTAATTTAGGTCTACTTTCGAATACCAAAAGAAGGTGGATGAACCCGAAGGGGCCATAAGTAGTCTATGCAGAAAGCTGTTGTCTATATTTTGAAGCCTGGTACAATTGCAGTCCCCCCACTCTCCTGCAGGTGACAATTGAGCAGCATTTAGCTTTACACACGGTTATCATATCCTTCACTGGTCTATGGCTTAGTGAAACAAGAGACATCTTCGACTGATCTGGACAGTTGCTGAGCTCTCATTGTTAAAAGTGAGCCCGAATTTAAATGTGAATCAAAAGGCAACCTTAAATAAATAAAACTCTCTACTTTAGAAACAGGAGCACCATCTATAAACTGGGTTTTAGTTTGTGTTCCCTCTGGCCCACTGACCAATATGAAAGACTTTAGATGGTTAATCGTTAAATCTGGAGTGGACATAAACTCAACGAAAGCGACAAATGCTCTCTGCAGGCTATTTGCAATCCTAGCTATAAGTAAGATAACCCGATTGCCCACCCTAGGAAAGTCTAATTTATTCTGTAGCAAATGGCCTTCAAGGCCACTTATATACAAAGGAAATAAAAATGATTTGAGGATACAGCTCTGACAAACTCCTTGATTACGGTAGATGCATGATGTGCATTCCCCCCAGCACAAAGCAAATCTTAGCGGAGGTATCCCGGTGAAGACGTCATAGGAGAGTAATCAGAGCGTCTTCTTCCCTGAAATTTTCAAGAATAACCCATAATTTGGAAAGATTTACTGTGTCAAATGCACACAACATATCCATGAATGTTAAATGTAGCCACCTTTCATGGCTCTGGTGTACTTGCAGATTAATAGGGAAAGATTCAGACATTGTTCAACCGTACCAGAGCCGTGTATGAATCCATATTGCACCTCGGAGAGAATGTTTCCAGAATTGGCCCAGACCTCCAATCTTGCTTAGAGAACCCTGCCCAAAATTTTCACTGTGGAGTCCAATAAATATATTGGAGGATAGCTGGCTGGGTTATCCCTATCTCCTTTTTTTAATAATTTAGAACTATAATAGCTTCTTTCCAGTGAGGGATAAAGGGCCAATAATCGCAGCTCTCAATACATTCATAGGCAAAGGGGCCCATAGGTCAATATTTTCTCTAAACAAGTCTGAAGGGACTCCATCTGGGCCCAGTGCTTTTCTGCAATGGCTGTTCTTAATGGCCACAGCAACATCCTTAACGCTGATAGTGTAACTAAACTTTAGGGCCAATTTCATGTCTTTGACAGAAAGTACTTTTTTTCCCTGTTGAATACAGGATGAGGTGATAGATTTTAATACTTGTGAAAGTGTGCAACCCAAGATCCCGCTGGAAGTAAATAGTCTATCTTAGAGGGAGGCCCTTCTGCAAAAATCGGACAATTCATGACCTACCAAAAAAGTCTTGCATCCACTTGAATTCCCTGCCACTATTAGGTCGGACTAGGCATGATCTCTGAGTTCAGCCTTCCTGTCCCTCAGAACAGCTTTATAGACCTTACAGGCTGCAATGATAATCTCCCTAACTTTCGGGATACCGCTTAACGCTACCTTCAACTGATTATGCGCTTTTGAATAAGCTGCATTAAACTGTGGGGGAGGGCTGGATGGGCTGCGTTTTGAGGTTAACAATTGAGAAACTGGGAAACTGAGAAACAGACGGTGCCAAAACCTTCTATTATCGAACAGGGGGATATCAGCATATAGACACACTTATTTATTGCGCCTATGTTTTCAGAAACTACAGACTCCAGAAACCTTTTTGGATCAACGGAATCCCATCTAATTCGGAGACCTTTATTAAAAGAAAAGGCAATTGTGGCCACTTCCAAATTGTCCACTACTTTAGACTGGGCCACCTTAAAAAATACTGCAAGAGAGTTATGGCCACTTATACAGTTCAGAAATTTTTTAAATTCTAAGACTAAAGAGCTGAATTCATTTAGAATCAATATAAAATTGATGATACCTATGTTTCCTACCTCCTATAAAAGTTGGAAAGGAATTTAGAGGATCCAAACCACACTCGCTCACAAACAGGAGGACCTTGGAATATATTATCTTATTTAACGCAAACTCATAGTTGGAGTGCTTGAAATGGGTCATTACCTGGCCATCTGTGTTCTCCAGACCACACTCTTGCAACCGACTATATTCACACAAAGTACAATTAAAATCGCCTGCCCACAGTAGGCAATACCATTGGTTTTTAAAATTCAAGTTAGAAGTCTTTTCACCTAACATAGCCACAAGGTTAGAGCAACGATGATCAAACATGTTATGATAAAAGTTAATAATTAACCAATAAACTGAGCCCAACCCAGACAGCATTAATAACTGGAACCAAGGGGAAAATCCTAGGGACTTAACTTTAAGATGAGGGATCTTAATGGAAGTCAAAATAGTTAAACTCCCTTACCTGCCCACAAGTGGAATGTAATGCAGGATTTCAAAATAGCAGAAAACCAACAATATGAAATGTGTCTAGTGCCCAAGGGTCAGATGTACAAAATTCTTGCTTGTCCTAAATAGTGAATTCTAAGAAATCGCTATTTTCGATTTCCTAGTAGGAAATCGCAAATTAGGAAATGTAAAACCAAGGGTGCCTATGGCACTTAGGCCCTCTTGATGCACCCAAAACAGGTGGTGCACATGTAAAGTGCACATATGCCCTAGGGACATGGGTGCGCTTCATTACACTTTAGAAAAACATTTTGGGGTGCTTTTTTTAATTTGCGCATGGTTACCATTGACTTGGAGTTGATGGTAGTAGCATTTCCTAAATGCCCATTTCTCATTTAGGAAATGCTTAGTACATGTGCTTAGGAAATCGCAAATAGGAAATCCCGGTTTGCTATTTCCTAATTAGGGAATCGTAAAAATGCGATTTCTACTGGGTAGAAATCACATATTGTGATTCCCTAACTGCCTTTGTACATTAGGAAAAACTGTTTTGCATTTCCTAATGGGCCGAAATTGCAATTCGGCTAGTTAAGAAATGCAAAAAGCTTTTGTGCATCTGGCCCCAAGTCTCTTGCAGAGAGATTATATAAAAATCCTTTATGAACCTCAACCAGTCTTCATTGGATAGCATAGAATGCACTCCGGCAATATTCCAAGATAACAAATTGAAAATTATAAAGTATCTTGGCCCCTGATGGTATGTCAGCTTTAGGGACTAGCTCCAAAACCGGTCTAGTGAAGGCATGACGTTCTAGCCAAGGAGGTGTCCTGCCCTACATCTTCCTGGCAATGCCGGGCATAGACAGGCCTGCTCTTGGCCTGATCTTCACCTTGGCATGTGCCTGTGCACGTCCTGCATATGTCCCGAGCTGTGGGAGTCCCATAGCCCCTTTGTGCACGTCGACATGAGCTTTTCCCCTCCTCCTTGCTATGGGGCTGTTGGGGGATGAAGTCCCATCCCAGCTGCGTCAATGTGGGAAATGCGAGCAAGAATCACGTCCTGTGCTGTGGGAGTTCCAAAGCGCCTTGAGCGCATCTACAGAGCTTTGCTCCTCCTCCAGGCTTCTGGGGATTGAAGTCCCACCCCAGCTGCAGCAATGCAGACAAGAATTGGGTCCCGCAATGTGGGAGTCCCAAAGCGCCTTTAAGCACATCGACAGAGGTTTGCCCTGGCTTGGCCTGGCTATGAGGCTGCAGGGAGATGAAGTCCCACCCCAGCTCGGGCAATGCCGCAATGCAGACAAGAATCAGGTCCCGCGCTGTGAGAGTCCCAAAGCACCTTCGAGCGCAACAACAGAGCTTTTCCCCTCCTCCTGGCACTGAGGCTGCTGGGGGATGAAGTCCCACTCCAGCTGCGGCAATGAAGACTTTGTGGGCAAGAATCCAGTCTTTTTGATATTCATAATCGTGTCCAAGATAAAGAAGCAAATTTCATTGTCAAGGAAACATACGATTGCTTTAGGACGTAAAGAGAGCCACTGCAGAGCACAGAAAGAAATTCCTTGATATTTATGGTCCTGTTAAACCAGATCCTGATTTCTGGAATAACATTAAGATTTTATTAGCCTCTCTTGACAACCCTAACATCATTGTTGCGGGAGATTTCAATCAGTGGTTAGACCCATTTACAGACAGACAGTCTAAATGTAAATTTAATCCTGACAAATCTCACAAAGCATTTTAATCTGCCTTTGCCAACCGTCCATTATTTGATGTTTGGAAAACTTGTAATCCTGACTCATTTGAATTCACATTTTTCTCCAATTCTCACCATATTCGCTCTAGAATTGATTATATTCTGGTCAGTAAACCTTTACTTCCCTCCATCCAATCTTCTGAGATTGGCTCTATTTTTATTTCTGTCCATGCTCCTGTTTTTTCTTCATTTGACCTTTCTTTGAACTTTCCTAAAACTGTCGATGGAAATGTAATAACTTTCTTTTATCCAATAATAACTTCCTATCTGAAGCTACTACCTTCATTAACATTTTTTTTTAAATTAACCACCCTTCGGACACGTCTGTCCCCAACACTTGGGATGCCTTCAAGGCCTCTTTTCGTGCCTTCACTATAGCCTACACAGCAAGAAAGAAAAAAATCAACAACGTCAAATATACAACTTTACTTCAACAACTCAAAACACTAGAACATACTTACTTTTCATTTAAATCCTCCTTGGTACTTCATGAATTAATTAAAGTCAAGTCTGCTCTTAACAAACTTCCCACCGTTGATGCCTCCAACATCCTTCTTAAAGTTAAAGCTGGACAATTTAAAAAAATCAAATCTGAACGTAAAAATATTGGTCCCATTCTAAATGAGCTTCCCAATAAAATGGCGTCCTCTGATACAGATATTTCTACCACTTTTCAAGAGTATTACCAGTTATTGTACTCTGATGACACTAGCCCCTCAAAACAAAATATGCACACCTTTTTTAATGGTCTACCGAATCCCCCATCTTTACCTGAAAAATGTGATTTATTGGAAGCTGATATAACTCTCCAAGAAATAACAGACGCCATCAGATCCTTAAAAAAATCCAAGGCCCCTGGTCCTGATGGCTTTTCTGTTGAATTTGTTTCCGCTTTTTCCTCCATTTGATGATGTTTTCAGTTTAAAGGGGTGTCAAACTGGATGTTGGACTGCCTCCATGTATCAGGGATTTGTATTAAGTTACACATTGTTTATATTTCCTTGAGGTTTATTTAACAAATCCTAAACCGCAAGGGAATTTTAATATGTAAATTATATTGTCAGAGTTACGCATATAATACGTTTGAATAGGAATGAGCTCACCTGTCTGTGGGTGCTGTACGTGCGCCACTTTTTGGTCCTGCTGAAGAGGATGCATATAAACATGGGTATGCTCCTCCTTCTTGGTATGAAATGGAGTTCTGTGTATTCAAGTGTCCAAATCAGTTGATTTTGAAAATTCTTTTTCTTAGTACATACTATTATAGGTTTGAGATTTTGCAGCTCTAGATTGTTTTGTAAACTGTTCCAATGTTTGCTTATGATTCTTTAGATCTGTGTGCACTGCAAAGTGTACGGCAGTGGTTCCTAACCTATAGCCCGGGAACCACTGGTGCTCCATAAAGCCTTCTTAGGTGGGGTCACAACTGCTTAGAAAATTAAATAATATTAGCAGATTGTATAATAATAAAGAAGCAAAATGTAAAACTGAACATGTTAAACCATTCTGTTAATGTGAAGGAATTAGAAACTGGGGGCTGAAAATTAAGTTTGTGTCCTCAGATTGATTTGTGAGAGCAGTGCAAGTGCATCAAATAGAGTATGGATGATGAGTGGCCTCAATTGAATTTAGAAACGCTCCATCTTTCCAGTTACACTCTGCTATAATTTCTTCCTTCAACAAAATAGGACCAAATGCTGACACTTAAGTTCAATTAATGAATTTCTAGAACAGTTCTGCCTTTGGTCAAATGATAGCAACGTTGATGCTTCATTAGACACAATAGAAATAACTTGTACCAGAAACACTTTCTGAGTTGGAGTCTCTTTAAATCAGGCAAGACAAAGGATATAGGCTCTGTAAAGCTGTAGTAATCCTTAGCACTTCACTTTTAGTGCTGGTGTCCGCCACAGGCGGACACCCACACTTCCTCCCAGTATGTCTGTTGGACATTGGCCAGCACTGGGGAGGGTTTAAAGTAAACCTCTGGTGCTCTGGTGCAGGCCAAACAGTTTTGAGGGAGTATGGAGGCAATCTTGGAACTCATTCAAGGGCATACTGGTGGATTTCCATTTCACCTGGGGAGTTGAAGAAAATCCTGGGTCTTACGCTCAAAATGGAGATAGTGTACAACCCAAGTGTACAGTCCTACTGGTCTACTCGCAAGGTTTGAGTAACACTCAGTGTCACACCGTTCAGGAGCAGAGATCAGTTTTCTCTATTGCAATGTATGCCGCATATTATTGATAATTCCGCTGCATTGCCTCAGTATATTCCATGACAGGTTGTTCAAAACTTGGCCTGTCATGAAACAGTAATCTGCCAGGTTTCTAAAGATTTCTACTTCTGGAATGAATATAGCAATTGATGAGTCATTGATCATGTGCAAAGGGAGGCTGCTGTTCATCCAGTACAGACTGAACTTATTAAGATATCCAAATGTACATGCTGTGTGAGAGTTCTACTGGTGATGTATGCAGCCTGAGAGTGTATACAGGGAATGACTCCACTCTAAATACTGTAACTTGCCCTTCCAATCTTGGAGTCACAGAAAAGATTGTATGGGAGCTTGTCCAACCACTCTTTCCTAAAAGTTATACCCTTAATGTGGGCAAGTTCTATAAGGGAGTGGGGATGTTCAGTAAGCTGTACAAAGCTGGCACTGTGGCATGTAGTACAGTTTCAGGTTGCCACAAATGATTCTGCAGCAGCTTGTTTGTAAGACGCTCCAAGAATCCCAGATTCCAATGAACTGCTCGCAATCAAGTTCCCCAAGAGGTGGGATGATTACGTTACAGTCCATGATGAGAGCACTTCCCTGGTCATGGTCTGGGGTCAGTAGGCCAAACTTCACAAGCCACCTGTATACAAGTACATGGGCGGGGTGGATAAGAATGACCAGGTATTTCAGCTATACAACACGAGTCATAAAACTTGCATAAGGTGGAAGAAGTTATTTACGCATCTGATCTAGTTGGCAACATACAATGCATATGCTGTTTACCGTCAGACCACGACAGGAAGATCAGAGTGTTTCCTTGGCTTTCAGTTGACCATCATTGAAAGTCTTACTGCTGCAAAGTAGTAGCCCTCCACTTCATCAGCTTTGCAGGACGTGGCAAGGCTGTAGTATCTGCCCTTTGCCAACCACATTCCTGCAACAGCGAGAAAGACTTGACCATGTCGTCACTGCAGAGTCTGCTCTAAGCAAGGAAAGAGGCAAGAGACTCATTGTTACTCTTCCTCAGTGCCCATGTCTGCCAGGCCTAGGTTTTCCAACTTGCTTTACGTTGTACCATACAAAAATGAAGTATTGAGACATTGACTGAGGTTGAGCTGTCCCAGTTTACACCTTTTAATGGCTGTGCATGGATACATACCTTCCAAACCTCATCTAGTTTAGAAAATCTTGGGCTTGATTATGTCCTGCCTGACACTTTATCCACCTTCAGAACTAGGTAGATGTTCTATTTTCTGCATGACAATTGCAGTACTGTCACAGCTCTGCACATAATCCTGGATGGAACATATGTCACAGTCTGGAACACTGTCACAGAGAACCCTGTGTGACAAAAACTAAAGCCTTTAGTGGTTTTTGAAGTGCTGTTAGGGTACTTAGGACAGTCTTCCCCAGCATGTCTACCTTAATTTCAAAGAATCTAGACCTTGAGGCATTCTCGGACAAGCCCCAACTTGCATTCACAACCTGGACAGAGTTGTATTTATTACAGTGAGTGCACTAAAGGCGCATGACAGGCACGTCTACTTTAGCCTCAGGTGGCTGCCACGGAAGGTGTTAATAAAAGTTCTCTTGTCAAGTATGCAGGATTATTCAAGACTTTGAAGGAGCAACAGATATGAACATGTAGGAATAGCTTAGGCTAGGTGCATTTTCATAGGATTATTGCATAGTTAGAAGGCAGATAGTCTAGGTAGTAGAGATACACATGCCGTCAATTCATCTTCACCAAAGGACTCAACTCCATTAATGCTGAACTCACCCCGATACTCAATTACTCCTTCACTCCATTAAATAGATGATTATAAACCATACAGATCGCAGCTGCCAGGCTCACCCTCAATCTCCCACCATGCAGACACTTCAGCCCACACCACAAAGAGCTTCACAGGCTCCCCATCTACAAGCCAGCTGTCTTCTAACTTCTCTCACACACATTCAAAGTCTTACACAACACTAGCCCAGCATACCTCAACAACCGCCTTACATTTCAGAAATGTTCCTAACACCTCTGCTCAGCCAGACTCCTACTCCCACACAACCCATGCATATGCAGCACCAGAGCAGGCAGTGGTGCCTTCTCCTACCTTGCTTCGAACGCTTGGAACAATCTGCCCCTACATATATGTTCTTCTCCTTAATTTCTTAAATTCCCCAAGAAGCAGAAGACTTGGCTCTTTAACTAGGCGAGTCCATGGATCAGCCCAAACTGCTCCTGCATCTGCTGAAGAAAATCCTCCTGGGTGAAAGCATGCTTAACAAATGCACATAACATTACATGAAACTCTGCACCCAACACTAAACATACGGCTCATATTTGTGGCCTGCTTGCAATGTTCATACTTCTTCAGAATGAGGTGGATGTTCTTTTTACCATATGACAAATGAATTACAGTCACAGCACTGCACATAGCGGTGGACGGGCTATATGCCATGTTGTCACAGAGCACCCTGTGTGCCAAAAAACAATGCCCTAAGTAGTTTTGGACGTGCTCTTTAGGGAACTTATGATGGTCTTCCCAAGCATATTTACCTTAGTTTCAAAGGTAAATATACTCACTCTTTTCAAGGAATCTAGGTTTCGAGGCATCCTCTGACCCCCCCAGTCAACTCACATCCACAAACTGCAAGGAGTTGGATTTAGCACATAAAGTGTGCTAAAGGCGCATGAAAGACATCATCCTGAGCCTAATGTGACTCTCATGGGAGCCGTTAGTAAAAGTTCACTTGCACACCTTCAGTATGGCTCAGAACATTGAGGGAGGCAGATACTTCATAGGCAGTAAACACTCACTATCTCTGGTGATGCGCAGCACACACGCAACCAAAACATCATCATACTGCAGGATAAGAAGTGTGAACAGGCCTTTCCCAGCAAGCATCCAGGATCCGGAACAGCATCTCGGTATCCATCAGGGCTGTCCCAATTTTGTTCCAATTTAGAAAAGAGTTTAATACTCACCTCTTTAAAGAGTATTACATCACAATGCAATAACTGTAAGTAATTCAACTTCCTCTCCTTTTACTCATTGACTTTTAGCTGCCTTTGACCATATACAGCTCTCAGCTTCCTTTTGGGTGGGTTTGTGCTATAGAAACACCATATACATACATACATGCATTTATTATTTCCCATGGATGATTTCCAGTAATCATCCTATCCATTCAAGCAAGGCCTCAAAAATATCTAAGTGTTAGACCTGTCAGCCTTAGGGTGGTCTTCCTCCAAACTTTTTGCCTTACTTTTCCATATTTATCTGATCTCGGTTTTGTTGGCCTTGGGACTAACCAGTGCTAAAGTGTGTGTGCTCACTTTGCAAAACATTGTAACATTGGCATATCCTCAATTGGCATATTTCGTTTACTTATAAGTCCCTAATAAACTGGCACTACATGTACCCAGGGCCTATAAATTAATTGCTACTAGTGGGCCTGCAAGAGGAAAACAACAGGAGAAAAACCTGATGGTCCAGTTGAGACCGGGTAATTACGTTATATAAGGGAACAATGTCTCAACCAGAAATCACGTAAAAAGACAGGTACAATATATGACAAATTAATGTCAAGTACAAGGAAAAAGGGAGACCACAAGAATTTACACTACATGACAATACATTATTTAAATGGTAACCCAAGGTACCCTGTGCACAATAGTGCTCGTGAAAAAGTAAACGGTGCAGAGTGACAAGAGTAATACGTTTTCAGTTATTACACTTGTCACTCTGCGCCGTTTACTTCTTCACGAGCACTATTGTGCACAGGGTACCTTGGGTTACCATTTAAATAATGTAATGTAATGTACTGTAGTGCTGATACAACTACTGCTTTTTCTCCAAATATACTGACCAAGGCTTTGGTCCTTCCTTAAATTCTTGTGGTCTCCCTTTTTCCATGTACTTCACATTGATTTGTCATATATTGCACCTGTCTTTTTACGTGATTTCCGGCTGAGACATTGTTGCCTTATATAAACCACTGGGCCTGCAGCACTTGTTGTGCCACCCAATTAAGTAGCCTTGCAACCCTGTCTCGGTCTGGCCATTGCAGCCTTTGTGCAGATAGGTTTAAATAGCCATTTAAAAATCAACCTTTTACCTGGCCTAAACCGTCCTTCTTAATAAATATAAGTCACCCGTAGGGTAGGCCCTAAATATTCCACACGCCAGGGTGCAAAGTATTGAAAAAGTAGGGCATGTACTTTTAAGTATTACATGTCCTGATAGCCACAAACTCTTACATTTATTTTTCACTATGGCACGACCTACCTTTCACATAGAATTGCATTGGGGTTACCTTAGTACAGTTAGCAAGGATAGATTCCAAATGGGAATAGGTAAACAGTTTATGTTTGATGTCTTTGGAACTGTAATGAAAAATCCTCTTTTATGGTAAATTCGTATTTCCAATTACAATTTTGAAAATGCCTCTTTTGGAAAGTGTGCCTTTTCCTGCCGCAGCCATTTAATGCCTGCAGCCTGTTTCTGATTCACATTACTAGGTGTAGCTAGTAGTTTTTCTTTGTGTATTCATTCCAGACAGCCACACACAATAGAGAACTTTGGTGTGCCTGAATGGGCCATCACTGGTAATATGGTGGGGGAGATGGGCACACAGCCCCTGATGGAGCAGAGAAAATAAAAATTTTAACCCCTAACAAATTTTATAAATAATTAATAAAATGTTCGTTTAAATGTATTAATCAACACTGTATGTGTGGGAAAGGTAACACGCCAATGTGTGTGCTAAATAATCTATTAATGGATGTCCGTGTGTCTAATTATAACGTAAAAATAAATGCATACTAATTAAAAATAAATGCATGTTTTTGTGCTTCATAGAAATAAAACGTGTCGTTGCAAAAACAATAGTGATGGTAAGTAAGGAACAGCTTAAATGTTGCTTTCTGCTAGGTAATAACTAACTGGGGTACGTAGATGACGGGAGGGAAACGACAAGGCTATTTTTCTCTATTTTAATTATGTTTTGTTTGCCTCAAATTAGTGCTTCTAAAGTATAACCGAGTGGCGATATAAAATGACCGCCAGTGGGAAGATGTGCGCAGGTGCAAGGGGACTTGTGACACGGGATGAAGTCGGAGAAAAAACTAACCTCGTGGTGTTGCTGAGAGGCTAGGATGCGAGAAATGGTCAAGGCTGATGTGACCTAATTGAACTGATAGTGTGCCTTGGTGATCAGCAGGAGACCCGTGGGAAACCAGTTTAAGAGAAAGGACAATGACTGCGTAGTTCTCGAATGTATCGAAAGAAGTTACAAATGTACTGATCGAAGCGGATGGAAACATGTCTTGAGCGTATGGGAAAGGAAATGATCCAAGGACCATTGAATCCAAGAGAACTTGATTAAAAGAATGAATAAGATGACATGCATGGACCAATGAAAGAAAAGCGTGTTATTAATGTTGCAACAATTAGTTAGCAAAGTTAGAATTAGGGTATAAAAGGGCCTACTCTTAGTGGGAGGGAGTGAGTCGCAGTCAATCGCAGTGAGTCGCTGTCACAGTCAGGAGCGGAGTTGGAGAGTCGTGTTGGTGTTGGTGGCTTCCAGTGCTGGGTGGTCCTGATCGATCCCTTATTGAGCGGGAGATGCTGAAAGACTGTTAGATGAGACGGGTTGCAGGTAGCTGATGCTGACGAGCTGAAGTTTCTGTTGCTGTCTTAATTTTCCAGTTGAGTATGAGAATCAGGTTATTTCTAATTCTTAAACTTAGGTTAGAAATCATTAGGCTAAATTAGGAAGGTAGGCAGGTAATTAGGGTTTTTGCTTCATGACAAAAGATTTCCTTTCTGCAATAAATTGATTATGTTTAATAAATATTTGAATTAATAATGAATGAATAATTGAACAAAAGTTTAAATTCTTTCTCATGCTTTTAAAATTATATAAAAATTAAGATTCTTTAAATTAAATGACTCAGTGGTTATTTTCCTAAATGATTGTGACATCAGTAATTGGTTATTGTGATTCAGCTGGTCTTAATCACTATGAACTAATTTCTTACATGAATGATTCATCGACAAAACAATGAGCAGGAATATCTTAAGAAATAACTAAAAGAAAGCGACAAGTTAAGGTAATAAGATATCCCGGCTCCTTCCAGCGGTACATAAATGGTGTCTTCCATTTAGTTCTCATGCTTCTCCTAGGAATACAGATTTTCGTAAAGGTATAAAGGAAATCCAGGTGTGTGCGTGTGTGTTAGGCGATGTTTATGGGCCCCATCGTCATGTGGATGTGAGAAAATATAGTTTGCCCCTGGATGACCTATAAGTAACCTAGGAGGAGAATAGTTTTTATTGTACGCGCTGCATCACCCCACTTACACCTGAATAGGCCATTTCTTGCCTTCAAACAAATGATTGCATGCTCCCTATAGTTAGTCTGGAGCCAGTGTAGGAGAGGCAGGAAACCTGAGCACATCGAATGGAATGCTCTGGTAGCTTTTCCCATTTCAAAGAGGGCACCAGGTATAAATATTGAACCTCAGACACCAAGTCTGGAGTACTCTTCTGGACCTGAGAAAGACTCTGCCAGGAAAAGGACTGCTGTGCTGCTGAAAGGACTGGCACTCTGCTGGGTTGCTGCACTTAATAACTGCTGCTCTGCTTTGTTGACCTGCTACCCTGCTGCCCTCTTGCCTGGGTGAGAAGCACTGGACCTGCAACCTGCACCCAGGACCACCAGAGTGACTCCAAGGGCTAGTATCCTGCAGGGGCGTAGCTTGGTCAGTAAGACTGGGGTGGGGGGGTGGGGTCAGATTTCCCAACAAACATTGTGGCATATAATGTTAAAATACATTATACAACATACAGGACTTAAGGGGCAGTGGAAAGGGAGAGGAATGCCTATAGATAGGAGTACTAAGTGAGAAGAACACAACATTTTGTAGCATGGAGTAGGCAAATCTCTGCAAACTCCGCTGGCGGAGCGGAGTTATCCCCCTATGGTTAACATTGAGCACTATTTTCTTAGTCGCTCGTGCTCTCTAAGTTTGTTGCTCCAGTCCTCCTGCGGTAGGATTTTTGCCCCAAAATACTCTTAATTACTCAAGCAGATAATCATGTAATTTCGATAATTTGGAATCACAAGAGTAATGTGGAATTTCCAAAACGACTCCAATTACTCCAGCATAATTAAAATGTTACCTAGGCATAGCTGAAACCAGTCTGGGGCTGCTTGTGTTCCTTTCTAGCAGGGGCCTGACCTGGTTCATGATATACTGTTCCCATGATAAGCAGGTCAGTACTGATTTGCAAAACGTAGGTCTTTGTCTGGAGTAGCACAGTGGCCAGAATGACTGGTTGTGTGATTGCCAGCGATTTATGCTTTTTACAAGTATTCTTCTGATCACCTCTTGTGAGTTTAATGTATTTAAACTTTGCCCAGGAGGCTGGCCCTCATCTTCTTGAAGCCTGGTCTTGAACTTTGCTTCTTCCTGCTGCTGGGTTCATGATTGTGACTCTGTTTTGAGATGTTGCACTGCTGTCAAGACAATGTCAGTGCATCGCCTGTGTGCTTCTGCCAACGGGCCCCTACCACAAGCAATGGCAAGGCTCATCCTCCTTTAGGCACAGTTCTACACCATTGTCTTTGGCATACCTTTGGGCACATCACAATACCTCTGGGTTCAAAACAACTACCAAGCCTCAGCCTCTAGTACTTACTGCTTCAGCAACTCTGCACTGCTGTGACTACACTTTACAACCACATAATGCAAGACTACTGCCTTGTGGAAAGAAAAGATATCCTGCCAGTGCACCAGTGAAACAACTGACACAGCATATTGACCCTGTGCACCAGCGATGAAAGTAAACTTGCACAACATTTGTAGGAGAACGGATTCCCTAAAGTTAATTACTGTGGTAGTTTGTAGGGCTGACCTGTTGTCTAGCAGAGATGGTTTACTGCACTATTACCCTTGTGCTTCTTAGAATCTGCTGCTCTGCTGCCTATTTGTGATGTTGAATACTTCCTTATTCTGCATTTGGCAATATATATTTATTAAAATGCTGTGTCCACAGAAATCTGGGCTGAATCCCTTCTCTGCATTAGTCAAGGATAGAAGATTCCTGGACTCCCACAGCTTTCACATTTACAGCAACCCATGGAAGCTCCTGATTTAGTGTTACATTACCATTAATTTCAGTTCTCTAAGGAGCAGGTGCACGAGTGGCACCTTGGGAAACAAAAACTAAGAGCCCCTGTCTTTTGGTTGTATCTAAACATGACCAATGCTTCTACATACAGTTCTCCATACAGTGTTATTTTCAAAAATTATAATTTGCATACCAAACCCATCAAGCTTCAAAACCTCATGGTTAATGCATTAGGATGAAGTAATCAGGAGAGTTGCTGCAGGTTACATGGTGTTAGTACAGCTACCCGGAGTTCTACTTGAGATCTGTCCACAGCTTGTTGTTACATTGGGGCAACCAGTAGCAGGAGGTAAGAAAGATCGCAAGAAGACATCCCTTTCCAACATATGACTCGCGTGTCCCATAGCCAAACAGTGGAGAGCTGGAATCGACAAGAATTCTACGTTGTCCAGGAGAACACAGAGAAGTGGTGCTCGGCCCTGACAGTTGCATGCTCTATGACTTCCTAAAGTCCCATATAACCTTAGAGCTTCTCATCTTTGGAGTGACATCTCCTTCTGTCTTTCTTCACTTCCTTATTACAAGGCCAGTCTACACATCTCTTTTATCACTCTCCATCCCTCCCATGTACGCTCTGTAGGACAGAGGATGGGCCCTAGAATATCTGCCTTTTTCTGCCTCCTTTTCCAGAGGTTGAGAAAGACACTTTACCTCACCTCTCTATTCTTTCCACCAAGTGTAACAATGCTGGTCTCCGAACATGTGACACCCTCGCTGTCACTTTACAGAGGTGCAGGTCCCAACTCTACTCCAAGTTAATCCTTGTTTGCCTCACTTCCTCCAACTGGGGGGCTGTACAACTCTTCAGCCTCACTCTTTCACCATCACCACCGTGGAAGCTGTGTACAATATGTGGGTCTTACTCACCCTCCGTGGCCATCTTCTCCAAGCTTCATGAGTCCTTGGTCTTCACACAATCTGTAATGCCATTGATGGCCATGACCTGCTGTGAGTGCCGCTGTGTGCCTCAGTCAGCTTGAATCCTGTTACCTGGACTCCATGAGGCACAAGCTTATAAATGCTTTCTGCCTCAGGTTCTTACACAAACATGTAGCGTTTTCTTCCTCATCCACGCTATCTGGTGGATAGCGGGCCAGCAATGATGACTCACCTTTTGTGGGTGATCTCCAGTTGACTTGAGTAAAAGACATACTACCCAGAGCTGCTTTTCTGTAGGCCAGCATGGACACCGGAGGCAAGACACAATCAAGAGATGACCAAGGTCTCCTTTCCCTTTCCCAGTTTCCAAAACTGTGTCACGCGTACCCTTAGCTTCAATGACAATCAAGTGCATGCTGCCAGAAGTGTCTGCTGTGTCTCTCGTCCATCCCTCAGCACTACGGATGGTTCATGCCAGTGCCCGGAGGACGTCGGTCTTCCTACTCAAGGTGTTTAGTGCTGCTGATGCTGTCCACTTTGGGAAAGCTTGGTTATCTCTTGCATCTTATATTTAACTGCATTCAGCCAATGGAAATGTGTGGGATGCATTACAAAGTAGTGTGGAGATGTCACATGAGTATAAGTGGATGAGAGGGAGAGAAAACAAGTAGGAAAGAGACAAAATGAGTGAGCGTGATAGTGAGTGTGCATGAGTGAGCAAGCAAAAGAGTGATTTTGCATTAGTGAGCGATTTGGTTGGCAAGTTAGAGGAAGCAAGCAAAAAAACAGAAACTGAGTAAGCAAGTCACTATGTAAGTGAGCTTGAGTGAGCTAGCAACAGAGGGGCAGATTTACAAGCCCCTTGCGATACTTTTGCGCTGCCGTTGCGTCACTTTTGTGACTCAGCGGCGGCGTAAAAAATGCGGCCAATTTACAACATGGCGCATCTTGGGCGATGCGTCACGTTGTAAAGCCCTGCATCCCATTATACCTGCGTCAGGTATAATGTATGCAGGGTGGGCATTCCCATGCAAAAAGCCATGTAGAACTGAGGCAGTGAAATCTACAAGATTTCACTGTGTCACTCTACGCCTTCACTGCTTCAGAATCTCTACGCCTCCTCAGATCAGGCATAAGGAATGACGCAGGGCTTTTTGAATGGGACTCACCCATCTGTTGTGGCGCATTGCTGGAGTTGCTCATGAAAGTGACGCAACTTCAGCAATGCGTAACTTTTGCGCCAACAGATGCGTCAGAATTTCTGACGCATCTGTTAATCCTTGCGCCATGAAGCACTGTATTGTAAATACAGCGCATCCATAGTGGTGCAAGGACATTTAGCGCTGGCGCAAGGAAACTGATGCATCTATGCAGATGCGTCAGTTCCTTGTAAATCTGCCTCTAAGTACTCAAATGAGAAAAAAGAGTGAGCAGTTGAACATGTGAGTGAGTGAGACGTTGCATGAGGGCAAATAATTGAGAGAGTATGTTAATGCATCTGTTGCCTATAAACTATTTCTCAGGACTCTTCTTTCTTTTCCTACATAGATGTCAAGGAAATCATTCTCACACTGCCCGGCTGTCTCCTACACCCCCCGGATGAGGAACAAGTACCCCAATTTAAATGCAGGAAAGATTGAGGTGGTGACCCTTGGAGGTCCTCCTCTGTTTGAACATCTGATGGTGGTCTTATGCCTTGGGTAGCAGCCTCCAGTGCTAGCTTTATTGATCATGAGCCTCACAGTTCTATTTCCTCAGAATCTTGTCACATTTACCTAAGTTAATGACATCACTGCCACCTGCTTCTTGAATCTCAGCACTCTGGCGACGGTTCTTTCATTCCTCTCTTCTGAGTATCGCAAAACATTAGTTTGTACAGTTATTTCTGCCAATCTCGACTGTAGCAACTCTTTCTCCTTTGGACACCCAATGTTTTTTATAAAAAGACTCCAATGTATTCAAACTGCAGCTGCTAAGTCCATGTTAGACCTTCCCAGGCTTTTCCCTATTCAGCAGATCTGCCCCAAGCTCCATTGGCTCCCTGTAAAGAACTGCGTACTGAAGGTTTATGGTCAGGAAAAACACACTACACTTTGCAGTTTAGTGCCATCACACTAGCTTTTACAGTGCTTAGTAAATTATTCTGTCGTTTATGTTATGCTGCATTGTGGGGATTGATCGAAGCCACAGACCTTCCAACTCACACAGCGCCACCATGTGTCTCATGATATCGGCTCCCTTCACAAGGTCACTCGGTGAAGGGACAACATCACATGTTGGCAGGGAAGACAAGCTGGAAACCACTGCACAAAGTTGGTTTCCAGAGCATCTTTAGGGAATCTGAGCAGCCAGTGTCCATTAAGGGGTATGAAAACACCTTGGACTTCAGCGCCACCCTCAGCAAACTTTCTTTTAGGTTATGTTATGTTATTGCAATTTATATAGCGCACTTATATCCGTGGGTGTCTTGGCGCTCACCGGTTCAACATACTATGCCAAGGAAGCTAGTTTCTAAAGAGCCACGTCTTGAGTTGTTTTCTAAAGTCGAGAAGGGTGGGAGACATCCTAAGATGTGATGGAAGGGAGTTCCACTGCTTGATGGTGTTGTAGCTGAAACTCCTGCCACCCCAATTCGTCTTTTTGATTCTAGCAGTGGTCATCAGACTGGCGTTAGCCGATCGTAGAGGTCTATTTGGAGAATACCAGCTAAATATATTCCAGAGCAACTTCGGACCTTCTCTATGCAGTGCCTTGTAGGCAATGCAGAGTGCTTTAAATTTAACATATTGGCAGACAGGAAGCCAATGCAGGTCCTGGATACCTGTCCTGATTGACTGATATTTAGGAATATCCAGGACTAATCTAGCGGCGGCATTTTGTATCGCCTGCAGCCTCCTGAGTAGGCTGGCTTGAAGGTTGATGTATAGACCATTGCAGTAATCTAATTTGGATAAAACTAGTGAGGTCACAACCGTCTTTCTGGTATTTTTAGGAATAAATGGAAGGATTTTTCTTAAGGTTTTGATGGTGAGATACGAAGAAGACACAACCTTGGAAACCTGGGACTTAAAGTTAAGTTTTTCGTCTATAATAACACCAAGATTCTTGGCTTTGGCTACTAGTTTAGGAGGAGGACCCAGGGTGTCTGGCCACCAAGCCGGAGACCAAAGTGGAAAGAGGTTACCAAACAAAACCACTTCAGTTTTGCTTGAATTCAGCTTCAAGCAGTGCCTACTCATCCAGCTGCTCAGTGCGATCATACAATCATGTAGTTTAAGGGAGTGATTTACATCCTTATCTACTGTCGAAATTACCAACTGGGTATCGTCGGCATAGGAAGTGGGAGTCAAATTAAAACTTTTGATCAGCGGGGCAAGTTCGGAAACATATATGTTAAAGAGCGTCAGGCTCAACGAGGAGCCCTGAATAACCCCACAGGGCAGGACAAAGGGTGCTGACTTAAATTTGCCTAGGTGTACCTTTTGGGATCTGCCTGATAAAAATGATGTCAGAAGGGAGAGGGCCTTTCCTTCTATCCCTATGGTTTTTAGACGTTGGATCAAAAGAACATGGTCCACCGTATCAAACGCTGAGGATAGGCCAAGCAGAATGAGAGCTGCCGACCCTCCGCCATCCAGTGTAGTGCGAATTTCTTCAGTAGTTTTTATCAGGGCCGTCTCAGTGCTATGATTTGCTCTAAAGCCGAACTGACTATGGTCTAAGAGTTGATTATCTGAGATAAAAGTGGAAAGTTCAACATTTATTATTTTCTCTATAATTTTTGCTGAAAGTGGGAGTCTCGCGATGGGACGATAATTAGCAGGGTCATTTGTGTTCAGGTTAGGTTTTTTAAGAAGCGGCAGGATACAGGCCTGTTTCCAATTAATAGGAAATTGTCCTTGTGAGAGCATCTGATTAAAAATTCTGGACAGATGAGGGCTGATGTGTTGGCTTATATTTTGTAGGATCCTAGGGGGGCAGGGGTCCTCTGGGAATCCTGATTTCGCGACTGAGAGAAGCGTGGCTATTTGAATTGGCGATGTTGGGGTAAGTTCTAAGAATGACGAGTTAATGGTAGATTCATGCTCTTTAGGAATAGTGTTGACCTTAGAGGTCTCAAACTTACTTTTGAATGATTGAGCAAGCGCATTGCAAAAATCTTGGTTGTGATTAGAGGAGTTATCTTTTGTGACCGTAGTCAATTTCTTTATAGTCTGAAACAGTTCTTTACTAGAATTGCCAGCATTTTCTATTTGAAGTGTATAATATTGACTCGTCTCATCAATAAGCTTTCTCTTATAGTCCGCGAGAATGGATTTATACCGGTATTTTTCGGGTGCTTCGTAGTTTTTTCGCCAGTTCCTTTCTTGTCTCCTACAGGCTTGTTTTTCTAATCTCAGGGCCTCAGACAACCAAGGAGCTGATGGTGTCTTTCTGTATTTGTTGACCGAAGTAATAGGTGCTAGTTTTGCAAAGTTAGACTCAAGCTATGTGGTGTACTTTATAGCTGAAGAATCTGCTTCTTTTTCAAGGTCCGGTTGGCTTTGAACTAGCTGGTGTGCCAATAATATCGGATCGATTTTATGCCAGGGCCTCCTGATTATCTTGATGTTCGATGTATTTCCAGTGTTAGATCGAGGCAGCTTATATCTAAATAATATTGCATAATGATCAGACCAAGTTAAAGGGAGAGTAGAGGGGTTAAGGATGGCGGGATTGTTGGTGAAAAGACCATCTAAAGTGTGCCCGGCTAAATGTGTAGGGTCTTGTATAAGCTGTCTAAGTCCTAGTTCTGATGTCATTTCAAGGAGCTCCCGTGTATCTTTATCTGCTGTTACTTCTAGGTGAAAATTCATATCACCAAGATGGTGAAGAAATTGGATTGGAGACCTAGTTCTAGTAGTGAGTGGAGGTTAGACAGAAAGTTATTTTTGGGGCCTGGTGGGCGATAGATCAGTAATCCATTGAACGTCTCTTGATTCAGAGGTGTAATTTTAAAAAGAAAAGTCTCACATTCTAAGGAGGGAATTATTGAACAATGAGTGTTTAATTCACTCCGGTGGATTAGCGCAAGTCCCCCACCTCTTTTTAGTTGTCTATCATGTCTAAAAACTTTGTATCCTTGAGGGACCGCGATGTTAAAGTCAGTGTCAGTTGCATCGCCACCCCATGTTTCCGTCACAAATAATGCGTCAAGATTGTTGTCAAGAATAAAATCTGCGATTTCGTATTTGTGTTTTATTAGCGATCTGGCATTATTAAGGGCTAGCTGGAGTTCACAGTGTATCATGCAAGGCTTCAGGGGTTCTCTTTTTTTTTTGTTTTTTTTGGTGCATGAGTTTTCAATGTTTACAAAAAATAACATTATAGTTTAACATATTTAATTAAAGATAGATAAATTATATAGTTACAGATTCTATATTCATAACATTATATGTCTTTAAAGCCAGTAAACTTATAACGAAAGATACAAGAAGAAAAAAAAAAAAAAGGCATTGAATTAAGTCTGTAACATTTCTATAGTTGGTCTCATGCGCATTTTTTGAGTTTTCTACCCCCCCCCCCTCCTCCTCCCCAGGGTTGACCATCTATCTAAATGTGATTTTGTATTAAAAAAAAAAAAAAAAAAAAGTTTTAAATATACTAGGGTATAACTAAAATATCGTGTCCCAGTACTTTTATTTCTCAAGCCATTTGGTCAGTGGTTCCCAAATTTTTAACCCTTTCAATCGGGATCGAGTCCCCCTTTTGCCATAAATTGCTTTTTCAAAGTTATAATTCGCAATTAGACGTGTTAACCACTGACCATACCCTGGAGGGGATGAATCTAGCCAGGCTGATGTTAGAGTAAGACGATATATTGCCATACTAATAAAAATTAACTGTTCTCCAGGTAGCCCTTGAGTCTCCTGATCTACCCCTAGACAAATCAGAGTTGATGAAAGGTTTATATCCCTTTTGAGGACTTCCTTAAAAAATTTCATGATGTCGACTTTTAAAGTATTTAGTATAGTACAGGAAGCCAACATATGATCTAAATCGGCCTGAAACAGCGAGCATCGAGGACATAAGGTCCCTTTCCCTGTTCCCCATTTGGCAATTCTTTTCGGTGTATAATAAAGCGAGAAGCAGGTTTTATAATACTGCGCCTGAAGTCGTGCTGGTATTAAAAGTTTCTGTGCTAATTCTAAGGAGTATTGAAATAAGCCGTCTGAAATATCAATTTCCGCTTTCCATTTATTAGCCCGTTGTTCCATATCATCTGTCATCAAGGAGTTGAGCAGATTATATACCATTCCAATTGATTGATTATTCTGTCTTAGTTTATCTATAATGAAATTATTTATAAATCCTGTTGGACCTCCACATTTTTTACTTAAAAAATCACGTATTTGTAAATATTTGAAGAAATCTTTCCAATCTAATTCGTATTGTGTCTTAAGGTTTCCAAAGGGGATTATATCAGTAAGAGAGTAAAAATCTCCAAGCTTAGATATGCCTTTATCTATCCATCTCCTCATTGTAAAATCTTTAAAGATTCCGGGCAAATTAAAATTATTATTGATCGGAGTATAATGATTCAGCCTGCCCAATCCTAGCATTTTCCGGACTGCTTTCAAGGTTTTATAACCCGCAGCCAGCGTCTTATATCGTACTTTTTTGTAGTGTGAATCATTCAAGAATCTCCAGGCCCATCCCCAGGCCTGGTTATCCATTATTAATTCTATAGGTGTGGGAATGTACATAAGGGAGTCGTCTAATGATTTATCGGAGAAAAGGATATGATTGTGTAAGAGAGTAGTTGCCCAATAATAAAGTTTAATGTTTGGGAGAGCCATGCCGCCCCTATCCTTTGGTAAAGAGAGAAACCTATATGCTCTTCTAGGTTTCCCATAAGACCAAATGAACCGGGAAAACATATCTTCTATCTTTTTTAAGCATTTGAAATTAAATTCTAGTGGAATGGCTCGTATAAAATAGAGGATCTTGGGGAAAAAGAGCATTTTGATTATATTACATCTCCCAATTATTGAGAGATGTAAATTATGCAATCGCCTCAATTCTGGTTTTATTTTTTCAATCATTGGATCAATATTTGCATCGACTAACTTTTCAATATTAGCGGTAATATCTACCCCCAAATATGTGGCGCTTTCTACCTGTCTCACATCGTCGCCCATATTGACATTTTTGCAAATAATCTGGGTTTTGGTTCGATTTAGGGAATATCCTGCCAAAAGACCGAATCTCATCGCCTCTCGCTCTACCTCTACCATAGACTCGATTGGGTTAGATGTTACAAGCGCTATATCGTCGGCATATGCCAATACTTTTGTTTCCCATCCTTGAGTAATTATCGGCCTAATCTTTTGATTGTATTCCAGAGCACGCAAGAAGGGGTCGATATACAAGGCAAACAGTAAAGGTGAACTAGGACATCCCTGACGTGTACCTCGAGTTATTTTAAAGGTGTTAGTAAGTGTACCATTTATGAATAATTTCGCGGTTGGTTGAAAATACAGCATCCTAAATGCCTGTATAAGATGCTGGCCTATCCCGACCCTCGACAGAGACTCCCAAAGATACGGCCAGGAAACTCTATCGAAGGCCTTCTCGGCATCAAGTAGGATGAGTGCTGTTGGTTCTCCGGAAATTTGTGCTGCATCAAACAGTGAGATGGTTCTTCTAATGTGATCTGTAGTACCACGGCCAGGGATGAACCCATGTTGCCTTGGGGATATAACTTTATGGATTACCCCCGCTAATCTAGTCGCTAATATTTTGGAGTAAATTTTACTGTCCGTATTTATTAATGTAATTGGACGATAAGAAGCAGGGTCTAGTGCTGATTTATGTTTTTTCAAAAAAACGATTATTTTTGCTTGCGACCATGATTCAGGTGGTCTTCCACCCTTAAAAACATGTACAAACAAAGGAAGAATGACTTCTCTTATTTCTGTAGACATTTTTTTATAAAATTCTACTGGGATATTATCTAACCCAGTTGCTTTGCCATTGGGAAGACTGTTTATACACAGCAGGGCATCAGCCCATTGAGGGGGTTCCTCAAGTTGAGCCTGATCATCTAAAGATAATTGTTCTGTTGAATATTGGTTAAGATAAGTCATAATATTATTTGAGTGAGATTTGGTGGTTTCTTGATATAAATTTTGATAATATATTAAAAACTCATTACGTATACCTTCTGGATCTGTAATTATGGCCTGGGTGGAATCTTTCACTGCCGTAATGATATTTTTTGTAGCTTTTTGTCTGGCCCTTATCGCAAGATGATGTCCGACTTGTTCACTACACTCATATGCTTCCCTTCTCCAAGTTTCCAATCTATCTGCTGCCCTATTGGCTATTACTTCCAAAACAGATGATTTAGCTGAAATTATTTTAGCCAGTGCATCTGTAGGATCCTCCCCATCTCTATATACAGTAATTAAATTTTCTTCTGCAGCTGCCAATTGCGTTTGTAAAATATCCATTAATTGGCGTTTTTCCCTATTGAGAGCTAGCGAAAAGCTCATTGTTTCTCCCCTTACTGCGGCTTTAAATGCGTCCCAGACCACTTCTATCTTGGTGCTGCCAAGATTCTCCTTAATAAATTGGGGGATCCAATGCCTCATGTGTTTGCAGTATTCGTCATTAGCGAGTAAGGAATGGTCAAATGACCAACTAAACGTATCTCGATTGACCCTTCTTTCCCCGCTTATTTCCAAAATCAAGGGATTATGATCTGAAACTATTCGTGTAGTCTTTTCTATTGAACACTTATGAAGAATAGAATAAGATGTAAGGATATAATCTAATCGGACCGGTTTTTTATGCGGGAAAGAGTAGAAAGTATAGCCTGGGTCAGTAGGGTAATGTGATTGCCAGACATCCATTAATGCCTGTTCCTGACTTAAGGCCTTCAAGGCCTTAAAAACCTTAGGTTTCCTACCTGTGTAATTCCTATTGGTGTCTAAAGATATACTTTGACTAACCGATATATTTATATTAAATTCGCCGCAAATGATAATAGGTAAAGACCACTCGGCCAATTCGTTGTTTAAATAATCGAATATTGCCGGATCATCAACAATACTGCCATACACCGTGCATATCGTGATTATATCCCCATTCTCTCTACGACATTCGGTAATAACCCACCTCCCATTCTGATCTACGGATGTACGGGGAAATTGAAGTGAGCCTTTAGCAGATAATATTACGACCCCTCGTGTCCTAACACTCTGTGACGTAGCTCCTATTACTGTAAATCCAAGTGTGCCTAAAAGATGAATCTGTGTCCTGTCTATATGTGTCTCCTGTAGGCATAGGATATCAGCTTTAAGTAATCTAAGGGCTATAGCAGTATTTCGACGCTTCCTTGAATCATTCAAGCCACATATATTTAATGTAGCTATGCGTAATTTACTCATTTCCTTGCCTAAGGTTTAGCCCACTCGCTAAGACCCTGAATGAAACATGATAATACCTCCTGATCATATAACAACATAACAAAAAGGAAGTTTTTTTTTGTTTGTTTTTTTTCCCCACACCTGGAGCAAATACCCTTAAAGTCAACCCATTCCCCCTCCCCCCTCCAACCCCTTCCCCCCCAACAAAACCCCCCGCCCCCCACCGACCACTGAGGCCTACCTGATTCTTCATGAACCAGGATGTGGACACCTGAGAAGGCAGAGTCCCAAATCACCCCACCGGTCTGGTCCCTGCCCCAAAACTGCCCTAAACTGCCCCAAACTGCCCACTTTATCTATGTCAATTTATATTATGATTATCCACTTTGAAACTTCATAAAAACTTAAACATTTAAGAATTACGTCCTTAACAATTCAGACTTTGGATCTGTCTCTGCTTGTCCCTGTGATTTCCTGCAAATATGCTTGGGCTTGAATTTCCGAAGTGAAACTACGAGTAAGCCCATTGAAAATGATTTTTAATCGTGCCGGGTTCTGTAGGTACACCGTAGCTCCAATTTGTTGAAATGGTGTAAATAATTGTCGCAACCTCCATCGCCGCTCAACTGTAGCATGGGCAAAGTCTGGTCTGGTAAAAAAGGTGACGCCGTTATATTCTTTTTTGCTTGTAGGTCTAGCTATATCAAAAAGAGCTTGACGTAAAAGAAAATTCCCAAAGTACACCAGAATTGCACGAGGGTATTGATCTTGAGAAGTGGGTCGTTTTGAAAGTGTCAAAGGAAATCGGTGAGCGCGTTGGACTTCCTTGTCCCAATCCCAAGATTGCATCTCGGGAAATGCCCCTTTGAAGAGTGATACTATGTAAGCCCTGGGGTCGTTTCCTTCCAATCCCTCAGGGACCCCGAGAATACGTAAGTTGTTACGTCGCATTCTGTTCTCCTGTTCCTCAATCTTCCCCATTAGATCTTTCACTATGGCATCGTGCGCATCTCCCTGAATTTTCAACGAAGAGACATCTTTCTCTAGGTTCTCCGTTCGAGTTTCAACCGATGACATTCTGTCTGCGATTTCGATGCATGTTCGACCCACTTTACGAATAGCACCTTGCAAGTTTTGTGTAGCCTGTCGGCTTTTTCGATTATCCTGCTTGGCTTCTTCTTGGAAACCCTTGATCGACTGTAAGACTTCCGCAAGGGTGGGTTCTTCCATATTTCTGGAACTCCCACTCGGATTTGATGTCACTGAAGGGTTGTGACCTATCCGTACGGTGTGGTCTGAAGGTGTCGCGAATTGGGAGGATGAATAATCCCATCTGAGCTCGGAGTTGCTGCTTTGATCCCTGTATTCACCAATCTTTTTATGAAGATTATGTCTCTTTTTCTTTTTCTTTTCTAACTTCTTTTTTTGTGCAGCCGATTGCCATAAAGTCTCTGAATCAGTGCTATCACCCCATTCTTGCTTTCTTCCATTTCCTTCCCCGTCACTTGATGTTGATATACCAGTTTCGTACTTTTCAGATTCTTCTGTGATTGGGTAGGGTCTTTCCAGGATGTCGAGGGGTTCGGAGTTTTCAGTGTTTCCTAGCTGGTTGTTTATTGCCTTTGATGCCAACCCTAAAACTCCTGAATCCTGAGGAGGTAAAGCGATTGAAGGAGCATCTTCCAGCTGTATTGTTTCCACCTCATTTGCTTGGTTATTGGCCGTGTCTATAATTGTAGAAGGTAGGACGGGGTGTACTACTGGAATAACAAGAGACACCGGTGAAAAAGTAGTAGGGTTTGGATTTACCCCTCCATTTGTTAAAAATAGCTCTGGGGCCGATACTTCTAACTGGTCTCCAGGTGCTTCCCCTTCTACTAATCTGTTACCATGTCTCCCCGTCTCTATCTGGCTAAACATTTTAGAAATCAGCGGCTGTGATTTATGTGCTGTGTCCAAAGATTTTATGGGGTTAGATTGTAATTTTTTATTTTGCTTTGCCTTTTCTTCCGCTATCATCTGCTCACTTTGCACATTTTGTACTTTGTTTTTCAGCCCCCGTGTTTCAGGGCGTCTTTGTGAGCTTTCTGGTCTATTAAGCTGTGCAATTTTATTTGCAGGGGCCAATGCTTGATTACTTATTGCTTTCAATGTTTTCCCCGCTTGCCCCGACATCCTTACTTGCTTCTTTTTGATATTGCAGGATACCAGGAAACAAAGTATCAGCCGTTGAGTCTTGACGCGGTGGTTTCCTCGCTGTACTGCATCCAGCGCCGTTGCCAGGACTCTCCAGATCGCCGACAGTGCGATGCTGTACGTCGTAGAAGGCAGCCGCAGGGCTGC